>SKCR01026045.1:0-312718 GCA_019454045.1 Zanthoxylum bungeanum | reverse complement strand
AAATTAATTCGGATAATTATATTATATATATATAAAAAAAAAAATCGGCACCGTAAGTAACGTCCTAACCCTTTTTTCTTATATTCAGACTCGTGAATATATTATTATTATTGTTTCTAAAGTCCACAAGAACCGAACAAATCAGACCTGCCTTAAAGGATAAGACCTGCCTTAAAAGAATATTGTTATTGATCTTGACATAATTGGAGTTTTAAATATGACCGTCCATGAAACTACAAGCATTTTTCCATTCCATATCGTATTATCTTATAAATTTAACATGTTGGCCTCCAAATCGGACTGTCAAAATGCATTATTTAATCAATGTTCAACTTATCGAAGATTTTACTCTACTAAGGTATTCATTAGTTTTGTAAAAGAATGATGATACAATACAAATTTTGATATATAATTTATATATCAAGTGATGTTGCATATTACATGTCATATTTGTATATTATCATATTAATGAAGGGAATTAAATTCAATTACACTAAACATATATTAAATAATGACCCGCGTGACACATCATTTGGTATACAAAATTTATATCTCAATTTTGTAAACTACAAATTTTTGTTTTTAAAATATTTCGTTAATATAGATCTAACATCACATGATCTAGTCTCAATACTATAATGGACATGCAAATATTTGTTTTTTATTTAAATATCTTTTCGAGTTTAGTTGAATATTGGTTTATTATTATTATTTGCGCAGTAAATAGGTGTATATGAAACTACAAATATTTTTCTATAACGTATTATTTTATAAATTTATTGAATTACTATTTTTTAATACATTATGTTGGAGGGGTGTGTTGGTATTACTTAAACATGCATAATTCATAAAAGAACAATAATCAACAACAATTATTATGCATTACATAAATCAAAGGTCTTAGACAAACCTGAAATTGATTTGTGGATGAAGAAGACAAGAATACCAAGTCGAGTAATTCTCTGTCCTTAAGAACTTATTAGCCCTGTCTCGGTGCACTACGAATTTTGTGAGTAATGTTCTCCCAGGATTCTTGGTAACTTCTTGATTTAGAGGCACTCCTTGAATCAAGAACACGAACTAAGAATAATGGTTGAAACTCTCTTTCTAAACTTTAACAATTAATTTCATTTTTTCAAGTGAATACCAAATGAAACCTAAGGGTTCTATTTATAGAGATGGAGGGATGCTATTGAAGAGATACCTTTAGGCTTAATGATGTAATCCTTTAAAGGGTTATATCTATTCAATGCACCCTTACAACTTAAAAGGTTATAACCTTTCACTCTAAGATATTTATCCCTTCAATTTGTGACTTTCCTAAAAGTCATATATTAGAGGAATGTCTTTTCGCTAAAGCATTGTATAAATACTTCTAATATTAGAAAATTTTCCTACAATCCCCCACAATTTTCTAAATATTAATGCAGACACGTAAGAGTGTTTCCGTGAAATAAAGCTTCATTGAAATAGGTAACTTTCGCCTTAAACCTTTCCTAGTGAATGACAATCGGATTTACTTGGCAAACCAGTGACCCATAGTATTGAATTGTTATGACGTTAATGTAAATCAAGACAATTGCCAACACACAGCTTTACTTCGACTATTTCCCGTTCTACGGTTGTGTTCATTTCGGTCATGAACATTGGTCATGGATTCATCAAGTACTTTAGGGAATTCAGCATTTAAAACTCTCATGGAAGAGGCCTCACTTCTTATTTGAAATATGTGATCTTCTATAAAGAGGTAATCTGCCTTTACCCCTATTATGACTCTTCTCCTAATATAGTGATCATTAAAAGCCTCAGCTTATCATAGCCTTGATGACAGACATCACTCTGCGTCATTATCGGAATGGGAAAGAGTATACAACTCTACAGTGCTTGTTTTTTAATTGCACACAGTTTCAGTTGTCCATTTTGAACCTAGACATTGGGATCTCCAGTCAGCTAGGTTGGGTTTCCATATTGACAATTCTTAATTTACAAGCTTGCAAGCTCATTCCCCTCGATGACTTATCAACTTGCTCTCTAGGTAAACCTTTAGTAAGTGATCCACTAGATTTTCCTTTAATTTCACATAATCGATCGATATTATGCCACTTGAGAGCAGTTGTCGTATGATATTAAGTTTGCGACGTATGTGTCGAAACTTACCATTATACATTGTATTTTGGGTTCTCCCAATAGTCGATTGACTATCACAATATATGCTTATCCCTGACACCGTTTTGGGCCAATTTGAAATATCCTCCAGGAAATTTCGAAGTCATTCCGCTTCTTCCGCTGTTTTGTCTAATGCTATGAACTCGGATTCCATAGTAGACCGGACAATACATATTTTTCTCGAGGATTTCCATGACACGACTGCACCACAAAGTGTGAAAATAAATCCACTCGTAGATTTGAAATTCACTGTATCAGATATCCAGTTAACATCGATGTATCCCTATATAACAGCAGAATATCTCGTATAATGCAGACCATATTTTGAAGTTTCTCTCAGATACCTCAAAATTCTTACTATGGCTTTCCAGTGATTATGTCTGGATTACTCGTATATCTGCTAAGCCTGTTTACAGCTTGAGCGATATCAAGTCGTGTGCAATTGGTGAGATACATCAGACTTCCGATGATTCTCGAATACTCTAGTTGTGATACGCTTAAGCCAGCGTTCTTTGATAAATGAAGAGTTAGGTCTACCGGAGTTCTAGCCACATTTAGATCTCCTTTATTATATTTTTCAAGTATCTTCTCAACATAGTGAGTCTGAGATAATATATACCCTTATGATGTTGTAGAAATCTTAATCCTAAGATCACATCAGCAACTCCTAAATCTTTCATATCAAATTTGCTGGTTAATACTTTCTTGGTAGACTGAATTATCTCATGATTACTATCAATTATCAGCATATCGTCTATGTAAAGACACACAATGACATATCATTTTTTGAGTTGATTTGGTGTACACACACTTATCACACTCATTGATTTTGAATTCACTTGACAACATCTCTTTGTCAATTTTTTCATGCCATTGTTTAGGTGCTTGTTTTAATCCGTATAATGATTTTACAAGTTTGCATACCTATGTTCTTGTCCAGGAACATTGAAACCTTCTGGTTGTTCCATGTAAATCTTTTCATCCAATTCACCATTTAAGAATGTCGTCTTTACATCCATTTGATGTATTTCAAGATCAAATATAGCTGTTATGACTATTAGCATTATTATTGACGTGATACGAGTCACTAGTGAATAGGTGTCAAAGTAATCAATACCTTATTTTTGTCTATAAACTTTTATGACAAGCCTTGCCTTGTACTTATCTATTGATCCATCCGTTTCATCTTCCGTTTGAATATCCATTTGTAGCCCAGTGGCTTACAACCTGGAGGAAGATCAACCAACTCCCAAGTATGGTTTTGTAGGATGTAATCAATCTCAATGTTGATAGCCTCTTTCCAAAAAGGTGCCTCCGACGAAGACATTTCTTCTTTATAGCTTTGAGGCTCATTTTTCAACAAGTATGTCAGAAAAACGGGTCCAAATGACTTAGACGTTCTAGCTCTTTTGCTACGTCTAGGTTCAATTGCCTCAACATTTCCATATTGATCTGACTCTTGGTCAACCTGATCATTATCTTTGACAATATCAATAGTTCTTTTGAGAGACTTTGTTCTTTGTTTTTCCTTGCAAGGAAATGTCTCTTCAAAAAATATCGCATTCCTTGACTCAATTATCACATTCGGATTGATGTCAGGAATTTCAGACTTATGTACCAAGAATCGATACGCACTACTGTTGCGAGCATTTCCAATGAATATACAATCAACAGTTTTGGGTCTTATTCTAACCTTCTTAGGTTTATGAACCATTACTTTGGCAAGACACCCCAACACTTTCAGATATTTATAGGAATGTGCATGACTTTCCACAATTCATATGGTGTTTTGTCCAATCTTCTGTGAGGTAGCTTGTTCAGAACGTAGTTGGCGGAAAGCAAGACTTCCCCCCACAATTTGGGGTAAACCAGAGCTTGTCAACATGGCGTTCATCATTTCCTTCAACGTTCGGTTTTTTCGCTCAACAATCCCGTTTTGTTGAGGCGAATAAGGAGTAGTAGTTTCGTGAATAATTCTATGAATGAAACAATATTCACCAAATGGTGACACATATTCACCACCTCTATCACTTCTGATTCTTTTGAATTTCTTGCCAAGTTGATTTTCAACTTCGTTCTTATAGTGTATAAAGCTCTCAATAGCTTCATCTTTGCTCCTCAGTAAATACAGATAACAGAATCTTGTGTTATCATCGATAAAAGTGACAAAGTACTTTTTACCGCCTCTTGTTTGCACAATATTCATATCACACACATCGGAGTGTATTAGTTCCAAAGGTTCAGAACTTCTTTTTATGAAATAAAATGATGCTCTATGCATTTTTGCTTCAACACATGCCTCACATTTATGTTGGTTATCAATTGTAAATTTAGGTATAAGGTCCATGTTAATTAATTTACGCATTGTATCATAATTAACATGTCCTAACCTCACATGCCAAATATTTTATGACTCAATAATGTAAGCGGAAGTTGTAGCTTTATTATTAGCACCGTGTCGATTGACAGTCATTACATTGAACTTGAAAAGGTCCTCAGTGAGGTATCTTTTTCCTACATAAACATCATTCTTGGTCAATACAAACTTATCATAAACAAATACAAGCTTAAAACCATTCTTGCTAAGGAGAGAGCCTGAGACTAAGTTCTTCCGAATATCATGAACATGCAGAACATTCTTCAATGTAAGCTTCTTTCCTGATGTCATCTTCAGAATCATTGTGTCTTGTCCAACCACTCTAGAGGTAGACGAGTTTCCCATAGTCAGATGATCGCCACCATCGACCTTCTGATATGAGGAAAACATCTTGCTATCAGCACATATATGACGAGTAGCCCCAGTGTCTACCCACCATTCTCTCGGATTCCCAATCAAGTTGGCTTATGTTACAACTGCTGAGAGGTTCATTTCTGAGATTTCATCAGTTAGCTACTCATCTTAGGTGACATGAGCCTCATTTTTTTTTACCTTTGTCCTGAGATTTCTTGTTTCTGCAGTCCTTTGCCATATGACCACTTTTTCCACAGTTGTAGCACTTCCCCTTGAACTTCTTGTTTGCTTGGGAAGAATCAGCTCCACTGTTCTTTCTCTTTTTGCTAACCTTTTCACCCTCGACGATGTTGGCCTTAGACTTCATAGTCTTATAGATGGCCTCCTCGGACTTCCTGTTGTCCTCTTTGATTCTCAATCGAACTCCAAGGTCTTCAAGACTCATTTGATTATTTTTGTGTTTCAGATAGCTTCTGAAGTCTTTCCATGATAGAGGCAACTTTTCAATGATTGTGGAAACTTGAAATGTCTCACAGAGTTTCATTCTTTCATCTAATATTTCATGAATGATCAACTGTAGTTCACCCAACTGAGACATTACTGTTCTTGAATCTACCATCTTGTAGTTCAGAACCTACCCACGATAAATTTCTTTTGTCCGGTATCCTCGGTTTTGTATTTCTTCTCGAGGGATTCCCACAGAATCTTTGTAGAAGTCACGCCTTGATATACATTGTATATGGTATTGTCAAGCCCTCCCAAGAGGTAGTTCTTGCACAAGAAGTCGCATGACGACCATGTCTCTTCTCGCAGTTGCTTGGCTGTTTCAGTTTCTCCTACTACAGGACTCTGAGGATCTTTGAGATACTTAGCCAACTGCAGTGTTGCAAGTAGAACAACATTTTTCTTTGCCAATGTTTGAAATTTACTCCACCAAATTTATCCGGTTTCTCGCCATAAGCGACCGATATTGTGATATTTATACTAGCCATGTGTAACTGAAAAATCAATAAGTCTACAAAAGATAAATTACACAACGATCAATCGTATGATCTTGTTTAAGTGATACATTAAGAATCCACTTGTTGTTATATTGGACAGTAATACCAAATAACACAAGTCCTTGAATTTATGGCTAAGATTTCTTATGATAAGTGAATAAAGGAAAATTTTCAGAGGACGATGGGGGTCTGGTGTAACCACTTAAATTCATGCCCACTTAGGCTCTTATCTCATTTTTGACAGAATTCTCTTAATCACTTTCTTAATAGAAAATCTTAGATATTCAATCTTAGTGTTACACTTTAATTTACAAATATAATAATATATATAAATATATAATTCAATCAAACTTGGATGAAATTACTTGGATATACTACACTTTTAACTATCAACCAAAAATCCAATGAACAAATAAAAATAAAAATAATATATATATATATATAAATAAAGGATACAAATATCAACTTTATTTATAGTTTTTATTTAGTCAATGCATGAACTGACCCTTCATCACATTTGAAATAGGTGCCCAAATATATATATAAGGACAGAAAATGAACACACCATGGTAATAATGACATCGCATATTCCATATATTACGAAAATTGTGTACTCTATCGCCATGCTGACGTGGTGGATTATATGAACATAACGAAAATATAATGTTTGGTTTATCAAAGGAAACAACAGTTCACATAAGGTCAATTTTTATTTTCTTTTTCGTGTCCTTTTTTTATTTTTATTTTTAGTTAATAGAATACTACTGTTTCAAATAATTAGGTTCAAAACATGCATGCATCATATCAACGAAAGATCAATGGACTATTTAAAAATATATTTTTAATAATGTCTCCGCATTAACAGATCTGATCATTCAATTAGAAAGCCCAGCAAAGTAAACATCACACCCCTTATAGAATCAGGAGCAAAGTGTGAGAGAGATTAAAACAAATTACTAACAAATATTCTCAATCTAATTTCACCATTATCAGCGACAATTACTATAAATTTGTTTTTTTTTTTTTTTTGTTTTCTCTTTCCATTCACAAAACTTTCTTTAATTATGTACGTGTGAATCATGCAAAAAATAAAATTTAAGATTGTTGGAGGAGTGTATTGTTATTACTTAAGCATGCATAATTCATAAAAGAATAATAATCGATAACAATTATCATATATGCATTACATAAATCAAATGTCTTAGACAAGCCTGAAATTGATTTGTGGATGAAGAAGACAAGAATACCAAGTCGAGTAATTATATGTCCTTAAAACTTATTAGTCCCGCCTCGATGCACTACGGATCTTGTGGCTAATGTTCTCCCATGATTATTAGTAACTTCTTGATTTATGGGCACTCATTGAATCAAGAACACGAACTAAGAATAATGGTTGAAATTTCTTTTCTAAACTTTAACAATTAATTTCCTTTTTTCAAGTGAATACCAAATGAAACCTAAGGGTTATATTTATAGAGATGGAGGGATATCATTGAAGAGATACATTTAGGTTTAAGGATGTAATCCTTTAAAGGGTTATATCTCTTCAATGCACTCTTACAACTTAAAAGGTTATAATCTTTCACTCTAAGATATTTATCCCTTCAATTTGTGACTTTCCTAAAAGTCATATATTAGAGGCATGTCTTTTCGTTAAAGTATTGTATAAATATATACTTCTAATATTAGAAAATTTTCCTACACATTAGCCCAAGTCGGAGCCATAAAAAATATTATTTAATTAAATTTATCAAATATAATAAATCAAAATTTTACTATATATGAAAATTCTTTTTTTTTATTTTTTTTTATTTTATCTTTTAGTTTGATTAGTGTGTGTATATATAAACTGCAACTCTTTTGTTATTTTTTTTATTATTATAATAATAATAAGAGTAGTTTCGTTGGATTTTTTCTCGAGACACAATGATTTGTAGTTTTTATTCAGCCACCAACGACTAGTTCTGTCCAGACATGTGCACAATTACGGTTTAAAATCTTAACCGAATCATTAATCAATCGAACCGCGAATTTTTAACCTTTAAATTGATTGATCTGACCGATTTGATTACAGTTGGAAGTAAAATCAACTGTCGGGTTAGGCTGTTGGTTCGGTTGAAACCGTAACCAAAACGGTTACGGTTTCAACTTTTTATTATAACTATTTCAACAGTAACAGTTGAAACCGTTAACCGTTACAGTTGAGGGGTTGAATGTTTCAACAGTTCAACCGTAACGGTCAAAATCAATTTTGGTTGCTCTTTTTTTTTTTTGAAAAAATATAAATAATAATATAAAATCATAAAATATCTCTAAATACCCCTCCTAAAAATTATATTTTGGAGCATTTTAGGTATAAAAAATCTATAAATATCCATTTAATTCATATTTCCGAACCGTGTATATGTCTATTTGTATCCAAATTTAACCAAAAATAATATTTTTATGTTAATCAGCCACTTGGCAGTTTTTTTCCCTTCTAGCTTTTGACGAAAAGAAATAATATAGATTTTTAGTTTGAGAAATTAGTCAATGCCCACTAGTCTCTGCTTGACTAACTATTAAAAAGTTAAAGAATTTTTCTACGTGGATGAAAATTCGATTCCGTTATCCATAGTAGGCCTGACCTTGGGAGCTAACCACATAAACTTTGGATGGATTCTCAAAATTTGATTTAAAATTAAGGTTTTAAATTTAAAATTAGTTGTATTATATTATTTAGTTTTTGTCTAAAATTTATCGATAGATATCATATTTTAGGAATTCGCATAAGATTTTTCAAAATTCATGAGCTACAAGGACAAATGTATAATTTTCTTTTTCTCTTGAAGTAGACAAATATATAGAAACTTAGATTGTTAAAGTCTTAATTGAAATATATTTTTTACATGAAAAGAAAAATAGGAGTAGAAGGTAACCAACCCTATGGGAGAAAAAAAAAACAATAATTTATTATGAATAATTGGACAAATAATTGCCATCTTATCCTCAACAAGCAAATCAAGATACCTTCATATCAATGTTAACCCATTAAATAAGTA
This sequence comes from Zanthoxylum bungeanum, assembly GCA_019454045.1. Classification (NCBI taxonomy): domain Eukaryota; kingdom Viridiplantae; phylum Streptophyta; class Magnoliopsida; order Sapindales; family Rutaceae; genus Zanthoxylum; species Zanthoxylum bungeanum. The sequence goes on along the minus strand of SKCR01026045.1, from coordinate 303,779 downwards.
AATAAATAAATAGTTGAAACTGGTCAGTGGTTATCAATTTCCACCTAAACAAACTAGTTAATAAAGTTTGATTGTGTTTTATTTTATCAATTTAATATTCATGCTTGAAGATTGACGATGCTCATAGTTTATACTTCTCTACAAAATCACAATCATGCATAGGTGTCAATTCAAAGAAATTCGTGATAGTCATAATTTTATCATTTTTTTTTATACAAAACATCTATATTATAAAACATAATAGTATATTATTTAATAAGTGAAAGAGAATTTAACGAATGGTTAAGATTAAGATAGACAATGTATCCAAATACTTATGTTTATGTGACTCCATTGATGATTCAGATCTTTTTATTATAATCTAATGGTAATAAATTCTAATGATATATACATAATCCTTTCATTATACAATTTCTCTAAAAATGACAATTATAAGTTATCAAAAAAAATCAAAAAATAAAATCATTTTAATAAAATTTCTCTGAAAATGACAATTGTAAGTTACCAAATAAATAAAAAAACATAATCATTTCATTATAAAATATCTCTGAAAATGACAATTGTAGGTTACCAAATAATTAAGTTACATTAAAAGAATGAGTTCCTATTAAAGTAATATCGTACCGTAGACACGGAAAATATCTAGTATATTAACAAATAGGCATGTGAGTTGTGACTTATCAACAGACCAAGTATCTGCCCTCTCCATCTAAATGATAACACACAGATCAATTATCATCAATATATAAACCATATGAGACTTTTCTTGCTGAGAAATATAACAAAATTTGAACGGCAAATTTATATTTTTTTGTTAGATAATGAAAAAAAAATTGAATTCACTCTATATTGTATTTATAATATTATGAACCTTTATATAGACTACATATCAAACTAAAGTATGAAAGAATTAATACTAATAATGAAAATATAATAATATCATAAAACATAAGGATTATATGAATTTTCAGAATTTATTTAATATGGATCTTACGTTGGTCTCATTTATTTCATAACTATTGATCCTATGTTCAACACAAACTCGGCTCAATACTTAATCGTAATATTATGCTAATTTTCAATTTCGGACAAAGTTTATATTATTTAGCTAATTTTCCCTTGGTTTGTTTGGGTTTCAGGTTCACAAAGAGTGTGATTCACTCACAAATTGCGCCAAAAGCCCCAGAAAATTGTTTGCTATCTTATCTGGCTGGCCAATATAAAAATTGCTAATAGGATTTTTCATTTTTATTTTAGGTCAATTATTACTTGATTTAGAACCAAAAAAATAGGTTTATTTATTTTTTATTTTTTATTTTTAGGCTTCCTCAATCTGAGGCCCAAAGTGATAATTTGGTAAGCAAGGCCAATTGAATTAAGAGAAGATTCAATAGTAAGACAGGATTGTGTAATTCTAAAGGTTATGGTCCCATAAATGTAGAAGGAGAGGATCCCTTCACTATTACAAACAATCTATTCTCTCTCTCTGAGAAACTATTCACAAAATATTATTCATCCATACATTAGCAAAATATCATTCATACAAACTGAAAGTGAGAGGGCATTGCCTACATTAGATCCTCAGGCCTCAAATCCCACCTTGTCCTACGCCTGCTTTGAACATTTGTGCCAAAAAGAAGCTTCGCCAACTCTGCCGGTAATGGTGTTGGCTTCAGCCTGATAAGACACTCCTTGTTGAGCTCGTCATCATTACTGATCCATCCGTGGCAAGGTTTGCGTTTCCTAATTGGAATGTTATCCCTCGGTTGTTCAGAGGGAATGACATGTGGAGGCGAGAGGTTAGTATTCCCAAAAGGATCAACACCACCAGAATTCTTTTCAGAAGTTTCAAACACACGGGTATCTTGATGTTCCCCTGAATTCTGCTCAAAGTTTAGGCCTTTCTGGCCAGTTCCTTCTCCAGGCAGCAGAAGCTGATAATCGCCATCTATCAAAAAAGAGCATAACAAATTTACTATATTTGCAATACAAATATATAAGGCATTGCTAAATTTGAATGAATTTCAGTTTAGTCCAAAATCCAAATACATACTAACATACCCTAATTCTAAAGGAAAAGGAAGAAAAAATAATTATCAAAGTGATTTAACTGATTGAAAAACCAATATTCCAAGCACAGTCAGAAAACAATCCGAACAGCCTTATCCTTTCTCATAAAGATTACTTTATAGCATCAAGCTTTGAAAGAAAAATGGAAAGTCATTTACCCGATTTGTGATTCAATAATGCAGCATCCAAAGCCGCATTTATCTGTAATGCTGACTCCAGGTCCTCACTGGCTGGCAAAACAATGTTTAAAGCCTTTGTCTCAGAACTGGCAGGTGCAAGAATGCCAGTTGAGGGACCAGCAAGTGTATCATCCTTCAAAAGTGGAATAAATCAATGTTGACAGTATAATCAATTCCCATTAACATCCTTAATATAGAGAAGCGAAAAAATATGAATTAGAAGAAACTTTGTGGCTCAAACAATAGCAAGAAATGCTAATACAAGGTGGGAACTTCCTTCAAATCAAACCAAGTATATTATTTAAATAGCAGCGAACATGTTACAATATCACAAAAAATATAAATAAAAACCGACCAGAGCAGAATCACCCTAATACAATAAACAAACAAAATTGCAGTAGACGAGAGTGCAAAATGTAACTCCTTAAACTACAGACATTTTGAAATTGATTCAAACTAAAAATCAAAATCCTACAGTCCACACATTTGACACTAATAATGAACATAAAAGGCCATAAGCAAGGACAGCAAAGTGATCTAAATGTGTCATTTGCAACAGCCTCACAATTCTGTGAGATGACTTGCTATTATCAATTTCTTTTCTACATCAGTCTATCAACCTTCAACTTACAATCTTACATTCTAATAAAATTAAAGCTGACAAAATAGAAAAGAACTATAAACATCAAGATTCATGTTGTTATTTACACAGTAAAATTCAAGATGAAATTAGCACATAAACAATTAGGAAAAAAAAAGTTACCTTTTGTTGCTCCTCTTGCTCTACATGTTCAAGAATGTTATCAATGAGAACTTTGTAATAGTTCTCTTCAATAAATAACCAATTTTCTTCCCCATATACCTAAGAAAAAACCAACATTTTCTAGTTAAAAAACAACAAACATCCAAAAATGTTTTGTTTTCAAAAAAAAAAAAAAAAACACCTACATTCAAGAGTTCCTTCAACTTCTTCTGAACCAAATCCTTTGAGAACCCATATGCTAGCATTGCTCCAAGAGCTGCTTGCATTCTTGTATTTTTCTTCAGCAAAACGAACCCAAAATGAAGATAAAAAAGAGACCCATTTGAGGAAACAATAAATGAAAACGAACAAACAAAAAAAAAAAATTAAAAGGTGCCATGTTTTATTACCTTTCTATGTCTTCCTCTTGGCGCCATTTGTGAGTGAATCCCCCACTTTGTGAACCTAAAACCCAAAGCAATGAGGGGAAAATTAGCCTAAATAATACAAACTTTGCCCCTTTTTTATCCAAAAAAATAAAAATAAAAATACAAACTTGAACTCTATTAAAAACGCATTTGGCTTGGATTAAAAAAAAAAAACGCATTTGGCCTTGCGGTATCTTGCGGTTTCACGACGAATTTCGGGCAACAGTGGGAGTATCTATTTTATTTATTTATCTTTTTTTTGGGGAGAGGTGTGAATTTACTATCTTGAACCAAGTCAGTAGTAAATAAACCTTTTAAAAAAGCGAGTCAATTCTAAATAGACAAAACAACGAAACGACATTTTCTCAAGTCTATTTATCGCCAATTGTTTAGCCTTTCTACTTTCTACATGAGGGCTACTACTCCCACCTCCTCTCTCTCTTACTTAAATCCTCTCTCTCTTACTTAAAATATCAAAATTACCCATCTTTTTTATAAAAATTCATTCCCCCAATATATATACACTTATTTAACACTACTTTTATATATATATATATATATATATATATTATATATATATATATATATATTAATTTCACACAACTTATATTTTTTTATTTATTAATTAATTTTTTAATTTTGTTTATTTTTTAAAATTTATATTTTTGTTCTTTATATATCTAATCTTTTTTATTTGTTTAATAAATATTACAAATTTCATATTTATTATTAATATTTTGTGTTCATTTATTCATTTAATTTTTGGGATTTTTTTTTAATTTATTCAACACTACTTATGTATTATAAAAATATTCTCATGTATATCAGAGAAATATATATTTAAAAAAGAGTACAAATAACAATATAAAAAAAATACACTTAAAAATATGGATACTGACTTACGAAATTAAATAAGACAAACAACTTTTAATAAAGAAAATATAAAATCAGAATCAGAATCTACACTACTCTTAATAAAGTAATTTTTTTTTAATAAAGTAAAAGTAGATATGGATACTGATTCACGAAATTAAATAAGACAAATAATTTTTAATAGAGTAAAAATAAAATCAGAATCAGAATCAAATAGACTATGTCAAAATTTATTTTATATTGTTAATTCAATTAAAAAATAATCAAAAAATTAAATTAATAAATAGTAAATTTGTAATATTTATTAAACAAATAAAAAATAGAAAAAATACAAATTTGAAATTTAAATCCAAAAGAAAACTGACATAGTTTTTCTAGGGCGCAAAACTATGACATAGTTTAGCAAAACTATGACATAGTTTTGCTAGGGCGCAAAACTAGGAAGGAAATTTTTCACTCAGCTGGGGGCAAATTTGAAATTTCCGGGGAGACAAAATGAGGGGCGCATGTCAGAGGGGTAGGAGTAGTAGTTTTCTTCTACATACATCGTTTTGAGAGCATGTAGGGATGTTCATGGGTTGATTTTTTTTTTTTTTTTTTTTAATTTTTCTTAAATCCGATTGGGTTGAGTAACGCTAGTCGAATGATTAGAAATCCGAAATTTTAAAGTGGAACTCACATGGGTCGAGTCACTATAGGTTGGGTAAAAAAAGTACGGATCGGGTTGAAAAAATACATAATATATATTTTTCTAATATAATTTTGATAAGATTTGTAGTTAAATCAAATTATAATAAAATAATTAGAGAGGAAAAAGGGAAAAATCTTTTATAGTTGGTCGGGTCGGGTCAACCCGATTTTTATATTAAACTCGTGACCCTACCCGATTTTACGGGTCGGGTCGAGTTTAGCCCTGAAAATAATTTTTATTTTGTAAACCCGATCTGATCGAATCGGGTCGGGTTGCGGATTGACCCGATTCTATTAACACCCGTAAGAGCAAGCAAGCAATTATATCACATTTTTATCTAAATATCAAAATCTAGAATATTGATGTGATGCTTATAATTGTATTGACTTAAATAAATAATTAATTTTATTGTCAAAAATTTAATTAAAATATCTCATTTCATTTTCTTAATTATTTTTATCACATTTTTCTTTCATTAAATTATGGTAAATCATGGGTAGGGATGATAGTCCTTCTCGGACTCAAATAAATTCAGGTGATCCAAGTTAGGTTGAATCAAAATTTGCATTAAAAAAACTAATATTCGGAATTCTTCAGGTTGGGTGTCTTGAAATAGAGTCGAAAATTTAATTAAAAATAAAAATATATTACAAAATAATTTTATAGATAATTTATATTTATTTTAGATTCCAATATATGGAGTCTGGATCCAGAACTGAAACGGCTTAATCTGGGCCTCTAAGTTCCTTTGTTTTTTTTTTTTTGGAGAAAAGAAAATTTATTTAATTCAAACTGAATTTTGGAACATGGAAATGTTTGCTGGAAATTCCATCAGGTTCTTTTGATTCTAAAGATGTCATTGGTAAAGAGAGAGCAATTCCATTAAAATGAATGTTAATGCAGTTGATTTGTAACAATCTGCTGACCCTCTTGCTGCTGCTGGTCAGGTGGTTTAATCTTTGGGGGATATTTTTTTAGTGATATTTTTATTTCAAGTAATTATATATTTTAGCATCTCTTCAAAAAATACAATTACTTAAAACATGAATGTCATTAAAAATAATCCCCAAGGATTCCACAATGTCCTCACCTTCTGTTGCTAATTTGCTAGGGTCGACTACTTTCTTTTCAAACAATAATAATGATCTGTTTAGTATAAATTTTTTAATAGTGCCTCCTTATGCCCGGGAGAACTCTTATGACTCGTATCCGGAGTATGAAATGCTACTAATTCTAATTAACTTTAAGGTAGATCCCTTATGACTGGTCTGCAACCGCATCATTACCTCGCTCTAGCCGCCAAAAAGAGTATGCGACAGGAGTCTAAAAATCAAATAAGTTTTTCCAGAACCCGCAGGAGAGTAGGATACATTAGACTCGGGCAGGCGAAATCCATTCGGTCAAGCAAGATAGGACTCGCGTCCACGATTGGAGAACTCATTGGTCCCATCCTGATCCTGCTTCTAGATCTTTCAACTTGGTCCTAAAATAGCATTCTTTTGGACCCTGACGTATGCTGCTCACTTAAAGTTCTCCTCACATACCTGCTAACTCCTAGGATGAGAAGGAGGTCCCTTGTTTTTGGCAGGATAGTTCCAGCCTTTGTTGCCACTCGGTAGATGAGTCTACTTAGCGAATGATGCAGGACGCGGAGATCGATTGATCAATATGAATCTCGAGAGTGGATGGTTGACGCCGCCCCCTTGTCCTGGAGGCTCTCCGGCCGGAGAGAGGCTTGCTATCGTAACCCTTGTTGATGGTGTTTTCAGGCACTACGGCATTTAAGACAGCACAACAAGGACGAAAGGGTAAATTTCTTTCCCTGGTTGACATCATGAAGAAGACCGACCACATCATGAAGAGACCGACCTCATTACGAAAGGACCGACCACTATGGTCCGGGTGACAGAGCACTATAGATGTCGGCAGGAACACTCTCAGCATAAAAGATTGTCATGGCCGACCTCATTAAGACCGACCAGACGACGGGAAGTGTCCAAGACAACAGCGCCCCATTCTTATGGATAAGATAAGAGAAATGTCCTACTCTCGCAAGGAGAAGGAATCATAATCCAAAAGGGAATACGAAAGGAGAAGGCAGCACCGGATCAGGAAACCCTACAAGAAGAGAAGATTGAGTCCAATAGGATTTCTTATACAAATAGGAATCTGATTTCTGTATTATTATAAATAGAAGGGTAGAGCATGTGTAAAAGGCATCTAAAAACCATCACAAGAGTGAGAGATTAGTATCATAGAGCTCTGATTTGTAAAAGAGAAAGAGGAGACCTGAGGAGTGAATTTGAGTAATAAAAGTACCATCCTGTTCTTGCCCGTGGACGTAGGTCGGATCCCAAAATCCGCCGAACCACGTTAAATCACCTTGTCTGATTGGCGTATTTTCTTTTTTCCGCTCTAAATTTGCCTTTGGTCCCCCATAACCAAACAAATTCACAGTTGGAGGAGGATTCTCTCGGGAGTGATATTCCAATATTACCCTGAGACCAAAATCCACCGTCAACAGTTGGCGCCGTCTGTGGGGAACTTCACAAAAAGCAGTTCACGTGAGAAGACAAATGGCGGAGGACGGAAATCACCAACCAGGAGGCCCGGCAATAGACTGGATGAAAAGAATGGAAGATGGCATGAGGTCTATGATGGATCGACTGGAAAGAATGGAAGGAGCAAACAACGAGGAAAACTGAAACCGAGGCCGGACAGAAGAGGAAAGAGAAGGAGAGAGGGAAAAGAGTAGTAGACGTAAGCGAAGACGAGGGACCAGGAAGAGAGGCCCCTATGGGATAAGATCTGCGGTGGTAGGGAGATCAGAAGACACATGGGAAGAAGAAGAGGAGGAACAATCACCCGACCCCTCCTCCGACAGTTTTTACAACTCCAAAAGGGAGGATAGAAAGTATAACGAGGACGTACAGGAGACCTCTGAGTTTAAAGAACGCCACGCCCGGGGCGACAGGCGAACAGAAGAACACAGAAGGCGGCGCGGGGGCAAAACCCATGAAATAAAATCTTGGTTGAGAAAAGAGATGACAAAAGGGGGGAGAAAGCCTCAAGATCGGGGCGGGAGACACCCGAGGCGAGGAAGAGGGGTCTCCCCTTACGGAAAGAATAAGAACAGCGCAGTTTCCAAAGCGATTTAACATGCCGACCATGGCACCATACAAAGGCCACTCCGACCCAAAATCCCACATTGAAAACTTTATCCTCCTAATGGAAGTACAGGGGGTAATGGGCGACGCCATATGCAAAGTATTTCCCTTAACTTTAGGGGGACCTGCCATCCTATGGTATAGAAGTCTGGCCCCGAGGAGCATTCAGAGCTTCTCCCAACTTAAGAAGTCGTTCATCCGGCATTTCAAAGGAGCCTGCACCCCTAAAAAAACAATAGGGGAACTAAGACTCATGAAACAAGGAGACGACGAAACACTGAAAAGCTTCATTGAAAGGTATCATGACACTGTACTCGAGGTCGGAGGCTACGAATCCCAGGAAGCCCTGGAAAGTCTGAAAGGGGCCCTAAGGGTCGGGAAACTATGGACCCACCTGAGGATCCACGAAACACCAGACTACGCTACTGCACTGGAGGTGGCCAGGAAGTACGTCCTACTAGAAGGAGAGGAGAAAGTATCCCGGAGAGGGACAACCGCCAGAGAAAGGGTAACCAGGAGAGAAGACCACCGGCGACCGAGGAGAGAGAATTCCGGAAGTTCAATCCAAGACCCAGAGAGTTCAAACCAATGGCACAAAAGGATCAAAGCAAAGGACCCGCAACTCAAGTAAACCATGTGGTCCGAGAGGAAGCGTATATTCCCCTAAGCAAGCCGCCAGGGGAAATCATCATGGAGATACGGGAAAAAGGCCTCTTAATAGAGCCCGACCTCAGAAGATTTCCCCCAGACAGAAAAAACAAAAAAGATCCTACTGCCTGCACCACAATCTAAAAGGGCACACAACCGATGAATGCAAGGACCTGCGAGAACAAATGGAGGACCTGGCCCGGAACGGGTACCTGAACAATTACATCGACCACAATATCATGGCCGCCAGACAAAGGGCAAGGAATCGAGAGGTGAACGTCATCGCAGGAGGGGCAACGCTGGCCGGGGACTCTAACCGGTCGAGGGAAGAATTATAGCCGAGCACGGGGAACAGAGGTGCTGAAAACAGAAAAAATCCCAAACCCCCGAGGAAGTCGGTCGACACCCGTCATGTTCACCGATGAAGACGCTCAGGGGGTAAGTTTCCCCCATGACGACGCACTAATAATCAAAGCAACAATCGGCGGCACAGAAGTGGACAGAATCCTGGTGGACCCCGGGAGCGCAAGTAGACATAATTTCCAAAGAAACTTTGGAAAGCCTGGGGGTAGAATGCACAGCTCTAACCAAAGACATCACCCCCCTGTACGGTTTCGGGGGATCAACGGTCGTCCCGCTGGGAAGAATTCAACTAGCTATGACAATCGGGGCCACCCCCAAAACCCGAACAATCATGATAAACTTCACTGTAGTAGACTGCATGAGCAGTTATCAAGTCATTGTCGGCCGCCCCTTCATGATGAGAACCAAGGCTGCAATGTCCTGTTATTACTTGAAATTGAAGTTCCCCACGCAGGAAGGGATCGGGATCATATGCGGGAGCCAGAAGGTAGCCCGCAGCTGTTTTGCCACTTACTCGCGAGAGACCCTCTGCGTGGAAAGAGGCACCAAGAAGAGACAGAGGGACGAGGACGACGAGAATACGAAGGAAAACCTTGCTCCTCGGCCCGATAGAGCTGCACGGCTCGGAGCAGCCGAAGAATTAGAAGAAGTAAAACTATTCGGGCCAAAGAAAAGCATAAAAATAGGGGGAAGTCTAGACGAGGCCCTAAGAAAAAACTTGTTGGAATGTCTGCAAGAGTACCCCGACGTTTTGCATGGGGACACGAGGACATGCCCGGAATCGACCCAAAATTCGTAAGCCATCGCTTAGCAGTGAACCCATTACACAAACCAGTAAAACAGAAGAGGAGAATATTCAACCAGGAGCGGTGCGGTGCGTGAGCAGTAGCGACCGAGGTGGAAAAATTGCTGAAAGCCGGTTTCATCCGGGAAGTAAAATACCCAGAGTGGGTGTCCAACGTAGTACTGGTGAAAAAGTCTAACGGAAAGTGGAGAATGTGCGTAGATTTCACCGACCTCAACAAAGCATGTCCAAAAGACAGCTTTCCCCTCCCAAATATAGACCAACTGGTAGATACAACAGCCTGCCAAGGGCTACTAAGCTTCATGGACGCCTTCTCAGGATACAATCAAGTCAGGATGCACCCTGCGGATGAGGAGAAGACCACCTTTATTACTGACCAAGGACTATACTGCTATAAAGTAATGCCTTTCGGATTGAAAAATGCAGGGGCAACTTTCCAGAGACTAGTGAACAGAGTCTTCAAACCGCTCATCGGCACGACCATGCTGGTATATGTCGACGACATGATAACAATGTCCGAGGAACCAAAGACCATGTAGCCGACCTGAAGAAAACTTTCGAACTCCTGAGGAAACACAGTTTAAAGCTCAATCCAGAGAAGTGTGCATTCGGGGTAGCCTCGGGAAAGTTCCTGGGCTACATGGTAAGTTCACGAGGCATTGAAGCAAACCCGCAAAAAATACAGGCCGTGCTGGACCTGAAGTCTCCCCGAACAGTTAAGGAAGTGCAAAGCCTTACAGGAAGAATCGCCGCACTCAACCGGTTCATCTCACGAGCAACCGACAAGTGCCATCATTTCTTCAAAGTCATCAAGAAAGCTCAAAAAGGGGTCGACTGGACACCCGAGTGCGAAGAAGCCTTCCAGCACCTAAAACGATACCTGGCACAGCCCCCTCTCCTAGCCAAACCCCTCCCAGGGGAGACACTGTATCTATACCTGGCCGTCTCAAAGCACGCAGTAAGCTCGGCACTGGTACAAGAGACCGACCACGTCCAGAAACCAGTTTACTACGTCAGTAAAGCCCTGCTGGACGCAGAAACTCGATACCCCACACGAACTCGTCGCCCTATCCCTGGTCACCACAGCTCGGAAGTTACGACCCTACTTTCAAGCCCATCCGATCAAAGTATACACGGATTTTCCCCTGAGACAAATCTTGCAGAAACCGGAGGCCTCAGGGAGACTGATGAAGTGGTCAGTAGAAATAAGCGAGCACGACATCTCCTACCTCCCAAGAACAGCAATAAAAGGGCAAGCCTTAGCAGACTTCATAGCAGAGCTCACAGAACCGCAGGTCTTGGCGTCGTAGAAGAAGACAGGTGGAAATGTCTGTAGACGGGTCCGCAAGCTCGCACGGATACGGAGCAGGGGTAGCACTAAAAAGTGAGAAGGGAGAAGAAATACTGCTCGCCCTCAAATTCGCCTTCAAAACTACAAACAATGAAGCAGAGTACGAGGCGATACTGGCCGGACTAAGGCTGTGTACGGTAGTAGGAGTCCGCAATGTAGTGATCAGGAGTGACTCTCAGCTAGCAATACAGCAGCTGAAAGGAGATTTTCAAGCCAGAGAACCAGCCATGGTAGCTTACTTGGCCGAAGTAAAGAAGTGGGTGGAGAAAGTGGGAAACGTACTCTTCGAACAGGTCGGACGAGAAGACAACTGCGAAGCAGATTCCCTGGCCAGACTTGCCTCTTCAATAAAGACAGAAAACCCCAGGGTAATCCCTCTATATACCTCCAAGAAAGAAGCATAGGGGAGACCGAGGTGGATGTACTAGAAGAAGAAGACAAAAATTCATGGATGCAACCGATCAGGAGGTACCTGGAAACAGGAGAAACCCCCAAGATAAAAAGGAGGCCAGAAAGCTGAAGTTCAAGAGCACCAAGTTTTCCCTAATTGGGGGGATACTCTACCGGAGAGGATACACCGTACCCCTCCTAAGATGCTTAGCACCAGAAGAAGCAGACTACGTGCTCAGGGAGATTCACGCAGGCATCTGCGGAAGCCACGCCGGGGGGAGATCAATCGCCTTCAAAGCCTTGAGGCAAGGATTTTACTGGCCAACCATGCACGAGGATGGCGTGAAGATAGCACGGAAATGCGAGGGATGCCAAAAGAATGCCAACCTCCACCATCAGCCGGCAGAACAGCTGACCACCATATCCAGCCCCTGGCCATTCGCACAGTGGGGGCTAGACATTATAGGGCCGATGCCAAAAGGACGAGGTCAGACGAAATATGCAATCGTGGCCATAGACTACTTTACCAAATGGGTAGAAGCAGAACCATTGTCCACCATCTCAGAAAAGAAGGCCACGGAGTTCCTAAAGAGAAATATAATTTGCCGGTTCGGAATCCCCCAGGCAATCATCACCGACAACGGAAAGCAATTCGACAGCAGGGGATTCAGAAAACTTTGTGAAGACCTCCAGATAACCCTAAAATTCGCCTCGCCGGCCCATCCCAAGTCAAACGGGCAGGTTGAAGCCACCAATAAAACCATCAAGTCAAACCTGAAAGCTCGGCTCGGATCAAGCAAAAGCCTATGGGTCGAGGAGCTACCAGAGGTACTGTGGGCACACCGAACGACCTTCAAGGACTCAACAGGAGGACACCCTTCTCCCTATCATACGGATGTGAGGCCGTCATCCCGGCAGAGATCGGAATATCAACCCACCGGGTCCGTCACTTTGAAAACGAACGGAACGAAGAACTTATCAAAAATCACCTCGACCTGATCGAAGAAAGAAGAGAGCGGTCAGCAGTAAAAGCAGCCATCTACCAACAGAGAATGGCCCGATTCTACAATAAGAGAGTTCGGACCCGCTCCTTCCGGCCAGGTGATCTAGTGTTAAGAAAAGTAACTCTGAACACCCGGCGACCTGAAGAAGGTTCGTTAGGTGCCAAGTGGGAGGGACCTTACAAGATCACTGAGATAGTAAGACCAGGGGCCTACATCCTGGAGCATCCGGACGGCAAGAGATTGAAGAAACCATGGAACGCCGAGATGTTAAGAAAGTACTTCCCATGAGGATCAACTTTCATTCCTTCTATTTTTCTTTTTTACAGAAGCCGGACAAAACACCGAACCAGAACAACTGTTGTAAAAAGGGCGGTCCACCCCCAAACATGAATAAAAAATTCCTTTCTTGAATCCTTTAAATTCGAAAAACGACGGATCAGGGCCGGATTTCGTTCCGCTGAAGCCGCTTGTTTACTTAGCTCGGGGTCGGGCGATGTCCCACCGAGTCTGCGTTTGGACTGGGGACGTAACATTCCCCCAGGACCAAGTGATTCTAACAGCTCGGGGTCGGGCGATGTCCCACCGAGTCTGTCTTTGGACTGGGGACGTAACATTCCCCCAGGGCCAAGTGATTCAAACAGCTCGGGGTCGGGCGATGTCCCACCGAGTCTGTCTTCGGACTGGGGACGTACATTCCCCCAGGGCCAAGTGATTCAAACAGCTCGGGGTCGGGCGATGTCCCACCGAGTCTGTCTTCGGACTGAGGATGTACATTCCCCCAGGGCCAAGTGATTCTAACAGCTCGGGGTCGGGCTATGTCCCACCGAGTCTGTCTTTGGACTGGGGACGTAATATTCCCCCAGGGCCAAGTGATTCAAACAGCTCGGGGTCGGGCGATGTCCCACCGAGTCTGTCTTCGGACTGGGGATGTAACATTCCCCCAGGGCCAAGTGATTCTAACAGCTCGGGGTCGGGCGATGTCCCACCGAGTCTGTCTTTGGACTGGGGACGTAACATTCCCCCAGGGCCAAGTGATTCAAACAGCTCGGGGTCGGGCGATGTCCCACCGAGTCTGTCTTCGGACTGGGGACGTAACATTCCCCCAGGGCGAAGTGATTCAACAGCTCGGGGTCGGGCGATGTCCCACCGAGTCTGTCTTCGGACTGGGGATGTAACATTCCCCCAGGGCCAAGTGATTCTAACAGCTCGGGGTCGGGCTATGTCCCACCGAGTCTGTCTTTGGACTGGGGACGTAACATTCCCCCAGGGCCAAGTGATTCAAACAGCTCGGGGTCGGGCGATGTCCCACCGAGTCTGTCTTCGGACTGGGGATGTAACATTCCCCCAGGGCCAAGTGATTCTAACAGCTCGGGGTCGGGCTATGTCCCACCGAGTCTGTCTTCGGACTGGGGATGTAACATTCCCCCAGGGCCAAGTGATTCTAACAGCTCGGGGTCGGGCTATGTCCCACCGAGTCTGTCTTCGGACTGGGGATGTAACATTCCCCCAGGGCCAAGTGATTCTAACAGCTCGGGGTCGGGCTATGTCCCACCGAGTCCGTCTTTGGACTGGGGACGTAACATTCCCCCAGGGCCAAGTGATTCAAACAGCTCGGGGTCGGGCGATGTCCCACCGAGTCTGTCTTTGGACTGGGGACGTAACATTCCCCCAGGGCCAAGTGATTCTAACAGCTCGGGGTCGGGCGATGTCCCACCGAGTCTGTCCTTTGGACTGGGGACGTAACATTCCCCCAGGGCCAAGTGATTTAAACAGCTCGGGGTCGGGCGATGTCCCACCGAGTCTGTCTTCGGACTGGGGAAGTGGGGATGTAACATTCCCCCAGGGCCAAGTGATTCTAACAGCTCGGGGTCGGGCTATGTCCCACCGAGTCTGTCTTTGGACTGGGGACGTAACATTCCCCCAGGGCCAAGTGATTCAAACAGCTCGGGGCGGGCGATGTCCCACCGAGTCTGTCTTCGGACTGGGGATGTACATTCCCCCAGGGCCAAGTGATTCTAACAGCTCGGGGTCGGGCTATGTCCCACCGAGTCTGTCTTTGGACTGGGGATGTAACATTCCCCCAGGGCCAAGTGATTCTAACAGCTCGGGGTCGGGCTATGTCCCACCGAGTCCGTCTTTGGACTGGGGACGTAACATTCCCCCAGGACCAAGTGATTCTAACGGCTCGGGGTCGGGTTACGTCCCACCGAGTCAGCCGCTTCGGTTTGGGGAGGTAACATTCCCCCCAGACCCAAGCATGTCGCTAAGCTCGGGGTCGGATTACGTCCCACCGAGTCAGCCGCTTCGGTCTGGGGAGGTAACATTCCCCCAGAACCCAAGTATCTCGCTCAGCTCGGGGTCGGGTTACGTCCCACCGAGTCAGCCGCTTCGGTCTGGGGAGAGGACATTCCCCCAGAACCCGAGTATCTCGCTCAGCTTGGAGTCGAGATACGCCCCACCAAGTCAGCTCTCCGGATCGGGGACATAACATTCTCCCGGGCCCAAATGCCTCGCTCTTCACAAGGCCAATCCAGACCCTCTAACTCGTGCTGACCCCTGATGGGCCTTAAAATTGCAATGATGGCAAGAAGCATAAAATGAGAAGAAAAAGAAGAAAGAAATAAACAGACATAAATACATAAATGTATATAAATACAAGATTGTAATATTATTACAAGAAAAAGTTAAAATGTACATAGGGCCCGGGTAGGGTTACCCTTTCTCACTCATCCCGCACAGGGGCAGGAACTTCTTCCTCAGTTGGCTCAAAAGACGGAAGGAGCGGCTCGGCATCAGAAGGAGGAGCTGCGACTTCGGCGTCAGGAGGAGGAGCTGCGACTTCGGCGTCAGGAGGAGGAGCTGCGACTTCGGCGTCAGGAGGGGGATCTCAAGGCAGTCCTCGTCCACGGCAGGAACCCCCGATCCTTCTTCAGGAGGAACCTCAGGAGCCAGAACGACCGAGATGGGGGCGGGATCCATCACCTCCTCAGGTGGGGGAGGGATCCACTTTTGAAACTCTTCCTCGGAAATGTCCCCCTTACAGTAACTGATGGCCGCGTAGATAGGGTCCATATTCAGGCTCGGCAGCACCATCGGTATCATCTCGGCACAGTCACCAACTCCCTCGAGACGGATGGCCTCCTTCTCAGCCTCGAGATCAGCTTCTTCTTTTCCAGCTCGGTCTCTCTCTCCTCGAGATCAATCTCTCTCTCCTCAAGCTCGGTTTTCTTCCTCTCAAGACTATCTCGGGCCCGCGCAACCTCCTCGTCTTTGTTCTTCAAATTGGCCTCAGCACTGGCCACTTTCCCCTTCAGAACGCCAATCTCGGATTGGGCAACCTTCAGATCCTCCCTGGCATTATCAGCAAGTTTCCTTTCAACCACAGCAGCTGCTTTAAGGGCCTTGTTCATTTTGAAATTCTCAACAGCGGCCGCCTCGAGATTCTTGATCACCTCCTCCCGGTCAGCCAGCTTTGCCTCCACTTCGGAAAGGCAACTTTGAAGCCTCTGGGCCTGACCGCCCTCGGACAGCAGAGTCAGAAGAAGACCCTTATTCTTGGCCATAAGGTAGTTGGCCTGCACACAAAAGGGGAGGAAGGAGTCAAATACAACAAAAGAGAGAACCAAGATCCAAAAAACCGAGAAGGGGAGTAAAAATACCTTCGCCATCTGAGAACTCATCTCAGCCACAACACCCTCAGGAGATACATCCTCGTACCTCGAGACCTCCCCCGGGGGAATCACCTCGGCCAATTCATTAAAAGCCGGCACTAAGTGAGAGGTAGCCTCCCGGATACTTTCTCCCAAGTCATCCACCCCGAGGACCACAGGGCCCTTCCGCTTCCTGGAGGAACTTTCAGAGGACTTCTTCCCCCTGCGAATGTCCTTCCTCTTGACTGGAGCAGCTTCTCGTCCTCTCCCTCCTGGGCCAACTCGGTCTCCTCGGTCCCAAACTGACGCCTCCTCTTCCTAAGAGGTTTCGGCGGGCTGGTAAGGTGAGCAGATCCTGATGATTGCACGCCAGAAGGTGAGGACAGCCCCCGAACACTCGTTTGGACTTGTCCAGGAGATATATTCTCAACGAGACCGGACCGTGCCAGGGAAGTTTCAGCACGTCCGGCCTTCTTCACGGTACCGGCCAACTTTTCAAGGAACTTTGGCCTCTTCGACATGCCTACAAGAAAAAAAGGAAATCAGGGACCGAGCATATAGCAAAGATATCAAGCATGATGAAACAAACAAGAAAGATCATTAAAACAGCCATCAGACACCTACCTAACCGGCCAGATATTTCCGGAGGGACGGTCTGAATGAGGCCTGACTCAACAAAGGCCGCATCATTAACCAAATTCCTCCAGGGAGCAGCATACCCCTGAGCCCAATGTACTCGCCTCCGAACCTGACGAGAAACCTTGGGAGCATCTCGCCAACAGGCTGGGAAGAACCAAAGAAGTTAGAAAACCTAGAAGAAACTGGATAACGGGGACAAAGAAAGAATGAAGGGGCGTTAGACTCCTAACCTCCAGCCCGGAAGACATCTGGAACCGAGACATCCTCCCCAAACGATCTCAAGACCCGACCCCAATCCCCAGTTGCCCAGAACCAAAAGTCCTTGAAGTTCTTATTGGAGTCAGGGAGCTTCTGGACAAGGTTGGTGAGCTATCGTAAGCAGAGAGGTAATACCAACCGTAGTGAGTCTTTGGGTTAGACTTCAAACGATACAACCTCTTCACCTCTTCCAACAAGGTACACCTAAACCTGCCCGGTGCCAGACCACATATATGCCGGCTAGGATCCTCCAGCTATTCAAACTCAATTGGCAAGGGGCAAGCTCCATCTCGGCCAGCATCCAAGCGAAATAGCGTTGCATCGGCAGCCGCAGCCCACATTCAAAAAAGATAGGAAGAAGCGCCACCGAGCCCTCGTCAGGCTGACTAGCACGATCCATTGGACCGGGAACTTCTAGAGCAATATCTATCGGGATGCTGTATCGTTGCCGCAATAACGCCAGATCATCCTCGGTTATCTTAGAAGGACGGTTCATATCCAGAGCCGACGACCCAAGCTCTCCAGGCTCTGGATCCTTCCGAGGAACCTCTGATGATAGGAGTCGTTTTCGACCTCAGAATGAGTGGGGGTAGTGTCAAGATCTTATACACTGGGCGCCCCTGAGCCCGAGGAGAGCTCTTCAGCTGGGGGAGTTGAGATTTTGACAGGCCCTTCGGAGGAAGAATTACTGTCAGACATCCCTGACACCCAGAAAAACAGAGAAAGGGGGAGAATCAGTCTACGAGAAGCTACCCACGGTGCCCGTGCTAAAACTAGATTTGGAGTCTCTAAAGAAGTGCCCTAAAGCAAGACCCAGCAAAAACCACAAGTCTCTCCCTAAACAAAATAAACAAATAGAACCACGGCACATCAAAAGAAAAAGAGATCACCCAGAAAACTTACTTGTTCTTCTCAAAAGCAGGAGGTTATACGGTGAGGTGGTGTTCGTTCCTTAGGTGCTCGGCAACGAAGAAGGACAAAGACCGCGGCCTGAGCTTCGAGAACACGGAGTTAAGTGGATCACAAAGAAAAGAAGCAGACGATTGTCGAAAAAGTGGGAACGGTGAAACCCTCATTTTTCTTATAGTCATGACTGGGAAGCACATCACCGTCGGTTTTAGCGGGAACCCAGCGGATATTTGACAAATGTCGAAAGTTAGAAAAAAACCCTAATAGCTGATTTGATGGGCATTTAAGGAGACATGATAGTTGTGCTTCTCGAGGAAAGATGAACGAAACGGCAAGAAGATTCTCTTTTGCATTCTGGGACGACTACCAACAAGAACAAACAGCACACACCCTCTTCATATAGTTCCCGGCACCAACTCGCATACTCGTTGGAACCGGAAACTAGGGGACAGATGTTGATGGTGTTTTCACAGGCACTACGGCATTTAAGACAGCACAACAAGGACGAAAGGGTAAATTTCTTTCCCGGTTGACATCATGAAGAAGACCGACCACATCATGAAGAGACCGACCTCATTACGAAAGGACCGACCACTATGGTCCGGGTGACAGAGCACTATAGATGTCGGCAGGAACACTCTCAGCATAAAAGATTGTCATGGCCGACCTCATTAAGACCGACCAGACGACGGGAAGTGTCCAAGACAACAGCGCCCCATTCTTATGGATAAGATAAGAGAAATGTCCTACTCTCGCAAGGAAGGAATCAGAATCCAAAAGGGAATACGAAGGAGAAGGCAGCACCGGATCAGGAAACCCTACAAGAAGAGAAGATTGAGTCCAATAGGATTTCTTATACAAATAGGAATCTGATTTCTGTATTATTATAAATAGAAGGGTAGAGCATGTGTAAAAGGCATCTAAAAACCATCACAAGAGTGAGAGATTAGTATCATAGAGCTCTGATTTGTAAAAGAGAAAGAGAGACCTGAGGAGTGAATTTGAGTAATAAAAGTACCATCCTGTTCTTGCCCGTGGACGTAGGTCGGATCCCAAAATCCGCCGAACCACGTTAAATCACCTTGTCTGATTGGCGTATTTTCTTGTTTTCCGCTAAATTTGCCTTTGGTCCCCCATAACCAAACAAATTCACAGTTGGAGGAGGATTCTCTCGGGAGTGATATTCCAATATTACCATGAGACCAAAATCCACCGTCAACAAGTTTATTTAAGTATAATTTTATTAATAGAGCTTTTATAAGTATAATTTTTGATTAAAAAAAAATAATTAGGTGTTTGGTTGTGAATGATAATGTTTATTAAACATTATAAAATTACTTTATTTGACAATTTTTTTTAAGTTGTGTTATGAAAGAAATAAAATAATATTATTAAATTAAAATGATGGTATTATAAATAATTTAAATTTTTAGAAAAGCTTTTCAAGTTCTATTTCTAAAAGTCCAAATTTTGAATTTTTACTAATAGAATTTTTTAATCCTAAAAAATTATACTTAAAATACAACCAAATATTTTAAAAATTTTGAAAAAAAACTTCTGAATTAAAAAGAAAATTGATCTCAATTAAAAACCATACTAAATAGACACGGAGTTCAACAACCAAAAACTACCAATGTCCAATAGCTCGGTTTCTTAAAATGGAAGAAAAGTAGGCTACGGTGGGAGCTGATGAAAGAAGTGCTCTGTCGACAGTCGACACTACTTTTGAAAACAAAAATCTCTTTAAATTCCATTTTTTTATTTAATCAAATTCTATTCACTCTTGAGTGCCACGTTTCAATCATGCAGGCCAGGAATTTTTCTTCTTCCTCTTCTTGTAAGTAATAAAGCATTTCCATTATTAAATTTTTCTCCATGATACTTCAATTTATCAAAGAATATTAAATTAATGCTTGTTTCATTTCTTCTTTAGCTGATATGACACAAGACTCAAGTTTTAGCCTTTTCGGTTCCTCTGCTTCAACATTTGGTAAATATTTTAACTAATGTTTATCTATTAGTCATTCTCCAGTGCAGAGATCTACAACACTGGGATTAATTATCTCTATTTTTTCTTAGCAGCTATGAGCAACACAGGCTCAGCAGGATCCTTAGTTTTCGGTTCTTCTGGTAAATTTTTTTACTATCTCTCCACTTAGACACTATACTGAGTTTTGATTCTTTTTAAAACATAATGCTTCAACATTTTCACTATCTTTCCCAGTCTCTCAAAAACTTTTTAATTGCAAGTCTGATTTCTTTAATGCATTTTGTATAGTGTTTAGTATATTGTCTGCATATTTAATCTTTTTTTTTTATTATTATTATTTATAATTAATGGAAACTATGCTTTCAGCCAACAACCACAGTAGTGCTTGTGGCTGTAGGAGAAACAACAGGCTTGTTAAAACTAGAAGGGGTTTTAACTTTTAAATGTCATATAAGTCCACCTTTGCAGACAAGTGATGCCATTCCCCCTGTATCTGCAGAGCAAGCTCCTGCTAACCCATTTATGGCCAAATCATATGCTGGTGAGGCTTTTTTTTTTTTTAATTCTGAAGCCTGTAATATGTTTCTATTGTTGGATGATGCTTAATTGTTTGATCAATGCATTGTTGCAGAGAAAGAAGTAGTGTCAAATTCACCGTTGCCATTGACAACGGTAACGCGAATCTTGAATGGAATCCCACAGAACCCACATTTTTATCAG
This sequence comes from Zanthoxylum bungeanum, assembly GCA_019454045.1. Lineage (NCBI taxonomy): Eukaryota > Viridiplantae > Streptophyta > Magnoliopsida > Sapindales > Rutaceae > Zanthoxylum > Zanthoxylum bungeanum. Next base: position 282,902 of record SKCR01026045.1, on the reverse strand, counting down.
CTTCGAAACTACTCTGAACTAACGAGAAAGAACTTGATATCAACATGGGACCATATTTTTGAGGAAACAGTGGCAGAAATTCAGTCTTTACAAGCAATGGGCTTTTGGGTTAGAGCCAAGAGGGTATGGGAAACAATTGGGGAGTTGCAAAATTTGGGGTACAATGTGATTGCATTGAGGAGAAGATTGGTGGAGTTGAGTGATATTATGATGGAGCTCAAGTTGTCAAAATTTGAAATTAAAAGTTTGAAGATAAAGGCTGAGAAACATACAATGGAGAAGAGCAGGCTTGAGAGTTTGATTGTGAGCTTGCAAGAAATGGCCAAGAGAGAGGAAAATAGCATGGAGAGTAAGCTAATTGAAGCAGCAAAGTTGGAGAATGCTTTACCAAAGTTTGATCGTACCTTTGCTAAGCTAGCAATGGAGCCATTGTAACCAAAACAAAAAAAAAAACATATTTCTCAAATATGGAGGTTCGCATTTTTCAAAATACAGCACATGATGGTGCATTGCTTTTATTTGTAAAGTGTTAACGGTCACTAGATATAAAGAATTTACTTAGTTTTATTGATTATATGAAGTTAGTGTAATGTTTTAGGATTAACGCGAAAGTATTCATATATGATTGGAATTTAAAATTTTTTTCCAAATTTTTTTTAATAATTATGATTATGTCGTTGTTGATGTAAATAAATATAATAATAAAATTAATCACTATTAATTTTAAACATACATGCAAATAAATTTTATTTATCAATATAAATAATAATAATAATAATAATAATAATAATAATAATAAAACATACCTGAATGTTTTATTCTTTTCTTGAGCCTTTCTTAAATTCTTTCTTGAATTTTTCTCTTGTGCGGTGCACCAAGTATTGCACCTTTAGTTGGCACACAAGTTCTTCTCCGGGAACTAATTGCTCCCACATGAGAACAAAGAAACTCATTTTCTTTGCTAAGATATTGAAGTCTTAGATTAGTTCATTAAGAAACTGTTTTTCTTAATTTTGTCTTGGAACATTTTCGGAACCATTTCAAAGAGAGAGAGACTGCAACTTTCGATCAAGGAAGAATTCTATCTCCCTTGGCTGAAACTTGCCTTTATTTATATATAGAGAATGGCTTTGTCTATATCTCAATATAATAAGGACACTTCAAGATCTTTCCAAATCAGATTTGGTCTCTTAAAACACTTCCCCAATTGAACCGGGATTCTTAGCTAGGAGTGTGCATTAATTGGTTTTAACCGATTAATCTAACCGTTCTGACCAATTTTTTTTATAATGGTTCGGTTATTGTGATTAAATCGATTTTTCGATTAAAATTTTTAACTTTTTCGATTCGGTTAAGATTATAAGATTTGTATAACTGAAACGACCAATTAATCGATTACAAACCATAATTTGACTTTATATATATTTTTAATTAAAAAGAAATTAATTTTTTTACCCTATGCCTCTACTGAGTGTAGTTGTGGACTGCTTTTTGATGAATTTAAATTTGTATTAATGTGTTAATGTGGATTGTTATTTGTGAAGATTCTGGATTGGTTAATAACCGAATTAACCAAAACCGATTGAAAAATAATGGTTAGGTTGGTTAATGGTTATGTTCTGTCATATGGTTAAATCTATTGATCATTTACTTAACCAAATAAATTCCGTTCGGTTAAAAAATCAATGATTAACCGACCGAATCGACCGATGCTCACCCTTATTCTTAACTAAATAAGATTTATAATTTAAGTTAAATTAAATCTTAACTAAATATGGTGCTAACCCACTAAATCAATGTCAAATAGACTAAATATTATTTTGGCCAAATAATTAATTAACTATTAATTAATTCATTTTCTTAATTTTAATTAACTATGAATCAAAATTATATTTAATTAAATTAAATTTATTTAATATAAATATCAAATATTTATTTAAACAACTAAATCTAATTTTATATTTCGAATTTATTAATTAAATTAATATTTCAAATGTTCTAATCTTGTTAGGAAATCGTATTTTAATTGAAAATCTAATTTTCATATTAATTGTCAAAGTAATCATTTTTTAACCTTTAATAACATCCTTGAATTTGTAACATGGACGAGAACTATATTTGTGCGACCGTTCTATATTCATTATCGAGTAACATTGGAATAATATTAACTCTTTAATATTTCATCTCCATGATATCCCACGGATCATGGGTAATAGCCTAACAGCAAACCATGACCCTTAGTCGATGAATGAAGTGGGAAAACAAATAAATATGTTAAAATACACTTCAAGCATGTCATCTCATTCCTCTGCTATTTAATTTTCTTAACGAGTCTGGAATCATGATAATGTCCAATCATTTCCACTCGATACATCTTTAAACTCGATCTTGTGAATTTGATATCTCTAAGATATCGAATGCTTTGTCCAAAGACTTGTATCAACAACTTTGAGTTTCCTTGAAACATCTATAGCTTTTATTATGAAAGCTATTAGATTCCTTATTAAAGCATACATGACTTCGTACATTAATCGCTCAAGGTCATCTAACATTTATTCAAAAGACATGGCTAATTAAACGATGATATACTAATAAACCATGAGTATTATCGCACAAGTCAACATGTGATCTCAGGTCAGAGGATATAATGACACTAATGTATTATTACGAAGATCAATGACCTTAGATAATATTATCATGTGATTTTATGCTTCTATGGTCGTATTTGATATTTCATTCTACTAATGAAAGTATCTATTATTTGTGTCATTATGATATGAGACTCATCATCCATTCTATTAACATCATATGTCAATCTAGGCGACACACAATAATATTGGTCAAGTGATATATTATTGTCATGTATAATAATCACATTTTACCAAGAACTTAATTTAAGATTTATTCGTATAAATATTGTTGACTCACATAATCACAAACGTCTTTTGGATTAACGATATTCAAATGACATAAAACCTCGGGGATATATATATAAAATATGGATGTAATGATGTGTAAAAAAAAAAATGTATCTTATTAATAAACAATAAATTATATTATAAAATATTTTACCTTGAATCATAATTGGTTTTAGAACATATACTCTAATAATTAATTATAAATTTTTTGTATTCATAACGAGTTATCGTAAAAAATTAATCAGAATTTTCTAAATCAAACATTTGAGTATCCTTAATATTTGGAAAGACCTGGAGAGAAAATGATTTACCATTCGATAATTTATTGGATTCCCTTGGTGAAATGATTCAACAGCGTTGCATTATTAGTATTCCCTTAATTGGATTGAATTGGATCATATGAGATAAAATCTTGGAGAGCAAGAGATCTTTATCATATTTATTGTGCAAAAGAAATGTAAAGGCAATTGATTGGTTGGCATTCACTGCCCTGTTGAAATATAAATCTCATAAAGCCTTAGGAATAAAGTGAAGAAGACTATATGATAGAGCTATGATGATATAGACCTTTATGTCTCTCCAATTGTAATTTGAAAGTTACTTTTTTTTCCCTCCGAGCTTTAACAGACGAGTTTTATTTTTATTTTTTTAAATTCATGTGTAAAATCAACATGCTTTAATTGCAAGCGAAAAGAAGTAAAGAAACTGTTGAAATTCATGGGCCTAATTCAACCCAAAAAAGTCAGTTTTAGAGTTGAGAGTTGTCCAATGTTTATATTTTGAGTTTAATTGTTTATCTCAGCCGATGTGGGGTATTTTCCTCAACACTCCCCCTCACGTGCAAACCGGTCTTTTGCCTGGTTCATGTCACGTGGACAGATAATGTGGGCCCACCCGTGCATGAATGTGGCTCTGATACCATGTTGAAATTAATGAGCCTAACTCAACCCAAAAGCCAGCTTTAGAGTTGAGGGTTGTCCAATGTTTATATTTTAAGTTTAATTATTTATCTCAGCCGATGTGTGATATTTTCCTCAACATAAACCAAACCATGTGACTCTTATAGCACAGTCAATTTGTTGATCGTTAGGTGTTGCGAAACCCTTTCTAAGGAAGAATTTAAAGAGGTGGCAGCTCTAATCTGGGCAATTTGAGGGGTTAGAAATCAACTGCTTAAGGTTTCTCAATTCAACAAATTATGACATGAGATAAGAGCATATGAGATGTAGCTGAGATCATCACGTGTAAGGAAGAACTGGTATTTTCAAACCTTGAATTTATAATGTTGAGATTCATGTTTTGACAAAAATTGTCAATAATTATCATATTTCGGATTTTTGGAGGGATAATTTTCCGTCACTTATTGCTTATAAGTTGGGCATCACTTTTTGATACAGTCCTCTTTTCAAAAAAAAAAAAAAAAAAAAAAAGCTTTTTCTTTTTATTAACAAAGGCACAAAAGCGCTTTTCTTTAAATCACTTATTTTTTTTTTTATAAAGAGTTGTTTTTGCGATCTTCTTTATTGTGGTGCCAAAGAAAATTGAAACAGTATGTTTGGGCGCCAATGCAAATGCAAGTATGCAAAACCCTTTGTTTGCTTTGCATTTTATCATAGACAAAAAGCCTTCAGAATTTTTTTTACCATATAATGAAACAACACAAATCCACAATTTCCTTTAGAATTTGGCTAGACTTGGAAAGTAAATATAACATTCACAAGCATCTAATATTGACATAAAAATGTTGAACCAAATAACAGAGGTGCTGTAGAAGAAGCCAGAGAAAGTTAAAAATGCTGTGGTAATGTAGATAGGGTTCATACTCAGTGATGGGGGGTGGTAGCTGAGGCTGGCGGCGGGCACTGATAGCACTTAGCGAAGAGTCCAAATGTGTCGACTTGCCTGATGAAGTTGGTCATACTAGCCCAGCCTCCTATTCCAAATCCAACCACCAGTACCCATACTACTATAAATGTGTTCACCACATACATTGCTGTCCAACTTGGGAAGAAAAACGGAAGCTTCTCCGCTGAATTCTGTATTTACAAGAATTACACAGGGAAAATTTATGTTGGAAGACTTGTAAAAGATGTCATGATCTAAAGATACATCAAATCTTGTTTATTAATGTGCGAAAAAGGGCTTATAACTTTGACGGGTGGATTAAGCCTTCGAACTAATTCTAAGGTGCGATTATTACAGGGATACAGGTGTGAAGATTGCACATAACTGATTGATAAAGACCATCAACTTCATCTCAGTTCATACATATTCATTGCTCAAGCATTAAATCAACGAGTGGACCTATAACTACACTGATTAGGAGTTTTAAGTCACCTCTGAACTACATTATGAGGCTGGAAACATATCAATGAAACAATTAGACTCGTCAAAAGTTTGTTTTAGTTGCACAACATTGCAATTCCCAATCAATGACTAGAAAATTTACTGTGACATGAGGCATAAGGCAGTGGCTTAATTTGTAAACTAGATATAAATTGAAGATAAGAAGTGTAAAGAATGGACCATTCACCTGTCGAGCAGAGGCTGATCTATAAGTTAGCATATGGGCTAAAGCTGGGATGATGTAGACGGTGAAGCTGACCAAAAGAGCCCCAACTGCTGAGTTAATGGGACCAAAGAAAGGAAATATAATTGCCAAGAACCATATAGGTATCACCACAGGCAACCGGGCAAGTGCCCTCAAACATATGCTCTTTGTGTCATGCATTCCCACCACTTTTTCCCACACGAAGTACAGTGGAGTACACGCAAAGCCAAATGTTATAAACTGCAAAATAACAAGGCCAAAATATTGGTCATGCCAATTCAGTTGTTCAACTACAGTTACATGTAATCACAAAAATCGGTTGTTATCACACAGTGTACAATTATACAAACCTGGTGGATTAGCATTAGGATTACTGCGGCATCACGCCATCCACTGCGTGGAAGTAGTGAAAAGGCGTTTGAATGTGTGAGGAGTTGATCGCCAAAAGCCCAGTAAACAGCAGCAGCAGACGGAATTGTTAGAGTGAAAACATAAAGTGTGGCAATAAGATATATGGACTTGAATTTCTGAGGCTTCCACATAGCATGCATAATTTCTCTGTAACATTAACATTTCGTATACTATTTAATTTCACTCTTACAATAATCAGTCAAATAAATATCTGGATCAAATATATATGTGGGACATGTCATATAGATGCTACTTGGTAGCAAGGAAACATAATCAAGATCCTCTGAAAAAAGTGGGAAAATCTTCAACTAAAGTAGCAGAGCAAATGAGGACCCTCTAGATTTACAATGATAAAAATTCATTCCACCATCAGCTGGCAGTCAAAGCATCTACTAACCAACCGCATGACCTTTTTGCGAGCACCAAACACAAAATTAAGCACATGATTAACCATAACATAGACTTATTTCTAAGGCAATTCGATTTTCTTTGAACTCACACAGTGACTGCGTGTCCACCAAAAGTGTAGAGTATATTGGTGGCGCCGGTGAAATACAAAACCAACTTGGTTGGGCCAGAGTGAGTCACACCATCAACCTGCAAAACAGTTAAAAGAAAAAATGGTTTTAAATCAATTGGCTGATAATCAAAGAAGACACCTAGGAAGCATCAGGACCGTCGAATAAAATTACCTGGCCATGAACAAAAGCTGCAATGGTCAAATACCAAGCAGTATAAGTGGTCATACCAAGGCCAAGGAAAGACCAAATTCTATAATTATGAAATGAGGGGATGAACACAGTGGTGGCACAACAAGCTCCAAATATATATGTCCATGTTCTCTTGTCTAAATTGTCATTTATGTAGTATATATTACTGTAATCACAACAACACAACAACAACAACAAAAAAAAGAATCACAAATCATAAGATCAAATGAAACAAAACCCCAATAATTAAAATTAATTAAATAGGGTAAAAAAAAAAAAAAAATTAAAGACCTTGCACAAGCAATAAGCTGGATAACAGAACCAAATAGGAGAAAAGTGCAGTTGAAGGCTAATCCAATGGCTTTCCAGTATGGACCCAGCAGTCCATCCAGCACTTCAAACCACTGCAAAAACAAAAACAAAAATTAAATTATAAAATATTTTTGGGTTGAGTGAAGCAAAAACAAAAAAACAAAAACAAGAAGATAAATTTTTTTTTTTTTTGGGAGTGATCTTGAAAAACTAACCTGAATGACATGGTTCTTGAAACTGACATTCTCTTTCTCTTTTCTGCTTCTATACTCAACATACAAAACACTGATAAGATATGCAGTCCAGCTTCCCAAAATCCCATAAAATATTTGCAATATAATGCCTGATAGCATCCCAAGTTGAGAGAATGAGTAAGGAAGAGTCAACAAAACTTGAGCAACCTGTAATTCAAATCACAAAAATATCAAAATCTATACAAAACTTGAAAAAGGGTGTCTTAAAAAATAAATAAAATTGTACCTGATTTGAGGCACAGCTAAACCAAGCATCATAAACAGACCCACCATGCCAAAGAAAGCTTTTGAGGCCAAATTTTGAGTCATCTTGCTTATTATTTTCTTCCTCTTTCCCATGATTCTCACTCTCATTCAAGCTTGACACCATATCTTCCTCTGCTTGTTTAGTTATCATTTTGCTTTTCGATCTGCAACACATAAATAAAACAAAGAGTAAATTAGGAAATAAAAAATATAAAAAAAAAAAAAAAACAAATTAAAAATACCTATTGTTACCTTTAAGTTTTGGTGCTTGAAAAATGTGTGAACACTGGCGAATTGTTTACTTGTGAAACTATCTTTCCAAGGAAAGAGAGCAAGCAAGAATGTAAAGCTTGTATTACAGACAGAGCAGTTACAAAATCATTTAAAGCTTCACAATTGCAGACTTGCCATTTGGCTGTGTCATAATAAATTATCCTTTTTTACTTTGAAGCCTTAAAAAATCTTCAGCTGCTTTACTATTTTTGCATGCTTTGAAAAACTCTCTGTTGTTTCTGTCAAAGAGTTGCAGAGATTCTATGGTGTCTGTACTTCGCTTTAAATTCTTTTTTTTTTTTTAATCTGTCTTGGCAGTCTCTGTGTCTAAGTGTGTACTTTTATAATCTCTCTTGAGTGTAACAAAATGACATTTGAATATTATTTCATGAGTGTGTTTGTATGATAAAATATCTAAATTTAAAATAAGTAAAAAAAATTATTGAAAATTCTTGTGAATTAACATTTTCCCAATTAATTCCAATTTCAGTCTTTGCAATTCATGTCAATTTATTCCGGAAACTGTGGCTTTCCACACACCAAAAAAAACTTTAGGGACTTGTTTGATAGATATAGAGAATTTATGACATTATTTGAGACAATGCAATAAAATAAGGGTCCAAGTGTTTTTAACCTTTTTTTTTTATTGGATTATTGTAGATAATTATTGTTGTCTGTTATTTGTGATAATATTGTCCTAAAATAGTAATATAAGAGTAGATGATAATCCTCCCTGGGTTTTACGTTAGAATGATAATTAATTATGAGTCACAAAATATTTATTGGAAATTTTTATATTTAATCACATATTGTGTATCTACCTACCAATTATTTATTATTGAAATTGCTCAATTGACAAAACAATTTAATGTAATGAGCTAGTGACTTAGCTAGTCTATTGTCGAAGTATTTGCTTATAACTAGAGTCAAAACACATAGATGGGAAAAATTATATAATACAACGTAAATACCATATTATTTATATAATAATTTGATAATTTAATAATATATTATCATTATGTTAAAATATTAAAAAATTATCAAATAAATGATAATTATTTTTAAACAATAACACAAATTGTTTATTAATTAGTGGTATCATGTCATCTTTATCTCCAAACAAACTCTCGATGAATGGATTTGTAATTTTCTGTTTTTTTTTTTTTAAATACCCCATTAGCTTCTAGTTTGGTAGCCTTTTTTATTTTTTATTTTGAAAGAAATTAAGTCCAACTATATGATAATAAAAACAAATCAAAACCACTTTTTTTTTTTGAAATTATTGGAAATCTCACCGTCAAACCACTCATTCCGGGCTTAAGTGGAATATGTAAAACATCTGGCTGTGCCAGACTCTTACAAGAACACACTCTCTGAATTCGTACCCACAATTTCAAAGTGATATCTTGTGTCAGACTCTTACAAGAACACACTCTCTGAATTCGTACCCACAATTTCCTCTATTAAGGCTCGATTGCAATTTACAATACCGAACTCTTTGTAATTTCAAGTTTCTTTAAATATTCCCTTAAATTATTTGCACTATAGCGTCATATATTTTTGTTTATACATTGTCATAAATGTGTTGTTGTGGAAGATAGCATTTTATAAAATGTGAATCTTTGTATTTTATGTACCTAGAATATTAAAATTTACGAAAAAAATAAAATAAAATTTTAGTTTAAGAACATTAATTCAATAGCTTTCCCTTAATTATATGTCATAATTAATTGAATATTTCCTACTAAAATTATTCTTGTTTATGGTTTATTGACATTTTTTTTTCCTTTACAGTAAATAGATATGTCAATTTTCCTTAATAATTCAATTGGTAAATTCTGTCCATGCAGCCTCCAAGGATGTTGCCTATTAATTTTCAAGTAGCTTTTCTTAAATTAAGCTTCTTTGTTTGAATCCTACGAAGATAGGGGACAGAAAAAATTAATTTGAACTTTCTACATTCTTTACCTTTTTTAATTATAAAATAAAATATTGAAAAATGCTTAATTTTAATTTTTTGGCTAAGGCTTGCAATTTCCTTGAGCAGCCTTGTTAACACTCCTTGTTTCCTGTTGAAGAATTTACACTTTTTCATTATATTTACATCCTCAAATTTTTATTGTTGATACCTCAAAATTTATGATAATATATATATAATAAATCACAAATTAAGTGTCATTGATCAAAATTTAGAGAGTCGGCAACAAAATTAAGTTTTTAGAAAATGAATAGTATATTTTTCAAAAAAAACTTTGTACCAAAAATATTAGACTGTAATCACTAATCATTCTCTTCATTTTTAATTTATACTCTGAAATTGATTTTCATTTTTCTGAATATATCTATATTATAAAGCACAATGGTGTTGGAGGAAAGAGAGTGCATCCAACGGCTCTCTTTATGTGGCTTAATTAACGGCTCAGATCATTTCATTGGTAATTGGAGGAAAGAGAGTGAATTGATTGATGGAAATTGTCAAAATTTTCAAATTTTCAAATAAAAAAATAGAAAGTTAAAATAAAATCATTTAATTTTGTAACACCGTGCCTTAGGCACGGGCCAAATACTGTAACACCGTGTCGTAGGCACGGGCATCATTTAATTATAAAATAAAATCATTAATTCTGTAACACCGTGCCGTGCCGTAGGCACGGGCATCATTTAATTAAAAAATAAAATAATTTAATTCTGTAACACCGTGCCGTAGGTACGGGCCAAATACTGTAACACCGTGCCGTAGGCACGGGCAAAAACTAGTATATATAATAAAGGAGAATGGTGTTGGAGGAAAGAGAGTGTATCCAACGGCTCTCTTTATGTGACTTAATTGACGGCTCAGATCATTTCATTGGTAATTGTAAGAAAAATAATGAATTGATTGATGGAAAAGGTCAAAAATTTTCAAATTAAAAAATAGAAGCAAATACTGTAACACCGTGCCGTAGGCATGAGCTAAATATTGTAACACCGTGCCGTAGGCACGGACATCATTTAATTAAAAAATAAAATCATTTAATTCTGTAACATCGTGCCTACGGCACAGGCAAATACTGTAACACCGTGCCGTATGCACGAGCCAAATACTATAACACCGCGCCGTAGGTACGGGCAAAAACTAGTATATATATATATGCAAAGATGAAATAGTGTACACATATTGAAAGAAAACGACCACTCAGCCATGAATTTGGTGAACTACTCAATCTTTATTAGTCAAAAAGTTGATTCAATTTCATCTTCTTTTTATTTTATTTTTGTTTTGTTATTTTAAGTGATTTTATCTCATATTTAACTTCTATTATCTTATCATTAGTTAAATAAACATGTTTAACCTGTTAGTGGGTGGAGGGACCTTGTTAACTTTTTTTTCCCACAATATGCTGTCTGTCTCCTTTCTTATTTCTGACTTTTGACTAATAATTAATTTAAACAATTGTATGGCTCCACGTAGAGAAAAACTTGTATGGAACTAGTCTTATGAGATTTTCTAATAAATATATATCATGTGTTAATTAATAAATTTTTCTATATTATTATTAGTTAATTCTAAATTTAATATATATTTATCAAATTATTAATGAATGTGTATATCACATTATCTATATTTCTGTCTCATACAAATATTTCTCCTCCACGTATTTATTTCATATCAATTGATTTTACAACATCATTATCCTCAATTTTGATAGGGCTAACATATTCATTGGTTGTATTTTTACATTTACTGACAAATTTCCTTCACAAAAATTTGTTTTTAGTTTTTTTGTTCCCTAATTCAAGTTTATTGGTGCTTTTTGTCAAAAGAAAAATTATGTTTTAATATCTAGATCGGAAAAAATTTCTTATGCCATAGGTGGCGCAATTTTTGTGCATGGCAATCCCATTTGGATTGAAATGAATTGCAATAAGAAATTATTAATTTATTATTCGTTTGGTTATATTTTCGAATCTTAACAATTAAGTAAGATTATGTATATTAAAATCTTACACGTACCTTATTTAAAATGAAAATTTTATATACTGGGTACAATCCTTATCTCATTGAAATTGGGATTCAACCTTACATTTGGTCTATACAAATTAATAAGGTGGGGATCGAACTTTCAAATTTTCTATATTTATTTTGTCAACTAATTAAGCTCGATCGGGGTAGCAATTATTCATCCAGTTGCCATCCTTATAAAAACAAAAAAGCATGCATGCAAGTAAGTGTCAAGCAGATAAAATAAAATATTAAAGAAAATAAGAAATAAAAATGTGAATGCGAATACGATGTTCATATCATATATGGACAAATATATATTACAGGAGTGGAAGTGAACGATAATATGCATGTTATTAAATAAAAAAAATAAAATAAAATATGAATTTTATCAAACAAAAAAGTGCTTTTGCTAAAGTGAATTAAGATTGAAGAATGTGTACTTAAAATATCCATTAATAAATAATTTGAAAGTTTAATGAGAGATAAGTGGGAAACGTAATGATTAAAGGAATGAGTTAGCAGCAAGCTGGTTACAACAACATTCCATTTACCGCGTAATAAAAGTTCCCAATTATTTATTAATGGTGACAAAGTGGACAAATTATTTGGACAATTCTCTCTCTCTCTCGTTACCATATATAATTTTTTTAAATATAATTTAAGAATTTAATGTTTAATTAGTAAAAAAAAAAAAAAAATCCAACACTCAGGTGTGATCCTAGGACTGAGCCCTAAGGTCAACAAATGGATGAATGCTATACACCCTCGAACCCAAAGTGTGTATAACGGTTAAATCAAGGACGCATCTGCCAGGATTAAAACTCACACCCAAGCCTCAGATACGGTTTGTCTGCGACTTGGAGTCTCGTCCTATTTAATGTTTAATTAGTAATTTTCAATAATATTGATGTTTAGTATTTATCGTTTCTGGGACACATGAGGGGTCCGGTATTTATTGACAAATGTTGACAAATTTTATGACTCTTTCAAACCCTAACTCGTACGGGAAAAAAATTATTTCAAAATTTTGTTCTTTCAAACCATAACCCTAAAGGAGACAAATTTATTCGAATGGGTGCCGCCTAGCAATTTGAACATGAGATCTTATTTTCAAGGATCCAGATTCAAGTCATGGATAATACCATTATAAAAACACGTGACAATATTGATTTACTCACGCATAACGTGTGATTTCCCGATATTTCCACACAAAATTAATTATTTAATGACGGTTGGCATCAAAATACATTTATTGGCGAAAGACTAACACATATTCAACTTCATGATTGTTCTTTGGTTGGAAGAATTTAAATTCATTATCATCACTCACTCTTCCTTGTATCATGAGAGAGGTTTAATGTGAGACGATACATTTTTTAAAATAAAACGATATCGTGCAATGTGCATTTTGAGAAAATCATTATTCTGGCAAATTCAAAGGTCTGTAACCATTATTAAAATGATTAGTGGAATTTATTTGAGAATCACAATTGCAAGAACAAAAAAATGAATCTATTTTCTTGCCCTAATCTTCAAAAGTTTTTTTTTTCCCTCCTTACATACAGTCTGAGCTTCATAGGCTTCTGGGGTCAAACAAAACAAGCATCCAAAGGCATGCTTTAGTCCCCACATATTATTTTTTTTAATTTCCTAAAAATAATATTTTAATGGGTAAGAAATGATTGTGTGACATATTAATTGTACTTATATCATAACATTTAAGTTTTATAAGCAAGGAATTGTAGTGGACAATTATTAGTGTAGGACATTGAACTCTTTTTAATATTTGATTCAATCATTTGAAAAAAAAACAATAATAATAATTATAAAGAGAATAATGATTGGATGAAAATTATAATAAAATTGAGGAAATTAATATTGGAAGAAAATGAAATAGAAAAATAATAAAATATTCGTTTGTTTTATTTTTATTTTTCCATTTTTATGTTAGCTGGGTATTTTGAATATTTTTGGTAAAATCAAGCAATGGATCCCATATCCCACATGATTGTCACTAATTATAATGAGAACTTGACCTTATTAGTTATTACATTAATTGATTGAATATAATTCATAATTGGTCATGTGGCTATTGGCAGCTTTAATCACTACTAGCATGACTATAAAGTAATCACTACACTACAAAATTTTGATTTATATATAAGGGTCCTATAGATGTAGGATATGTAGAGATAAATTATCTAATATTTTTTAATATCATGCTCATAATGATGAGAAAAACTTCTATGTGCTTGATGCACCAATTCAATTTTGCCACTTGATAAAATAGGTAGACTTATATATAGACTTTATTGGTTCAGTTAATCCCATAATATTTAATTTAAATTCAAATAGAAAATACCATAAAAATTCACGTAGGTTCACATACTCTGTCAAATGATATAATAAGATTGATATAATACATATAAGTTTTCCTTCTTAATGAGATACGAAATGAATATTATATTTGCATGCATTCTTTTCAATTATAGAAAGATTTTATAACAGTCCTTAAATAAGAGAACCGATATTATTTTAGGGTTATATTGCTTTAAGAAGCTAGAGAATGAGTCAATATTTGAATTGCCTCACAAATGAAAAATAGAGGATTAAGAGAAATTTGAGCAAAATTATTGTCACATGGTCTCATTAGTTTTTCCACTTGGAAGAAAGATATGTATAAAGAGTTTGGGCAGCAAAGATATATACACTATTGCCTTTGATCAAAGAGTTAGGAGAAAATATTAAGTTTGTAATCTAGCAAATCAATGTGAATATAATGTACAAAAACAAGTAATTAAAATCAAATTTAAAAGTGTGGATCTCTAGAGGTATTAAAGAATAACTCAATAAAATTAAGTTAAAATATAGTGATGTGATTCAATTTTCTTAAAAATTATGTCTACATAATTCAAAATTCTAACAACTATTCTCATGCTATCATTGGCATGGTCTGATTGAAAAAGCCTAGATGAAACTGAAATCATCACCTAACCTTCAAAAAAAAAAAAAAAAAATACCTAACCCAATTTGATTGTCAAGTTTGGTACTAATTTTTTTTGTGCAACAAGTTAGCTGGCATCTTACTCTTTCAAAAAAATAATAATCAAAATTTTGCCTAATTATTGCACCAAAATTAAGGAAATGTTACATCAAATTTGATGTGCTTAATGAAAACAAAGCAGGCAAAGACCATCAAATTGATCTGAAATCTTGACAAATCCACTTTTTATTTTTCCCATTAGACATGCCCACTACTAGCAGCCGCTGCTTTTACCAACTTCTTCCCATCCATATTTTTTTTTTGTTTTTAATTTTTAATGCAATAATTATATCATGTGATATATGTAATAATTTAATAATTTATTTTCGAACATATTAAAATATTAAAAATTATAAAATAAACGGTAGTTATATTCAATATAATTATATATGTCATATGTTTATTATTTGATAGTATCATATTATTCATATCTTTGTAAAATCGAGAATAGGTAGAGCCGGATAATAATTCAAATGATAATTCGAGTAAATATATTGAAAAAAAGAAAATGAATGAAGACATGTATTTGATATTTTGGTGTGAATGGGGGGCATATGATATCTAGCTCAAGAAGAGTTAGGCTTGTTGGCAATATCTACAGTGTATTTTTTAGGCTCATTAGTCTATTCAATCATCACCTTCCCCCATCTACCAAATCTTTAATTGAAATTTTTGAAAAATCATAGTCATGTCTGCCAGTAATGGGAAAATAGCAATTGAAATTGCCTTGAGGATTGAAGCCCCATTGAATATAAAGTATATATGCCCTATTAGATGTGACACGTTAATAATGACAACACAATACAAACCAAAACACGCAATGCCATGTTTTGCTTATTTTTGGTCATAAAAAAACCTTAATGCACGACAAAATTAAAAATATATCAAAAATAATTATGACATATTTCATTTAGAGCAATGATAGATATACATAAATTCTTACTAACAATTTCTACACCTCTCTCACTGTAATTACAGTGATGCTACAGTAATCACTGTAGCTACAGTGAGAGAGGTGTAGAAATTGTTAGTAAGAATTTATGTATATCTATCATTTTTGTTTCATTTATACGGATTTGTTTTTGGATTTCACAAAGAGTATTTTTGTAATCTAAAATTACTTACGTAATTAAAAGAATACAAGACCCGGCCACGGTTCCGGTTCCGAAACCGGAACCGTTGGCGACCGGTTCGGTTGGGATTCAACCCCAACCCGAACCGGTGGAACCGTACGGTTCCACCGGTTCTATGGTTCCTGTTGGAACCGTAGGGTTCCAACAGGAACCATACCCCCAACGGCTAGTATAAAAAAAATTAAAAATTTAATTTAATTTTATTATTTAAAATGTAAATTACTAATGTACCCCTAATAACGGTAATAAAACGGTTATATTTAGGGGCATTTTTGGTATCAAAAAAATTCTAAAATTCTATAAATAGGATTCATTTTTCATAATTTCATCAAACTAAATTCTCAACTCTCTCATTTTCTATAATTCTCTTATTCTCAATCTCACTTCAATACAATTCTCTTATAATCTTATTTTCAATCTCAATTCATTTAGTTGTTAATTTGTTATCATTCGCAAATATTCAATTTTATTATTTTTCTTCCTAATTTCTCAAAAAAAAAAAATGGCAAGCTCATCTGAGAACATAATGTCAAATATGCCAACCCAAGAGAGGGGCCCTAGTGTCAGTGCACAATCACGGAGAAGAGAAGTTAAGGCTCGGTCCTCAGATATTTTCAAAATTCATTTTAATTTGGAACGCCTAGAAGATGGTTCACAACGAGCAATTTGCAACTATTGTGGGGTTATCTATAAATTTTATGGTGGATACGGCAATATGATCAAGCAGATGGAAAAACATCATCCGGTTGAACTTGACATTGATACGACGCAAACTCAAATGGCCAGGTACACATCATCTAGTAGAGGTACGAGTAGTGTAGATTTATTTAAATATTCTGATGCAAACAATATAGAAGAATTTGCGAAATTAACTTGTATGACACATCTTTCTTTAAGCTTTGGTGAAAAATTTCATTTTACTAATTACGTGCATAATGCTTTAAACTCTGCTGCATGTAAAATGACTCGAAACACAACAAAACGTCATATTTTCAAATTATATAAAGATGGTAAAATTATTTTAAATGAAATATTTAAAGAGATGAAAGGTCGTATTTCTATATGTTCTGATATTTGGAGTGACCATTGGCAAACACACTCATACATGGGTGTGACTTGTCATTGGATTGATGCATCATTTACCATGCAAAAAAGACTTATTGCATTTAGAGTTTTTGATGACCCACATACTGCACATAATATTTATATAATGATTAAGGTAATTTTTGATGAATATGGTTTAGTGGAAAATTTTTTAACAATTGGATTTGATAATACATCTACAAATACTGTATCCATTCATGATTTAAAACCCTTATGTGAACCAAATTTAGGGGGTCGATTTTTTCATATTCGTTGTACATGTCATGTACTTAACATATGTGTGCAAGACTGACTAAAATTATTATCACTTTTCCTTGATCCAATTAAAACGGCACTTAACTGTATTTAGTCATATTCTCAAGTTAGGAGAGAATGGACCAAGTTTTGTAAAATAAATGGTATTAAACCGATTAAATTTTCAAGAGACGTTCCAACACGTTGAAATTCTACTTATTTTCTTTTATGTCAAGCATTTCAATACAAAGATGCATTATGTAGTTTTTTTTCTCAACATGTTCAAAATATCACACTTCATCCTAGTCAATGGGATATTTGTGAAATTTTTTTAGATATTTTAAGAGTTTTTAATGATGATATTTTAGTTTTTAGCGGTGTTTATTATCCTACAGCACATTTATTTCTTCTTGAGAGTTTGAATATTGTTGGCATTCTCGATGAGCATGTTGACAGTGACGACCCTAATGATATTGTTTTGTTGGAAGCCATTACTGCTATGAAGGTAAAATGGTTGAATTATTTTAGAGAAATTCTTTTACTTTATCTTATTGCTGCTGTTTTTGATTATAAATTTAAATTAGAATGTTTGAATGGTGGTTTACAAGCTTACTATGGTTATTTATGAATATTAGATGAAATTGATATTACGAGCATAATGAAAAAATTAAGAAGTGATTTAATTATTTTATTTAATGATTATATTGTAAGATATAACTTATGAACATTAGGTCAATCTAGTAGTAGCGAACCGGTAATTCAAACAAGACTTAGCGCATGGGATCGTTGGTTATTGCAACGAAATAAAAAAAAAACTAGGGATACGACAACTAATAACCCTGAATTAGATAATTATTTATCTACAAATTTTGAGTTTTCTAATGAAAGTTTATGCAGTAAAAATTTTAAAATCCTTGAATGGTGGAACCAGCATCAAAATATATATCATGTTTTATCTATTATTGCTAAAGAGATATTGACGGCACCTATTTCCACCGTTGCGGTTGAGCAAGCCTTCAACTTGAGAGGTAATATATTGGAAGCTAGGCGATCTTCATTACATCCAAGTACTCTAGAAGCAACAACTTGTGTGGATGATTGGACTCAAGCTGATCTGAGACAACAAGAAGATGCCCCTGATGATTTTGAAGATTTGTTCGATAATGCTTCTGCAACAAGTGCAAGCGGAACCGGAGCCAAAGGATCAACTGATAATGATGATTGATAATTGTAAAATTATAATTTACAAAGGGGATATGTCTTAAAATTGTAATGGAACTACGTGAGCTTTGATTCATCTCACCCTTGGAGGATATGTAGGCAACTTAAATTTTTAAAAATTTAAGCTCAAGCTCTTCAATGTAATAAAATTTTTATATATAAAATTAATCTCATTTATTTTAATTAATTTTCAAATTTTTTTTTTATAAAAAAAGTATTAGAACCGAACCGAACCGGTCGATTCCGGTTCGGTTCAAGGTTCCGATTCCACACTTGCGGAACCGGAACCGAACCGCCGGCCCTGTACAAGACTTATAATAAAACCTCGTCACATTGACCCAAATTTATTGTTAGTTAAGTGGAACCAATTCATCCAAGAAAAATATAACATTCTATCACTTGTGAAATGAAATTTAACGTAAAATCTTTTTAATTTCGGTCACTTACCTTTGACACACGTCACAAAACATTTTTTTAGCTATGAAAATCCTTTTTAATTTTGTCAATATATGTGGGGATAATTTAGTCAGATTATAAACAAAATCATAATTCCTATTAGAGAAATCTCAAGATAAGATGATTGTGTGATTCAATGAGTTGTATGTAGGAGAAGATTTTTGTTAGGCAGAAAGCATATGGGAAGTGCTTTATGAGACAAGACGTGCCTTATTAACCCATATGAAAATTTTAATCACATCTATGGTATCCAAAAATATTAAATATTTTTGGGTTCAAATAATTTCATGACATGTTTAATGATTTAAGTTACATGTTTAATGGTCAAAATAATATATTTATATCAAGATTATATTTGATACATTTGGGTACCATAGTGGCCGAAAATTTTGCTTAAATATGAAGATTATTTTCAACTTGGGAACTCTTCTTATCCATCATCGTCATACTTGTAACTGTGAAAGTTCCAATTGCAAAATAAAGCAAATTGGATGTATCTTTTATTTTATGCCCATCTTTTATGTCCATCTTGTAGCCAGTAACCAAATTTTATCCCTCCTCTTTTAAGCAAGATATAATGGAAATTTATAGTTTTTGGGCAGTTTCAAAGGTTTTCCCCCCCTCAAAATTGGATAATCAACTTTAATCTCTAGAAAAAAAAAATGAGTAAACACACTCAATTTGGACAAAACTACCCTCATATTCTTCTTCTTTTTAACTTACAAACCTTTATTTACAAAAAAAATTGCAGACAGTAGCTGCAAGTTTTTTTAAATGGGTATCGGAAAATATCACAAAATATCTCAATCTGTCATAAAGTGTTTCACGACCGTCTCAAAGTGTCGCAAGAACCCGTCTTAAGGTGTCGTAATAGCCCGTCTCAAGGTGTAGCAAAAGACGTCTCAAATCTTATTCTTGTTCAAAATTATAGATCTGCTTATGTTTTGAAAGAAAAATATGATTGCCCAACTGTGATAAAAAAAAGTATGCCACTTGCCCAATTTTGATAATTTCCAAAATATAATTAATGGCTATGGGGAAAGAGATGCAATGAAAATCCTAAATTTTTTTTTACAAGTATTAGCAAAAATAAATAAATGAAAATGTTGATTGAATTTAAAGAATGAAGAAGCCTACTGCAGCCACCATTGCAACCTATATTTGACTAGCTATATATGTATTGTGTAGAGCCAATGTTCCCCTGCAGCAACAGTATTAATGGATTCTCAGTACTCAATTCATGCCACGAAAATCATAAAGACCATCAGGAAAAATATCATGACGGCAAAAATCTTGATCATTAAGCCATCTATTTGATGAAATTTGGTTAAGATGCCTCAACAGAGAACTACGTGCACCTTCAACGTTAGCCAATGACTAGTCCATGTTCTCATCAGTCCTGCTCACATCAGTGCGATGGTAGATTTTGACATCCAAAGATACAAATGTACAAACATCAAATAATATTAGTAATGTGAGCATACCTGAATCAGGGGTAACCAAATTGCTTCCGGATCCGACCGGACCCGGGTCCGGATCCGGATTTTGCCATCCCTAGACATGATAGCTAGTTCCCCTTGCTGTGCAACCAAGCCAACCATTGTGGCTAGATGTGTAAAAATCCCACCTAGTTCTGTTATTGTGGATTCAACATTGTGAAAAGCAACTGCCCGACTTTGTGAGTAGTTCTCTTGCCGTGGAATTACCTGTTGTAACATAGACATTTCTGAAATTCCCTACAAGCAATAGCGACAAAGAATCTCTATACCCAAGAGGGGGGTGAATTGGGTTATCGCTACAAATGCGGAATTATAAAATCTTTACTGATTTTAAGCTCTTATTACCAAATAAGCTCTTAGTTTAATTTTCTCTATTGTAAATAACAACCTATATGCAAGTTTTCTATTCGATACTATAAATGTAATTAAACTTGCAAATAAGTAAAAGTTAAGGGAAAGAGAAATACGACACCGCGATTTATAGTGGTTCGGCCAAACGTGCCTACGTCCACTCCCCCAAGCCTCGCTTGAAGATTTCCACTAGAATCGAGTTTTCCGTGGTTCACTCGTAACCAAGAGTTTTCCGTAAAGGCGCACTCCGAACCTTTTATAACTTTGAGTTTTGTTCGTAGGCGCACTCACAACCTTTACAATTACCCAACCTAATGGGATTTCACAAATCGCAAGTGTTTTTGATAAAGAAATTGTAAAACACACTTGAGCACTCACAAATAATAAGAAGATTGTGTGAGTTGCAAACCCAAGTGATCTAAGCTCACTAAATGTAATGAAGATGTGTGTGAGCTTGTATGAGTGTTTAAGTATTTGAAGATTTAAGACACTCTTGTTTTTGCTTTCTAAGAAATGATATGAAGGTGCAAGAAGTTGGCAAAAACGAATTTGGGACTCATTTATATAGAAAATGAAAACTGTCCCAGCAGTCACTGCTGAGACCGATATGGAAACCGGTATGGTACCGGCATGCCGGTCTCAACGGATATATTACCGTTAAGAAACTAGTCGTTAGACCGGTATGGAAAACGGTATGAGGACCGGTATGGTCCGTGCCGGTTCCAGTGAGTGTGTGCAGTGAAGACCTTGACCGGTATGGTCACCGGTATGTAGACCGGTTTAGGTCATGCCGGTTTCAGTGAAGGAACTAGATGTTGGGAAGACCGGTATGGGACCGGTATGGAGACCGGTTTGGAGTATGCCGGTTCCAGTGAGCTTGCCTTAGTACTAAAATACAGATATGAAGGTTTTAAAGCATTTTGTCATGATCCTAATGCATCTAAGTGAATATGCATGATCCCTATGAGCTTAGGCACTTAAATATTACAATTCACGTTACAATTTAAATCCTAAGCTAAGACTTCGCAATATATTCTTCAATTTGCCGCAAGTCTTCACATTCTCGCTCTTCACCTCATATGCTTCGACATTTTTTGTATTGCTTCGTGATTATACGTCGAAGTCTTCTTTCGCGTTGACGTCATCAAAATCCATTTATGCGACCAAGTCGCCAACAATTTCCATATGGTGTGAAGCCGGGTTGTCCACAGCCGGCCTTCATCTGTTTAGGCAAGATGCCATGATCAAATACAAGGGTTACATACAACACATCAACAATTAGTTACCCAAAAAGAATTAAATAAAAAGGAGGAAAAATAAACATGTCAGACTAGACAAATTATCAAAGCAATAGGGTGAGATAGATAGACGAACATCAACTGGTTTCTGATAATATTTTTCTATTCAAGAAAAGTGGAAGGAGGGAAGAGTGATGGCCCTTTAAGTTTCAGCTTTACTGGATTTTGTTCTTGTTGACTTCCTGTATCTTCATCCTTGGTCATGTACAATTCACCCACCCACCCACACAAAAACAATTATAGAAAAGACCATTTAGAGAACAATACCAAATGCAAAATAAATTTTGTGCGTGCATGTATATAACCCGTATAGTAGTTCTCCAAACATGGTGCACAACAAAGCCTCATAATACAATTGTTAATTGAAACTAAAATTTGTCAGCACAATACAAATTTTATAGAGAAACCATAAACCTCAAACTTGATAATAGAATACAATATTGACCTAAAACACACCTCAGTTGGTTTCCAACTTGAACTCCATCTGGTGTCAATCTGGTCATAAGGGACAAATGAATCAAATAATGACCGAAGAAAAACTGTAATTCTATAAATAAACGGGAAAAAAGAAACATGCAAATAGCCAGATCTTAACATCAATATAAAAATTTTATGAAATACAGACAACATGAGAGATTTTCCAGAAACTCTACTTATGCCAGCAGTGGCGGAGCAATATAGGGACCAGTAGGGGCTGCTAACTTTGAATAGTATAAAGAAAGGCTCAAACTTATATTTTCATCCCCAAAATCACTTTAAATGTACGTTAAATCCAAAATTAAATAAAAACACTTGAGGAAAATCAAATTCTTCAAGTAAATTACACTGGCCCGTCTTTAAAGTCTGGCTACGCCATTGTATACTTGGGTTTGCAGATAGCACAAATGAACATCAAACGCCGCTGCCATCCATTTTCTTCTGACCTGGACATAGGGACATCTGGCCATATGTTTAACCCAAAAAAGAAAAGCTACTTCTGATTGCCCATGCTCTATGGTGTATATTTAAGGCATATAGACAGGTATCATTATAGTTAATAAAAACATTATTACAAGAGGTATTTTCAGAGTCTGCCCATGTAAGTGAACTTTTTCTAAACTTGTCATTGCTCATTACATGCAAATAAAAGAACAATTTCAAGAAAAAAATTAAATTCTTGTACTATCTTTGTCAATAATCGAAATTTATAAAAGGTTGTAACATAAGAAATAACTTGATTCACATAACAGCTACAAACCATTGCAAGAATAACTAGATGCATATATAATACAGCAACTCACTGTTTTATGAATAACTAGTTCATAATACCAATAAGAAAAAAGTATTAATGAAGAATTAGTCTGCCGAAAGGAAACACTAACGCTGATGGTTGTAAACTCTCTGAAGCATTTACTGGACTTGACCAAGGAGGAGGCTCAGTCACAGGTTTTGCCTGTTGTCTAAATGGGCTATCTCTCAATGCATTTGCTGAAAATATTTGTTTCCTGTTTTCATGAGCCTTTCTATTCTGCAGGGTAGAGAAAAACAATTTAACCATCAAACTAAGAGAAAAAGAGATGGACAAAAAACTAATTTTCGAGTGAGTAAAAAACCTCGGTTCTCGTGTTTAGCACATCTTGAAGCTCTTTAGTAGCACCCATAAGCTTGCTTTTCAAGTCATCACAAACTTTAGTCGAATGCACAACTCTGTCCTGAGAATAGTTTCCCTCTGCAATCTCCAAGTTTGGAAGAGCCTGCAAATCTGAAAGAGCCATATTCAGAGCCGTAATATCGTCCTTTATCAAAGCAGTCAATTCCTGTATCTCCACAATCGGATCATCAAACATTGATGACCTTTTCGCCACTACGCCAAAGCAAAACCTAGGTCAGCATAACATCATTCGCAAGAAATTACATTTTCTACTTTCTAGTATTTCATTTGAAATTGACAAAAACTGTTAGCACCTTTTTTATTGGCATGTATCCGTGACAAAACAAGTTCAATTGAGTTGTAATCTTTCATGAAGATCTTTGTGCAATTGGACTGGTTTCTGGCCGCTGTGCATCAGACATACGTTCGTGGTGCGTTCGTTGCAGTGTTCGAACGGTTGGCGTTAGTGTCACGTTCTCTATTGGGTTCGAACGGGCGCATTCCAGAGAGCAAACGTTCGAGGCACGTTCTTGTGGGGTTTGAACGGGAGCATTCCAGTGAGCTCACGTTCGTTGTGCGTTCGAACGAGTCTTCACAGAAAGGGCGCATTCGTGTAGCGCTCTAGTAAGCGTTCGAACGCGACTGCGATCTGAACGCGTTTTTGGCCTGCAAAACCCTAGGTTTTCACCCTACCTATAAATATAACACTTAGCCGCCATTCCCCCCAGAGTTGATAGAGCTGAAACACTTTTCCTTTGAGCCAAATCTCTCAAAGCTTTCAACTCTCTTTGATTCCACCATTGAAGACTTCTTCATCTTCTTGTCTTCTTCATTAATGGTGTGATTCCATCTTTGATAACCTTCAACACAACTTAACCCAAATTCTCTAATCCTTAAGAGTTCTTTAGGAGGAAGTTTGGTAGTCGGAGTTCCGGCGTTCGAAGTGATACAATCTACTCAGAGACTTCAGAGGTTCTGAAGAAAACCGTAGGTTGCGGGCTTGAGGAGTTGCCTTGAGTTCTTGCAGTATAGAGGTACTTGAGTCGGTGGAGTTGTCACCTTAGGTCTTGACCATCGCTGTAAGTTTTTTCTCGATATAGTGGATTCGGGTGGTAGCCTATACCCGGAGTGGTTTTTTACTCGGAAGAGTTTTCCACTTCGTCACCAAAATCATTGTGTTGAATTTTGTGTGATTGATTTACTTTTCCGCAATTTATTATTTGTACTGAATTAATATTGTGGATTTTATTGTTGTGGTTGCCTGTTAATTTACCTGTTGCAATTCCATAGTAGCAATAACAGGACTTGTCCTGCTTATTGTCTGTAATTCCGCATAGGGTCAGAACTTGGGATAACCCCGAATTTTCAATTGGTATCAGAGCCTGAACTCGATCCTTGATCCATTAGCTATGGAGCGTAGTCAACCCTTAAATTGTCCGCCATTTTTTGATGGCACGGAATATTTGCATTGGAAGGTTCGCATGAGAGCGTTCCTTAAGTCCTTAGATGAGAGGGTCTGGATGACTGTTGAACACGGGTGGAAACCTCCCGTTGTTATGTTGATGGGGTATCTTCCCCTAAAGATAAATTGACCTGGACCAAGGACGAATTTGATGCTAGCAATAGGAACATCAAGGCTGTTAATGCCATACATGGTGCTGTTTGTTCTGCTGAATTTAGGAGAATCTCTATGTGTGAGATAGCCAAGGATGCTTGGGACATCCTGCAGACTGTGCATGAGGGCACATTGTCTGTTAAAAATAGTAGACTTCAGGATCTTGCTACTAGGTTTGAGGTCGCTAGAATGAAGGATGATGAGACCTTTGATGAGTTTTATGTTGAGATTAACGATATTGTTAACTCTAGTTTTAACCTAGGTGAGATTATTCCTACCAGTAGGATAGTTAGGAAAATCCTGAGATCCCTACCTGATAAGTTCCTACCCAAAATCACCGCCATCGAGGAAAGTAATGACCTCGATCAGCTTAATTTAGATGAACTCGTAGGAAAACTGCAGGTTTATGAGAAAAAAAGCTTCCTGGTTATAGAGAGCCAAAAACGTTTGCGATGAAAATCGCTAAGGAAGTTGTGCATGATTCGTATGGTGATGATGATACCATCATGGATCGTGATTTGGCATTGTTTGCAAAGAAGTTTAAGAAATTTCTTAAATTTAAGAAGAGTGGCCATAGCGGTAACAGGGATATAGAGGTTATGCCTAGAGAGAGTAGGCATAGCATGAGTGAGTCTGAAGAGGATATGGATAGTAGATCCCGTGGTGCCCAGTGCTATGAATGTGAAGGATATGGGCACGTTAAATCTGAGTGTCTCACATACCTTAAGGCTAAAGGCAAGAAAGCCATGGCAGCATCACTTAGTGATTCTGAAGGTGATGACTCTCCTAAAGCAATTATTTGGCCTTTACTGCTAGTGTGACGGTGAGAGAGAGATTGTGGCTAATGATGCTGATTCAGAAGTCTCTCTTGATGAGTCTGTAGATGAGGAAAGTCTTCAGGTAGCATATGTTGAACTGTTTAATGAGAGTTTAGCTATTAAGAAGACTAATATAGAGGTCAATAAAAGGCTGAAAGCTGCAGAGCTAGAAAAGAATGAGGCTCAAGCCAATCTTGAGCAAAGTCTTTTGATGGTTGATGACCTAGAGGAGAGGAACAGAAGACTAGTTAATAGAGTCCAAATATTAGAGACCGAACTTGAAGATGCTAGAACCCAATTTTCCGCATTTTCTAGTGAGAATAAAAATGTGGACCGTATGTTAGGAATTATTTCTGAGCCTAACTGTGATAAGGCTTCTTCTTCCACAGCTGTGCCTGTAGCAGCTAAACGTGACTTAGGTAAGAAACCTGTTGTGAGTAGTCATGTTTCTCCTCCTGTTGTTCCTCGTCCTGTTTCCCAACCTCAATCTAGAGGTGTTGTGGGTAAACCTCGCTCTCATCCGAGGTTTGTGCCTGTGTGCCACCACTGTGGCAAGGCTGGACATATTAGGCCTAAGTGTTTCATATTGCACAAGCAAAAGAGAAGGCCTAAGAGTGTGTCTCCTAGATTTGATTCGTCAAATCTAATGTCTCAAGTTTCTGCACTAACCAAACAAGCTCAATTCTTGAGTGAGAAACTTGCTTTGTTGTCTGGGAACTCTCATGTGCATGAGGCTCCTAGAAAGGTTTGGGTGGGGAAGCAAGATGATTTCCCATCTACTTCTGCATGTCCTGATGGACATGATGAGAGTGCACTTCAGTGTAACTCTGCTTAAAAGATGCATTTTATTTTCCCATTGCATGTGTGTGTGCGTGTGTTTTATGTTTTTGCACGTTTATTTTGTTTTCACAGCATATATGTGTGTGTGTGTCTTGTTTTTGTTATATTCCTTGGTATATAGGATGGAAACCCGGACATAAATTTCATAGCCGATTCCGAATTGACGGTAGTATGATCTGCACTCGGGATACAACTCCACGTACCATTGGATGTTTTACAAGCTGTTTTGTGTCTTTATTTTTTTTGTGCTTTAAAACTGAAAAAAAAAAAAAAAACTATATATTTTGAAAAAGACCAAAAATATTTTTATGGCTTGTTAGAGCATGAATAGCATGTGCATGTGATCCTGGTATGTAGGATATATGATTATGCATGTATGATATGCTGTTATTTTTCTTGATGCTCTATATACATAAGTGTGTGTGATAAAAACCTTTGGTATATCATGTGCTTGCACCTCACATACACGTTTTTATTTTATCAAGGCTTGGTCGCATGTATGAGTTTTTGGACTGGCAATCTAATTTCTACCATACTTTGTTTACTGAATAGTGTGACCTTTGACTAGATGACCTTGCTATCCCCTTTCGCAAAAGTAAAAAGAAATAAATTTAAAAAGAAAAATGAGACTCAAGTGCAAAAGACCCAAAATGGCCAAATTCAAAAGATAAGGGCAAAAACCCTTCACTCGAAAGAGTTGTTAAAAATGAGCTCATGATATTTCTGGGGTAAATAATATAGCATGCAACCAATGTTGCTTATTTTCAGGTCCTAGTGGTGCTGGGTTTGAACACATATTTTGTGGACTTGGTTTGTTTAAAGATGGATTTCTTTGGCTGTGTCCAGCTCATAAAATAAGGTCTTAAGCCTTGATTTGTTGTGCACTTTATTTTTCACGCAAGTGCTTTATATGCTTTGGTGTTTATGTCATATGCATAAGTGTTGTATTTAGCCACTTTTAAAATGCTGCATATTGTTTCATGTCATAAACAGCTGAATACTGACTGGGTATCAACGTATCAGCTTGAAATGCTGTTTCAGTCAGTTTTTGACAGGATTTTTATTTATCTCAGTATGTGTCTGTGTGTGCTTCATGTTATTGCATACCAATTTTTTTTTCTTTCTTTCTTGTGCACCTTTCTGAGTTTTGGTTTGCTTCCCGTGTTTTATTTTGCTAACTTTATGTGCCTGTTAGTGAGGGGGAGTAATTCCTATTTGTTTATGCTCTTGCATGTGTTTTCTCCTGTTCTCCTGTTATTTTTTCCTGTTTCTTGTATCCTTTGTCATTTCGTGACAAAAAGGGGGAGAGTAATATATTAAAGGGGAGAGCCTTAATATATAGGAGGGAGTCGTAGAATATCCTTTAGATATCTCCGTTTTAAGGGGAGTTAAGATTAAGGGGGAGAGGGATTTCTACTTGTACATGCATGAGATTTTTACCTGCTTTATGTTTTACTTGATTATCCCAATGTTTTTCACGGTATATTGTTGTTTGTGGATGTTTCAGGTAGCAGGTATGTTGCTGCGGTGGCATTACTTTCAAGACTACTTTGTTAGGTGTTAGATCGAGTCCATTTGTAATAAGTCACTGTTTTGATGGTTGACAGTTGACTATTTGCTTTTTGGGTCTATTACCGTAGTCTTTGTATTAGGTAGTATTTTGTCACGGAATGCCAAAGGGGGAGATTGTTAGCACCTTTTTTATTGGCAAGTATCCGTGACAAAACAAGTTCAATTGAGTTGTAATCTTTCATGAAGATCTTTGTGCAATTGGACTGGTTTCTGGCTGCTGTGCATCAGACATACGTTCGTGGTGCGTTCGTTGCAGTGTTCGAACGGTTGGCGTTAGTGTCACGTTCTCTATTGGGTTCGAACGGGCGCATTCCAGAGAGCAAACGTTCGAGGCACGTTCTTGTGGGGTTCGAACGGGAGCATTCCAGTGAGCTCACGTTCGTTGTGTGTTCGATTGACGTTCGAACGAGTCTTCACAGAAAGGGCGCGTTCGTGTAGCGTTCTAGTAAGCATTCGAACGCGACTGCGATCTGAACGCGTTTTTGGCCTGCAAAACCCTAGGTTTTCACCCTACCTATAAATATAACACTTAGCCGCCATTCCCCCAGAGTTGATAGAGCTGAAACACTTGACTACAAGATGCTCCTTCCAGTTGATTCGTATAAGTAAAGCTTTACATCTTCATTTATAATCCTAAAGCATGGATTTTTTGAAGTTTGAACTACAATCAAACTTCACAGCTACTTCTATTGCTAAAGTTCCATGAATATCCTGATATGTTGCATCTCTAATTTTATACCTGAACCTAACCGAGGCAACCTTTGTTATCGGGGCAATAATCAACAATGAAATTTTTTTCCTGCATTCTCTTAACTCCCAACGCTTGGCACCGCAAGGAATTTTTTTTCCTGCATTCTTGCAAGCTCAAAAACCAGTCCCATGCCTATCAAGCATTCAACCGTTGATGATCAACTCCATCAACATGCTGACAGCCTGAAACAAAAGACAGTTTCTGGCATTTCCAGTTACAGGATAATCTGAAGGAGCAAAGAGATTGCCATCAATACACTGTACAGTTAACTTGTGTCCTTAAACAATGTACATTTCGGTGAATGCTGCAAAATTGGTATTAAAATTTTATCAAGGACTAAAGGGATAAAAAAAAAAACTCAAGCCATTCTCCCCGTTGCAAAAGCGCTTCTCTAATAAAACGTTTTGTAGGGAAGCAATTTCCGTGGGCGCTATTTCAGAATCAGCTTCTCTAATTAACTTCTAATTCAATAAATCAATTTCCTTGTTATATACTAAACATTGGCTCAATCAATGCAACTTTATAAAAATTTCAAAATTCTAACGTGGAAAAAAATGAACTAAAAAATGGGCTTACATTTGGCTAGTCTAGCGATTTTTTGAGAGGTTTCATGGATGCCCAATCCGATTCGAGAAGCCTTCTTGTTGAATTCAGATCTGGAAGAGGCTGGAGTCAGTGGTTTTGGTGAAGCGGAGGAGTTGTTAGGTTGATCAACGGCTGTGGTTCCTCCGATCTTCTTCAGAGTTTGGGACAGAGATCGGAACTCCGCCGTCCGATCTCTGAATGGGGACGACATCAGGCAAATGGTGTCCGATCGGACGGTGGATGATGGAAATGAATTTATTGTGCGAGAGAAATAAGATGTAAAGATACCGTTGGTTGGCGGGGATCGGACCTCCGGATCTTTATGTGTAACGGTAAACCGCTTTATTGCATTTTATAGTGTATTTATTTATTAAACAATTTTTAAGAAAAAACATGCATATTCTTTTTAAGATTAATTTACATTTTTTTTTTTTTTTGTAAAAGAATATTAATAATGGAAGTTCTGGCGGCAACCGGCAAGTTGTTTTCAAGAATGTAAGTTTTATACCTATAGTCTTATACTACACTGCCCAAGCAACAAGCATAGGGAAGTAAGTAGTATTAGCTTTACTTAATTTTAATTTTAATTTTTGGTTTAATAACATTAACCTCGATTAAAGTAGAGTAGATCGATATTAATGTGACACATACGAGTAAAATGTGATGCACACAACTAAGTTTTCTCCTTACACACATACTTATATGAAAATTAAAAAAAACAAAGAGTTACTTATATATTTATTCCACAGATGACAGGTCCCTCATTGACATAAGCTAGTATAAAGTTTTATGAACTATTTAACCAAAACTAAGCTGAAACATTATTATTATTATTATTATGAATTTTATTATTAGATGGGCTCACTCTTATCATCGACGGATTAGTGAAGCCCGGCCCAATATTCATTACCCTAAGCCCATAATAAAAAAGTAAATCACAGCCGTCCGATCTAGGGTATCGAATCAGTCACTTTACATCTCTATGATTATAAAAGGGCGCGACTTTCATTTCCCCTTCTTACGAGCCTCCAAATCTCTCAAGGGTTTTTCTCCTCCGCTTCAACTTTATCTCTTAAATCTCTTTGGGGTTAAAGAGACGGCATCTCCGCTGTCCGCCTTGACAAGCCGCCGCTTCGTCTTGGCCCTCGATTTTGATTAAAGTTTAAAACTTTTAACCAGAACAACAAAAAAAATCCAAAATGGTGGTGAAAGCAACCAAGGCCGAGAAGAAGATCGCGTACGACGCGAAGCTATGCCAGCTGCTCGACGAGTACAGCCAAATTCTCGTGGCGGCCGCCGATAACGTCGGTTCCAATCAACTCCAGAATATTCGTAAGGGTCTACGTGGCGACTCCATAGTGCTTATGGGAAAGAACACCATGATGAAGAGGTCTATTAGAATGCACGCTGAAAAGACTGGCAACAATACCTTCCTCAATCTCATTCCCCTCCTTCAGGTATAAAAAGTTATCTTTTTTTTAAATCAATTTTTTGATTTTATTGTTTAGGGGTTTTGTTTTTACTGATGGATTTTTGTTATTTGTTTGAATTAGGGTAATGTTGGGTTGATTTTCACCAAGGGTGATTTGAAGGAAGTGAGTGAGGAGGTTTCTAAGTACAAGGTGAGCCATTGTTATTTTTGTTCTTCAATTAATTTATTTTGTAAAATAATTGATTTTGTTGTTATTTATGTTACTTTTAGTTTGTTTTAATTTATTCGTGATGTTTGATTATTTTGAGTCGACTTAATTTGATTGCTAGTGCCTAGTAGAATAACAAACAAATCCATATGTTAAGATTACTTTTGCTATGATATATGATCAACTTTTTGTTATGTGAAACTAATTTCGTGTTTGATTATAGTGACTGTAATTGATGCTCATTTGTTTATTGGTCATATATTGATGGTAACAAGAAATAAATAAATAATCATAAATAATTATTGTGGTGAAAAGTAGCTGTGTGTTTTAGAATTTCATAGTGTTGGTAAGAACAGTGGATGCACTCGGTTTGATTTGTATCTGCTATGTTTTATTGTAACTTTCACTCTTTTTAGTTGTGAGAATATGGGCTTTTGAATATTTATTTAGATTCCTAAATGTTGAAAATATGTATTGCATTGTTGACAGGTTGGAGCTCCTGCTCGTGTCGGTTTGGTTGCTCCAATTGATGTGGTTGTTCCTCCTGGCAACACTGGTCTTGACCCATCCCAGACCTCTTTCTTCCAGGTATATTGTTTGATTAAATAGCAGTCGAGTGTAATTATTAGTGTTAATTTGTAGTCTTGCTGATGTCTCACAGTACCAACTATCTATCTTTTCAGGTTCTTAACATTCCCACCAAGATTAACAAGGGTACTGTTGAAATTATCACCCCAGTAGAGCTTATTAAGAAGGGTGAAAAAGTGGGATCATCTGAGGCTGCCTTGCTTGCAAAGCTTGGGATTAGGCCTTTCTCTTATGGTCTTGTTGTCCAGTCTGTCTATGACAATGGCTCTGTCTTCAGCCCAGAGGTTCTTGACCTGACTGAAGATGACCTTATGGAGAAGTTCGCCACTGGTGTCTCAATGGTCACGGCACTTGCACTCGCCATCCATTACCCGACCCTGGCAGCTGCTCCACATATGTTCATCAATGCTTATAAGAACGTGCTTGCTGTTGCTATTGCCACCGAGTATTCATTCCCTCAGGCCGACAAAGTGAAGGAGTTCCTAGCGGTTAGTATTTTGTGCGCTCTTTCTTCTGTTTGCATTGTTCTATATATAGTCTCAAAGCTTCTAATTAGTTTATATCATATTGAATGCAGGACCCAAGCAAATTTGCTGTTGCTGCTGCCCCAGTTGCAGCTGGTGGTGATGCTGCTCCTGCTGCAGCAGTCAAGGAGGAAGAGAAGAAGGATGAGCCAGCTGAGGAGTCTGATGACGATATGGGCTTCAGTCTCTTCGATTAAGCACGCCATCATTTATGTTATTTCTTTGAGATTTTGACTTTTTTATCTCTGTTTTTGGATTGATTGATGTTTTTTAATTATGTTATTATAAACCTCGTTTCATTTTGCTGCAAGAGATAGTTGAGCTATATATAAAATCCTTTATATAGGACAATTTATTCTCTTCCATACAAGTCGGTTTACAATTTACATGTTTAGAAATTATGTACTTGCCACTTCGAGTTCAGTTCTGGAAATGACATCTGGCCGGGATTCAAAAGTGGAAAAAAGGAAGATAAGAGCAGATCTCAGCGTTTCCATTAAGGCATGAATTCGAATCTGTACTGATCTTTTAATGATTTTGTACAGCCAAGACAAACCATTTACACCTCCTTCAATAACTCAATGATTTAGTAATAAGCACGAAATTCTTATAAGCTTTTGAATCCATCAACTTTTTTATCCAATTAAAAAATACGGCATCAATAAATAATTTCTGAACGAGCTTTATTGGTTATTATCTGAACCGTGCTATACTCCTAAGAAGATGAGAGCCCGTTAGTTGCTTATGCTAATCGAGTATCAATCGCCTAATTTAAGGATCATCTTTTACTTCTCTTGCATCAAAATTAGTGATAAGTCCTCTAATTAATAACTTTTTAACATAAAGTGTGACAAAGATTAATGTGAATCTATATATAAAACGACGTAGGAAAACAAAATTCAGATATCTTGACTCATTCAATCTCAAGGCAGCATTTGAGGGAATTCAGTTTAAACCAACCACCGCCAGAACTCAAGTACAATAATATCCTGAAACTTAGTGAACTACTTTTGCTTATATTTTCTCTGCTCAACACTTCTCTTCTCTACCGGGGAAAAAAATAATAATCAAATCAAAATGACAGCTAGGCAAACGAAGGTCCAGAAGAAGATTGCTTACGACGCAAAGCTGTGCAAGTTGCTTGACGAGTACAGTCAGATTCTGATCGTAGCCGCCGATAATGTGGGGTCCAATCAGCTCCAGAAGATAAGGGCAGGTCTCCGTGGCCATTCAATTGTGCTGATGGGTAAAAATACCATGATGAAACGCTCCATTAGATTGCATGCTGAAAGAACTGGTAACGAGGGCTTTCTCAATCTCATTCCTCTTCTTCAGGTAACATAATTGATCATCTTATATTTCATTCCCATCTTCATTTATCAATTATTCACTAATTTATTTTTTGGGATGTGGGATTTCGATTTTGTATGATTCAGGGTAATGTGGGTATGATTTTCACTAAAGGTGATTTGAAGGAAGTGAGCGACGAGGTAAGCAAATACAAGGTGGCAGCTCCTGCTCGTGTAGGGCTTGTTGCTCCGATTGATGTCGTCGTCCCTCCCGGTAACACGGGACTCGATCCCTCGCAGACCTCTTTCTTTCAGGTTAAATTTTTTGTAATCCTCTTTAACATGATGCCTTGAACAATTTTTTGTAATCCTCTTTAACATGATGCCTTGAAGCATCTAATGGTTCACAAATATTGTACAGGTGTTGAACATTCCCACAAAGATTAACAAGGGAACAGTGGAAATCATCACACCAGTGGAGCTTGTTAAGAAAGGTGACAAGGTGGGATCTTCAGAGTCTGCTTTACTTTCGAAGCTGGCGATTAAGCCATTCTCTTATGGTCTTGCTGTTGAGTCTGTCTATGAGAATGGCTCTGTGTTTAGCCCAAAAGTTCTTGACTTGACTGAAGATGACATTGCTGTGAAGTTCCTCGAAGGTGTCTCAATGGTCGCCTCTTTAGCACTCGCCATTCAATACCCAGCAATTGCAGCTACCCCACATATCTTCATCAATGGCTACAAGAATGTTCTTTCTTTTGCAGTAGCAACTGAGTATTCCTTCTCTCTGGCTGACAAAGTGAAGGAATTCCTCAAGGTTTGTATTGCGGAAAAATCTTATCCAATAATATTTTACTGTTTCATGAGTAGTGATATAAATATAAATGTACTCCCATAATACATAATGACAGTTTCATTGTGGTTTTATATTTATTCGGTACATATATATATATATATATATATATCATTATTGTTATTGAATTTTTGAAAACGTGATATAAATTTATTAGATTTTTCCATTAAGACTGTACTATCTAATACTTTCTTTGGTAATGCAGGATCCTAGCAAGTTTTTAGCGGTCGTGGCCCCAGTTGCTGCTGCGGGTGCTAAACCTGCTGCAGCTGCCAAGGAAGTAAATAAAGAAGAGCCTGCTCAAGAGTCTGATGATGACATGGGTTTCAGTTTGTTCGACTAATAATGTTTTGCAGTAGTTTATTAATTTGCTATGCTTTAAATTAATTTCATGATCACTCAATTTTTATTATTAATTTTAAATTTCTTCCTAGAGGATTTATTATTAGTTTTTTTCAAGACTTAAATAAATTATAAATCTAGTCAAATAATTCAGAAACATTTTGCTGCAACTTTAAAACTAGAACCCTTTAATTAGGGTTTTGTTGCATGCATGTCCACGTACATTCAACTTATAAACATATAAATGACATGCAGAAACGATCACATCACTCATTATCGGAGTGGGACGATTACAAAACTCCAAATGATTCATGATGATATTCTTCTTGTTATATCGATCAAAAGGTTTTGTTTAAATTCTGTGCTATGACTTATATATAATTCACAGATGACGCCAAGAATTTGGATACCATGTTAATCTTAGCTGTGCTAAAACTTTTATAATTTTTTAGTACGCGTATTTTAATCATAACTACTAATCATTATTTATATGAAACTCAGCTCAACACCATATTCAAATTCGAGATAAAATCATTTATTGTTAAGTATGAACGTGGGATTATGATTTAGTGTTGAGCTGAATTAATTGTCAAGATTTTTTTAATGTGAACTCATATGAATTCCACTTATCTCATAATGATTAATATAATACTTAACAAAAATTCAACTCAAACGCTGAAATCTAATTCATAAATAGTATGTACCATTATATATATATATTAGTTTGAATCTAAAATTAATCATCATAAACTGCATTATCTATACATAAGTATAATCAAGATTCACTTCTTAATTTGTTATATTCTATTTTATTAATAACCATTGACCAATCATCAATTTTGTATTTGTTAATATAAGAGTTCAATCGAAAGAGGATCATCGTACCCTAAGACGTATGAAATCAAAATAGATGTGCGGTTAGCTTATATTTTATTTAATTTTGAGTGGCTAGTAGTAACCACTTGTTTGTAGCTTCAAAATGATCGGAGAAGGAGAATTAGCTATTAAATGTGTAAATATATGCTTTTTTAATTCTTCCGATTTGTGCCAACTACTCAATTAGTTTTTGTATGCTTATATATATATAATATATATATATATATATATATATATATATATTAGTGTGTGCCCGTACATACGGCACGGTGTTACAGAATTTAGAGAGAGATTGAGATTCTGTTATTTAATTTATTTATTATAATGAAATGATTTTATTCTTTAATTTATTTGGTATTTTCATTTTCCATTAATAAATGATTTTATTCTTTAATTTATTTAATAATTTTCATTTTCCATTTTTATAATGAAATGATTCTTTATCAGCCATTAGATTATAATGAAATGATCTGAGCCGCCACTTAAGCTACATAAAGATAGCATTTGGATACATTATCTCTTTTAATCATAACCATCTGTTACATTCTATTTCCTCCCACACCATTGTGCTTTATAATATATATATATATATATATAATATATATATATATATTAGTGTGTGCCCGTACATACGGCACGGTGTTACAGAATTTAGAGAGAGATTGAGATTCTGTTATTTAATTTATTTATTATAATGAAATGATTTTATTCTTTAATTTATTTGGTATTTTCATTTTCCATTAATAAATGATTTTATTCTTTAATTTATTTAATAATTTTCATTTTCCATTTTTATAATGAAATGATTCTTTATCAGCCATTAGATTATAATGAAATGATCTGAGCCGCCACTTAAGCTACATAAAGATAGCATTTGGATACATTATCTCTTTTAATCATAACCATCTGTTACATTCTATTTCCTCCCACACCATTGTGCTTTATAATATAGATATATATATATTATATATATATATATATATATATATATTGCTTAATTATGTTAAAATTGCTTCATTATTCTTTGTTAATTCTCAGTTGTTGTATGTTTCACTTGTTAGAATTTAAGTTGTATATTATTTTAGTATAATATATTATATCCTATACAGAAATCAAATTTAATAACTAAACTATAAAAGTAACGACATAAATATTTTAAAATACATAGAGTGGTTAAATAATTAAGTGAAACTTAGGGATAAAAGAGTAAATGACCCTTAATAAAATAATTTGATATATATAATTGTTGTGTTAATCATCCAAAAACAAGATTGGTGGATTAATTAAAGTGGACCTGGTTTTAGCTAATTATGTTTGAATACTATATATATAGTTGGTTTAGACTTGGACTGATTCCTAACATTTTGATAGTAATTTAATTAGGGATTGATAGTGTGATATTTTCAATTTAGGCATCATTCTACATCACATCTATGATTCGAAGCACGAGAATGAATGATGCATATATATTTATATATATATATGGTAAATTCTATAAATCGCACCGATGTTTCATCATGTGCCACATTATTGTTATCATTGACTTTTCATTTCAATAATCATCTTTTTCCTTTTTTTCCCTCTCTATTTCAAAACTAATAATCATCCTGTGGCAGATGACATGAGTTTACCATCAATTTATTTTTCTTTATTTTTTTTAAATCCGCCGCTAAATCACTAGATTTAAATGAAATAGGTAAAATCTTAATTGTCTTACGTTCTTAAAAGAAACGCACCCATTAGATTCGAACGCAGGACCTCGAGGCAAGATCATGAGTCATACACCATCAAACTACTCCCATTGGGACTTACCATCAATTTTGCTAATAAAATCTCGATGAATTAATAAAATTGAGACCAATAAAATTTGTTAATCTATTAAAATTAATATATATATATATATATATATATATATATATATATAAAAATTAATAAAGAAAAGTTTATGAAAATTACTCATTACTTAATTTATAAAATATACCTTTTTTTTTAGATATTTATCTTGATTTGGTCTTATTTCTGACTTTTTTTGCATTTATTGTCCCTTATTTGATTAAGTAGTAATTTTGTTTCCCTTTCTAAAAGTAAGGCGTGAGAAAAATTTAAATTTATTTTTTATGTCATTTCGAAACCGGGTGGTAAAAAAAAAAAAAAAATTACTTGAAAACACTATTAATAAAAATTTACTTTTCAATTCAATAATCATTTTTTTCCCTTTTTTTTCCCTCTCTATTTCAAAGCTTTTAACCATCATGTGGCAGATGACATGAGTTGACCATCAATTTCTTTTTATTTTTCTTTTATTTTTTTTTTGGAAACCCGCCGCTAAACCACCAATATTTAAGTGAAGCAGGTAAATTTCTAGCTATCCTATACTCTTACAATAAATGTATATTTTGGATTCGAATGCAGGACCTGGAGACAAGATCACGAGTCCTACACCACCAAATCACGCCCAATATGACTTACCATCGATTTTGCTAATAAAATTTGTTAAATTAATAAAGAAAATTTTATGAAAATTACTCATTACTTAATTTAGAAAATATCACATTCATACTTTTTTTTTAGATATTTATCTTGATTTGGTCTTATTTCTGACTTTTTATATTTATTGTCCCTTATTTGATTAAGTAGTAATTTTGTTTCCCTTTCTAAAAGTAAGGCGTGAGAAAAAATTAAATTTATTTTTTATATCATTATCTCATGCATAATTCGAAGTCGGGTGGTAAAAAAAAAAAAAAAAATAACTTGAAAATCATTCATTATTGGAATGAATGATGCTATTTGAGTATTAAGTTGGTTGTCTTAGATTAGATTGATATACGTACATTTAGTTTCCTTGGTTGACAATATTGATTCCTTCTATTTTCACTATTGTTATTTTTGTGAATTGATATAAATAAATAAGCTACCCGGAGCCGGAGGCAAATACATAAATGCATATAAAAAGCTTTCTCTGTGGTTGGGACTTTCGAGTTAATTTAGGGACTACATTATATATATATATATACAACTAATTATCAGATAATTATGGCATGCGAGAATTTTTATTTTTATTTTTATTTTTATTTTTAAAAAAGCAGCTTGACGAAAATGAGTGCAAGAAAATTAAGTGTTTTATTGCCTCTTGCTTGCTTAATTCTTTTATAACAATTCGTCCCCACTTGAGATTTATTTTAAGTGCTTTCTAGATTTTTGACTTGTAATTAGGAGGCAAATTTTATTTAAAGTGCTTTTTGGACTTTTTGACTTGCAACAAGGAGGCAATTTCATGTTTTGGCCTCATTTCATGTTTATCCATTATCCATTACGAGATATAATTAAATTATTTTAATTTTATTTATTTTTCTTCGCTGATCGTTTATGAATTAATTGTAACTGTAATTAAGACAACGACTGCTTAATTATAATAACAATTAACAAAACCGGCACCGTCTTTCATTATTAATTCCCTTTTGTGTTATATTGTAATATTGATAAATTATGTGGTTGGAGATAACTTGAGTCAAAATTCCTTGTTAATTTTGAGCTAACACCTATTTAAATATTCATCATATTTATTATCGTGTCAAAATCTCGCACACTAATTCAATCCGTTTATTAATCGTGTTACTCGTTTATTGTATTTTAAATTTTTTAAATCCCCTTGTAGTTTAATATGTTTATAATATATTATTATTATATACTCAAACTCTAACTATTTTTGGTCAAAACCTAACAAAATATGATTGTTTAATTAATATAATCTTAACATTTTAGGTCAATTTAAACCAACTAATTGGTGTCATATTCATGTTTAATTAGTAGGTCGTGTCAAAAATAATATCCCCAACTAAATGAAAATTGAATAAAAATTATTTTTTGACTTGGAAACAAGGAGGCAAAAATGGTGCCATCATTTTCGTGCAATGTTTATCGGTTTATTATCTGCTTTTTCATTAGGAACAAGGAGGCATGCCGATCACAAAACCCTATTATTTTAATTAATATATGATTATAGTAGCCGTTAATAAGACCGACATGGCCGTTCTTTCTTTAAATTTCTTTTTAATGGTGGGGCAGATTTTATTTTATTTTTATTTTTGAAAAAAAAAATTTCTAATCAAAGTTTTAAATTAAAGCAAATAATAATTAAAGTTTAAAAGTCATGACGCAGGAATCGTCAGCGTAGAGCTTGTGTTCCTAAATACTGATTAAAACAATATTTCAAAGATAATCTCTCTTTTATATAATAATTTTTTTTTTGATAATCGGGGTGTCCGGACCAACTTACGCGCACCACGATTAATTCCCGAGATCTGTGCCCCGTGCCCTCAGAGAAGTTTCCCAACACAGATCATGGTAAGTCGCTGGCTTTTCACACCAGGGGGCATGACCCCAATAAAATTCATCTAGTGGGATTCGAACCTTTTAACATGAGAGGGAGCAAACCACTCAAACCCAAAGCCACCCAAAGCATTTAACACTTAGGCAACCCATTGGGGTTCTTTTATATAATTATTATTTTAGGGAAAATAACAATTGACCCCCGATGTTTAGAGAAGCAGTCATAATTAATCTATTTAATTTCAAAAAAGACACACACATCACAGAATAAAATACACATGACACTATCAGATCAATTTTAAAATTATTTCAACTTTTTAAAATATAAATATAATTAGATTTTAATTAATTAAAGCAAAATCTTGTTAGTTTTTTTTGTAAATTAAAAGATATGTTTTGTTAATTTAATGATCTTTAGTACGTTTGCACATTAAAAAATTAATTATTGTACAAAATATTTAAGTGTATAAGACTCCAAAATAAGATTATGTGATTTTATTAAGAGTTAGTTTTTATCAAATTCATGAAGATTATGTGATTCGCTTGATTGCAACTCCAAACTCATTATTCATCGTCTATCATAATTAAGGGTGGCAAAAAAGCCCACGGCCCGGCCCGGTCCGACAAGCCCGGCGGGCTTTGGCCCGGCCCACGGGCTTAAAAGCCCGGGCCGGGCCTTAAAATGAAAGCCCGGCGCGGGCCCGGGCCGGGCTTTCCTATTTCGGCCCTGGCCCGGCCCGGGCCAAAATTAAAAAAAAAAAAAAAAACATAAATATATATATTTTTTAATATGCTTGTATCATTTTTATTTATTTTTAGTATTTAAATTGTTAATTTATCAATAAAATTTGTGATTTATTTATAAATTGTCTTTATATATAGTGTAAATATATTTTATATTTGTATTTATTTTAATTTTTTTAAAAAATTAGGGCCTAAAAAAAAGCCCTGGCCCAAGCCCGGCCCGACTCGGGCCGGCCCGTAAGGCACCCGGGCCGGGCTTTTCACGGGCCCGGGCTTTTTTTAAGTTGGCCGGGCTAGGGCCGGGCTTATAAAAGCCCGGCCCGGCCCGGCCCATTGCCACCCCTAATCATAATCCCTATTTTTCTTTTCATTTTGAGCAATCACATAGGAAACAAACTTTTCGTAAACAAAATATCTTATTCCACCAAATATATATATATATATATATATTAAATGATGAAAAATTACAGGATTTAAGATAAGAAAATTATTGTTGGAAAAATGCTTATTTATAAGCATTTTGAGGCTCAATTTTAAGCATGGTCCACTTCGTGTTAGTGGTTGTTATTGAATGATTCGGATACTCCTCCGTGAGTACTTCGAAATGGTATATTCATATGCTTAAAATGGTGCTTGGGTGAATGAGAAATTGTTGCTCAAAGTTCACAATTTTCAAGCCTTTTGTAATTCCATAACAGCTAATTTAATTAGCTTGGTGGTTACAAAGTTTAATCTCCATAAGTGCTAATCTAATTAGCTTGGTGGTTATATAGTTTAATTTCCATTAGTGCTAATTTAATTAGCTTAGTGGTTACAACAATGTGTAACATCTCCCATTATGAAATTTAATTGGCAAGTTAATTTCTATTAATTGAGATGTGTTTTTCTTTTCCTATATAAACAACATCAGTTCTTGTTTTCAATATATGAAATAGAAAATAGAGAAAGACATAGCACACACACGAAAGA
Organism: Zanthoxylum bungeanum; assembly: GCA_019454045.1. NCBI lineage: Eukaryota > Viridiplantae > Streptophyta > Magnoliopsida > Sapindales > Rutaceae > Zanthoxylum > Zanthoxylum bungeanum. The sequence continues at coordinate 240,941 of SKCR01026045.1, read as the reverse complement.
TCATTTTCTTTGTTTTGTTAAAAGGAGAGTTCAAACACTGTGTGGTTCGTTGGATACGAGTCTGGTGGTGCCCTTTCTCGTACGTTTCCGTTGTATCCAGGGAAACAATCGTCTCACGTTCTACTGCACCTACGGTAGGGGACGAATTTGTTTTAAGGATATTGTTGTTTTACAACAAGCCTCGGGAAAGTTCTGATTTGCCTCAGCTTCAGCTTCATCCTCTGTCTCAGCATCAGCATCTGCCAACAGCCTCCGCCTCAGCTTCAGCTTCAGCCTCAGCTTCATCTTCTGCCTCTGCCTGACTCAGCATCTGCTGTCAGCCTCTGCCTCAGCATCTGCCAACAGCCTCTGCCTCAACTTCAGCTTCTGCCTCTGCCTGACTCAGCATCTGCCAACAGCCTCTGCCTCAGCATCAGCATTTGCTTTCAGCCTCAGCCTCTGCTGTCAGCCTCTGCCTTCAGCCTCTGCCATCTGCCTCTGCCTCTGCTCATCAGTCCCTGCCTCCGCTTTCAGGGTCTGCCGTTAGGGTCTGCTCCGAGGATAATAATTATAATCGTAATTTTGTCATATTCGGATTTCTCAATTACCGTGTAATAATTGTAATAATTGTTATTTACAGTCTTAAAACAAATTTTCGACTCTGTGGATATGGAAATCAGTCCAAACACAGTAGATCTGAATATGGCAGCCTCTTCGGCTGGCCAGAATGTTGTGGCAGCCCCCGTGGCTGACCAAAGTGCAGTGGCAGCCCCTTCGGCTGGCCAACTTGCATCAGCCTCTGGGCTTAATATGGCAGCCGTTGTGGCTGGCTAAGGTATTTCTGCCTCAATGGCTAGACAACATGTTGGACATGTGAGCCATGTCAATCCTGCTGCGGAAAAACCTGAAAAATTCAGTGGTCAGAATTTTAAAAGGTGGCAACAGAAAATGTTCTTCTACCTGACCACGTTGAACCTTGCGAGGTTTTTAAAGGAAGATGCTCATGTACCCAAAGAGGGTGAGATTGATATCCAAGTCATCAGTGCCATTGAAGCTTGGAAACATTCTGAATTCCTATGTCGGAATTATGTGCTGAATGAGCTAAGTGATTCCTTGTACAGTGTGTACGCTGGAATGAAAACAGCTAAAGGGCTTTGGGAATCTTTAGATCGAAAATATAAAACTGAGGATGCCGGTACTAAGAAATTTGTCGTAGGCCGTTTCCTAGAGTTTAAAATGATTGATTCCAAAACTGTGATAAGCCAAGTACAAGAACTGCAGATTATTCTAGCAGAAATTCATGCTGAGGGGATGAGTTTAAGTGAAACCTTCCAAGTAGCCTCGATAATTGAGAAACTACCACATAGTTGGAAAGAGTTCAAGAATTATTTAAAGCATAAGCGAAAAGAAATGAGCATTGAAGACTTGGTTCTTAAGCTAAGAATTGAGGAAGATAACCGAGTTTATGAAAAGAGAGGAATGACTCATGAGGCCAAAGCAAATGTTGTCGAACATGGCCATAAGAACAAGAACCTCAAGAACAAAGGGTCAAAGATGGGCCCTAAAGGAGGAGTTTCCAAGAAATCAAAATTTCAAGGAAAATGCTTCAACTGTGACAAAATGGGTCACAAGTCTTCTGAATGCAGACTGCCGAAGAAGAAAAAGAAACAAGAAGCTAATGTGCTAGAAAACATGACTCAAGATGTTTCAGACATTAACCTTTCTGCTGTGGTTTCTGAGGTGAATCTGGTGGGTTCTAACCCAAGAGAGTGGTGGATTGATACTGGTGCCACTCGACATGTATGCTCAGACAAGAGCATGTTTTCTTCATTTGAGCCTGCTGAAAATGGGGAAAAGATATACATGGGAAATTCAGCAACATCTGAGATAGAAGGACAAGGAAAGGTGATTCTGAAGATGACCTCTGGGAAAGAGTTGACTCTGAACAATGTTCTGTATGTACCTGAAATACGGAAGAATCTTGTGTCTGGATCGCTTCTGAACAAGCATGGATTCCGGATGGTGTTCGAGTCTGATAAAGTAGTTTTGACTAAAAATGGGATGTATGTGGGAAAAGGGTATGTAACTGATGGGCTTTTTAAGCTCAATGTAATGGTTGTTAACCCAAAAATATCAATAAAGCTAGTTCTTCTGCTTATATTGTTGAGTATTCTAATCTTTGGCATGGTAGATTAGGACATGTTAATTTTAATTCATTGCGAAAGTTAATTAACATGAATCATATTCCCAATTTTAAAATTGATAACAAACATAAGTGTGATACTTGTGTTGAGGCAAAACTAACAAGATCATCTTTTCATAGTATTGAAAGAAACTCTGAACCACTTGATCTAATTCATACCGATGTATGTGATTTTAATTCAATACAATCGAGAGGCGGTAATAAATATTTTATTACCTTTATTGATGATTGCACAAGATTTTGCTATGTGTATTTAATGAAAAGCAAGGACGAAGCTATAGAGAAATTTGTTCTCTATAAGAATGAAGTTGAGAACCAACTGAATAAAAAAATTAAGGAGTTAAGAAGTGATCGTGGTGGTGAGTATGTTTTCCCTTTTGAATCACTTTGTGAACAAAATGGAATCATACATCAAACCACAGCTCCTTATTCGCCTCAATCCAATGGGATTGCGGAACGTAAGAATCGTACCTTGAAAGAGATGATGAACGCTATGTTAATCAGTTCTGGCTTACCTCAGACTATGTGGGGAGAAGCTGCTTATCAGCTAATTACCTTTTAAATAAGGTACCACAGAAAGAAGCAGGGAAAACTCCTTATGAAATGTGGAAAGGAAGGGTACCTTCCTATAAATTCCTTCGAGTGTGGGAAAACCCAACCTTGTTGACTGGAGATCCCAAGATCTAGGTTCAATGGGACAACCTACTCGTAAAAGACATAATTGGATCACTGTGGGGGGTTACCCTCTAGTCCATTCCTATGATGAAATGAAACAGTGATGCTCGTATGGATAGAGGTTAAGCAAAAGCTTTTAATGATTCTTATGCGTCGGGAATCCGAGCAGAGTATTACGAGATACTCTTAAATAAGAAATCACCTATGTGAGAGAGAAGTGGGGCCGCTTCAAAGGGAATTGTACGGGGCACAATTTTAGAAACTCTTGCAGAACCAGATAGATGTTCATGGCCAAAATGAACATAATAATGAGAACTCAAATGTGTAGGTAAAATATCTGTGTGATATGTGTTCTCCAATTACATGAACGGCAGTACAGTTCAATGACATCGCGTCAACTGTCAGCCAGTAATGAGATATATTTTCACAAGGGAAGGTTCAAAGGCTGTGGCCTACCTATCCTATGCAGGTGTTGAACCGTTGAACTCTTCTAGGTCAAAATAAAATGTTTTATAAAAATAATTTTATTCGACGTTTTTCGCCAATTTCATTCATGTGGGGGATTGTTGGAAAAATGCTTATTTATAAGCATTTTGAGGCTCAATTTTAAGCATGGTCCACTTCGTGTTAGTGGTTGTTATTGAATGATTCAGATACTCCTCCGTGAATACTTAGAAATGGTATATTCATATGCTTAAAATGGTGCTTGAGTGAATGAGAAATTGTTGCTCAAAGTTCACAATTTTCAAGCCTTTTGTAATTCCATAACAGCTAATTTAATTAGCTTGGTGGTTACAAAGTTTAATCTCCATAAGTGCTAATCTAATTAGCTTGGTGGTTATATAGTTTAATTTCCATTAGTGCTAATTTAATTAGCTTAGTGGTTACAACAATGTGTAACATCTCCCATTATGAAATTTAATTGGCAAGTTAATTTCTATTAATTGAGATGTGTTTTTCTTTTCCTATATAAACAACATCAGTTCTTGTTTTCAATATATGAAATAGAAAATAGAGAAAGACATAGCACACACACGAAAGATCATTTTCTTTGTTTTGTTAAAAGGAGAGTTCAAACACTATGTGGTTCGTTGGATACGAGTCTGGTGGTGCCCTTTCTCGTACGTTTCCGTTGTATCCTGGGAAACAATCGTCTCACGTTCTACTGCACCTACGGTAGGGGACGAATTTGTTTTAAGGATATTGTTGTTTTACAACAAGCCTCGGGAAAGTTCTGATTTGCCTCAGCTTCAGCTTCATCCTCTGCCTCAGCATCAGCATCTGCCAACAGCCTCCGCCTCAGCTTCAGCTTCAGCCTCAGCTTCATCTTCTGCCTCTGCCTGACTCAGCATCTACTGTCAGCCTCTGCCTCAGCATCTGCCAACAGCCTCTGCCTCAGCTTCAGCTTCTGCCTCTGCCTGACTCAGCATCTGCCAACAGCCTCTGCCTCAGCATCAGCATTTGCTTTCAGCCTCAGCCTCTGCTGTCAGCCTCTGCCTTCAGCCTCTGCCATCTGCCTCTGCCTCTGCTCATCAGTCCCTGCCTCCGCTTTCAGGGTCTGTCGTTAGGGTCTGCTCCGAGGATAATAATTATAATTGTAATTTTGTCATATTCAGATTTCCCAATTACCGTGTAATAATTGTAATAATTGTTATTTACAATTATAAGTTGAATGAGTGTGCAATATGAATGTTCATAATAATTATATTAAGTTTAATCCTAATAGATTTTTCTTAATAAAAATTTAATTTCTATAATAAAATTTTTTATTAAAATAAAAATATTCAAAATAAATTTTAAAATATAAATAATCTCGTACTATATCTTTTATTGCCGGAAAAATTTTAACAAGTAAATAAAATAAAATAATGTGCTTGAAGTTAGGGATGACGGAACCCTCCCCAATTGGGGTGGATCGGGAATGAAAATCTGAAAAAATTAATGTCGGATAAAATTTTAATACTATTTTTTCGGGGAAGAAATGAGGATTTGATGAAATCATCATTCATTCTCTATTATCATTCAAGTTTTAATTTATTTATTTTAAATTTTTTTAATAATATATATTAGATTTTATATTTACAATTTTATATAGATGTAAATAAAAAATATCTTAATATTTATAAAATTTATAAACTATAAATAACATAAGAGCTTAGATGATATATATATATATATATATATATGCAAATGATCAGATTTTAATAAGGCCGGGGTGACAAACACAGTACCAGATCTGGATCCCAGAAATGGTGCTCTGAGTGAAGGAGGGAGAAGAGAAAATACAACTGAGGGGAGAGATCTGGTCTCTATGCCTCAGAGGAGCCGTAACAATTTAAATGGCAGAACTGATATAATTATCAGTCTGCAAACATGCTTTAAAAATTAAAATTGCTTTTTAAATAAACATTCACAACTTTTACATAGGCTTTAAAACGATTGCTTACATTTTCTTTGAAGAACAAAACTAAAGTATAAACTGAGAAAGAGTTCTAAGAAGAGAGAAATTCTTAGAGAGAAATTTGAAAATAATTCTAAAGAAAAACCGGATGCTCTCTACTGAGAGTTAATGGGAACTATATACCCAATCAACCAACTACCATAATTATTACAATTATTAAAATAGTAAGATACAGTAAGATGCTTCTGCTTTTCTGTCTTTGTAACGTGCTTTGGGTGGTTTTGAATGCTCTCTTCTCATGGCTACAGTAAGATGCTTCTGCTTTTTCTTTTGCTTTCACCTGGCTTTGTCATCATAAGATGCTCTTTCACATGGCTACAGTAAGATGCTTCTGCTTTTTCTTTTGCTTTCACCTGGTACCAGCAAGCGTGGTTTAATACTTTCCTAATCCAAAACCCTAAGAAAAGCCATTCATGGTTATTTTTCTTTAATTCCAAAATAACCGTCGAAAGCCTTCCAAACTGGTTCCAACATTGGTGGAACTATTATGGACCAAGCCCAGACATATTAACCCCCAATGCAAAATCCTGCCTAAACCTTTTTAAAGCCCACTATGTTCCCTCGTCTTCAGAGAAAAGATTCCCCCCTTTTCTTTGTTTCTGTACAAATTTTTTCTTACCTTGGGTCTGGATGTGGAGTCTTCAATTCTACACCCAAGAAACCCATTTGCTTCTCCAAAGAACCTTCAAAGTTAAATGGTGGTCCAAATTTGACGAAGAGTCAAAGCTGACACAACACATGGTCCAGCAATGGCTCTGTGCTAAAGGCCATATTAAATCTAATATTGAAGTTGTCAAAGCCCAAAGCACGTTTCTCTCTCAGAAGTCTATGGCCCAATCTCTCCTTGCAGGTGCCAAGTCTGAAGAGGAATATTTTCAAGTAATGCAACAACTCCTTGCCTCGAGACCAGCATCTTCTGATGCCAGCTCTTCAAGTGGTGGGGAGCCACAGCCTTTTATTTCTCTTGGAGATGATAACGAAGATGACTGTCAATATTCTCAAGCTTTTGGTTCTCAGATCCATCATTATCAGAATCTGAACCTTTTTCAGAATTATCAACTGTACTAGAGACAGCTAAACCAGCCTTTAAGTAAGAAGAAGAATAAAAAAGACACACCAAATTTGCAAGACCTTCAAAAGGAAATCCAAGAAGTAAAAATTGAAATAAAAGATTTAAAAGAAAAACAGAAAAATGATTCTGAAACAATCCAACTTCTTCTTAAAAGCCAATTAGTTGATAATTCTGAAAAAGGTTCAGATTCTGATAATGATGGATCTGAGAACCAAAAGCTTGAGAATATTGAGTCTCTTCCAAATGATTTTCTTTTTGTTCTAAAGCAAGTAACAACAAGAAAATACCTAATCTGGATTACCCTTATCCTTTCATCTGATTTCCAAATTGACACAGTAGCCTTATTTGACACGGGTACTGATCTAAATTGTATCAAAGAGATTATTATTCCAAAAGAGTTTCATAAAGAAACACATGAAAAACTTTCTGCAGCAAATAATTCGAAACTAGAAATTTCTTCCAAAGTTGATGCTTCAATTCCTAATGATGGTTTTGAATTTAGGATTTTGTAAGCATTAGCTGCCATGGTCATTTGTTGTAATAGGCTAAGAATGTTATATTCAGACATTCCATCTATATTCCATTCATAGACAGAAGATGCATTAAACCGGGATTGGCTTATTGCACTAGGCCTATTATCAACAGCTATATCAGGAGGAGAATAAGAAGTAGCAGGAAGTGCTAATTCCCAATGAACTTTATTAACTTTGGAGACAGGTTTGGAATTTTCTTGGAAGGCTTCTATGTCTGAAGAAGCTATGGAAGAATTATCTAGGTCTAGAACTCCAATTCTACTACTAGATTGGGGGGTATCTAGGGCAATATCTACTTTCTTTTTTGAAGAGGAAGAAGATGTTTCTATCCTATCCAATTGTTCTTTAATCGCTTTAACAAAATCAGATTTTGAATCATGAACAATTCTCTGGCTATCTTTAGAAATTTGGAATGGTTCAAAAATAGGCTTTATAAAGAAGCTACTTGTTACAAGTGTGGAAAGAAAGGACATACTGCAAAATATTGTAGGATGAACAAAAAACTTCATGAATTAGATCTCAGTGAAGAAATTCTTTCCAAAATAACAAATCTGCTTATCTCTGAATCAGAATCTTCCGTAACAGGCGATTCTGAACCTTTATATAATAAAACCTATCACCAAAATATTTTGAGCATTGAAGATGGGTCAATTTTTACTTCTTGGATTTCCTTTTGAAGGTCTTGCAAATTTGTTGTTTCAAAACGGGAGTTTTAGAAGATTCTCCTTTGTCAAAAGTCTTTAGGAGTTTGTCAAGATATTCTTTTTGTAAGTCAGGATTAGAATGTGTTTTACAATTTCAAGAAAAGTTTCTTGTTCTTTGGTCAAAACATTAAGTTTCTTATTCTTTAAATAGGAATCTGTGTCAGAATCACTATTGCTAAAAGTATCTGAATCAACTAACTCATCAACTTGCCTTTCTAGTGGCAAAATAAAAGGTCTTTAAATGTTTGAAGTGTTGATCTATGTCTTTTGAAAAAATCAAAACATCATCAATATAAACAATACAAAAATCTGAATAAGGATTATAAATATCATTCATAATTCTCTGAAACTCAGAAGGTGCATTCTTTAAACCGAATGGCATCACTGTCCATTCAAATTGTCCAAATGGAACAGTAAAAGCAGTTTTATAACGATCTTTAGGATGAATTTGGATTTGCCAAAAACCAGATTTCATATCAAATTTTGAAAATATGAAAGCAGAGTGGAGTTTTTGAAGCAAATCTTTCTTGTTAGGTATGGGATACCTAATCCATTTTAGGGCCTTGTTTAAAGGTTTGTAATTGATAAGACTTCTTTTCTTTTAACAAATGATATACATCATGCTGTTATTCTTGGAACTCCTTTCATAAACCTCATTACTCCTTACACCGTTACTTATAATGGCATAACCTTTAAAGCAAAAGATAAAAGATTGAAATTTTCTTTCATTGAAAAACCTAAAACAAGAAATTTGAATATTCTAAAAGCTTGTTCTGTTTATCAGAACCATATTAGTGTTTTGCTAAAGAAAAAACAAAATGACTTACTTCATTTAAAGAATGATTTAAATATTGAAAGACTTGAAAAACAACTACAAACTGATTTGATAAAACGAAAGATTAATGATTTCAAAGAATTAATTGAAAAAGAAATCTGTGCTGATCTACCTTCTGCCAAAAGGTTGGTGGGATCATCTTCTCACCAAAAGTCAACAACTTGACATCTTGGATGCTATTCAAACAGATGAAGACAATGTTCCTATTCTGGATGAATACAACAGTCCCATTCAAGATGCTGTTGCAACCCTAATTCTTACCATTTCCCTCCATTTCATAGGTGATCCATCTCACTTACGAGACAAAAATGCCGAGTTACTACATAATCTTAGATGTAGAAAACTTAGTGACTTCCAAAGCTATAAAACCACCTTCTTTACAAGACTCTTTTTAAGAGATGACGCAAATAATATAACTTGGAAAGAAAAATTCCTTGCTGGTTTACCTACCCTTTTAGGTGAAAAAGTTAGGAATTCTATTAAAGCCCTCCATGACAATCGAATCCCCTATGAAAGACTTACCTATGGTGAATTAGTTAGTTTTATCAATAAAGAAGGATTAAAGATATGCCAAGACTTGAAATTACAAAAACGCCTAAAATGGGAGCTTAGGAAATCTAAGCAAGAACTAGGTAGTTTCTGTAAACAGTTTAACTATGATCCTTTCAAAGCTAGTACCTCTAAAGATTGTGAAGGAAAATGTTCTTCAAAGCCTTATAAAAGGAATTACAGTTCTAAAAAATTTAGAAAATCTTTTCCTAGTTCTAAAGAAAATTTCTATAAAAAACCTCCAAAACCTTATAAGAAGTTCAATAGAAAACCTCACACTTCAAAATCTAAAGCCCCTTTCAATTATAAAGAAGCTACTTGTTACAAGTGTGGAAAGAAAGGACATACTGCAAAATATTGTAGGATGAACAAAAATCTTCATGAATTAGATCTCAGTAAAGAAATTCTTTCCACAGTGTTTGAATTTTACAGATTCCGTCAATTCAAGAATGTCTTGATAAAAGGATTGGGGTTTTGATAAATCCCAAGGTTTGAAAAACCAACCCTTTGGAAAAAACTTTGAAAGGGTAATAAAAGGATCAGGACTATAAAACCCATCTTCAATGCTCAAAATATTTTGGTGATAGGTTTTATTATACCAATCCGATTTTTGTGAAGGCTTTTGAGAAATTATTTGGGAAGATGAACTTCCAGTTAAAACAATTTCCTTTTGAGATTTTGGAAAAGTAATTTCTTTGGAAGAAGTTTTTTGAATATCTTGATTTTTTGAAAAACTTTGTAAAGCAAGTAGGAGTTCAGGGGATTTAGAAATGGATTCAATCCATTCATTTACCTGATCTTGAGAAGTAATTGCTTTAGATGAAGATTCTTCATCTTCTTGGATTGTGTCAACCCAAGATTTTATAGGAATGCCTGAGGCTAACTTTGGAATGGGTGGAGGAGATTGGGATTCTTTGTAAAGGCTTTGGACAGGGGGCTCAATAATCTTAGCTTTGCCAGTGTCTTTTTTCTTGGGCGGCATTATCTGTTTTGGAGAAATTCTCTGGTTAGAAAGTCTGGAACAGAATTTTTATCTCATTTATAAATTCAATTTCAAAATCAAAAACACTCAAAATTGCTTGCCATCGTGCAAAGATCTGTTTAGATGCAATGTTTTGAACATCCTTTTCTAAAACATGTTTTGCAGCTTTACAATCAATCCTTAGCAAAAATTTTTGATTTAGTAAATCACTTTGAAATTTAGATATGCAAAGAACAATTGATAAAATTTCTTTTTTAATAGTAGAATAGTTTTTCTGACAATCATTCCAATGAGCAGAAACATATTGAACTATTTGTTCTTTACCATTATCTACTTGTTTTAGGATACCACCATACCCTAAGTCAGATGCATCAGTTTCAACAACTTTTGGTAAACTAGGGTTTGCTAAATATAAGCAAGGGATATCCTTAACAGTGTTCTTTATTAGTTTAATAGCCTTTGTATGTTCATCAGTCCAAGGAACAGGAACTTTCTTTAATCTATCATGCAATGGTTTTGCAATTCTATTGATGTTAGGACAAAAATCTAGAACATAATTTAAACTTCCTAAAAATCTTTGGAGTTGGCTCTTATCTAGAATTTTATCGGGGACTTGACATCTTGGATGCTATTCAAACAGATGAAGACAATGTTCCTATTCTGGATGTTATATATATATATATATATATAATTACTTTTTAATGAGTTTCGTCGTTTTATTAAGTTACCGATCAACAAAAAGATATAAAATATGAATTTCAACCTTTTGTGTTATAGATATTATCAATTTTTTGAATATGTATTATAGATTTATGAATATAGTAATAATTCAACTAATATGATTTTCAACAACTTAAATTTATTTTAAGAAAATATTATTTATTATTCGAGGTTCGGGACACATTGGGAATCCCCTCTTATTATTTGGGGATTCCCATCTCCTCCCCTGAAACAAATATAAGAGGAAAGAGAAGGTGATGACATCTATAGATTGCGGAGAACCGATACGAGGATGACGATACCCTCGTCTCTCCTCCCTATTGCCTTCACTGATTGAAGCAAATGTGAGCTGCATCATGAGTGAATTATCAATATCCAAATCCCATAGTATTCCCGTGATTTTTCTTATTTTCAGTAATAAAATATTTAATCTATTATTTTATTATTATATTAAACATATTTTAACCGGTACTAAAATAAAAGCATACCTCCGCGATTGTTTTTTTAAAAACATTTGAAATCCCGCAATTAGATCACCTGACCCGAACTTAAACGAAACGAATAAAATTCTTGATTAGCTCAGATTTTTACAAAAAAATACACCATCTGATTCGATTCTAAAAATTCAACAATTAAATCTTAACTCTTATACCACCAGCTAGACCCGACCAACGGTCCGGTTCGGTTCCGAACTTGAATCGAATCGGCCGGTTCCTGGTTCCACGAGTGTGGAACCGGAACCATACCGGTTAATTCTGGTTCAGTTCCAGTTACATTCGGTTTTTTTAAAAAAAAAAAAAAAATTTGAGATCGAAAAATTAATTTAAAATCATGATATTGAATTTATATAATAAACTTATATTAAATTAAAAATATAATTCTTGTCTACAAAAATTAAAAATAAAATTATTAAATTAAAGAGTTTGAACTTAAATTTTTAAAAATTTAAGTTGCCTACGTATCATTTAGGGTGAGATGAATCAAAACTTACGTAGTTCCATTACAATTTTAAGATATTTCCCCATTGAAATTTTATAATTCTTTAATTATCAATCATCACTATCAGTACATGTTGATTCTTCAGCTCCAATTCCGCTTGCACTTGCAGATGCATTGTCGAACAAGTCTTCAAATTCATCGGGGACATCTTCTTGTTGCCTCAAATCAGCTCAGGTCTAATCATCCACACATGTTGTTGCTTATAGAGTGCTTGGATGTAATGAAGACTGTATAACTTCCAATATATTATCTCTCATGCCGAAGGTTTGCTTATCTGCAACGGTGAAAACAAGTGATGCCAATATATCTTTAACAATAATTGATAATACATGATATTATCAAAACAACTCGTACCTCTATTAGATGATGCATACCTAGCCATTTGAGTTTGCATCGTATCAAGTCTGAATCCAACGACATGATGTCTTTCCAGGTGCTTGTGCATATTGTCGTATCCACCAGTAAATTTATAAGAAACCCCACAATGGTTGCCTACTGCTCTTGGACCTTATTTGCAGTATCAATTAAATGAAAATGAATTTTGAAAACATCTGAGGAACGAGACTTAACTTCTCTTATTCGTGAACCGATACTAGGGCCGCTCTCTTGGGTTGACACATTTGACATTGTGTTTTCAAATGAGTTTGTCATTTGTTGTTTAATATCTTTTAAAGAATTAAAGAATTGATAATGATAAATTGTAATTGTAGATGAGAGAAATTGAGGATGAGAGAAAATTGAGAATTGAGAAATTGATGTGTTGAAATAATGAAAAATGACTCATATTTATAAATTTTTAGAATGTTTTTGTGATACCTAAAATGCTCATAAAATCAGCCGTAATCATTTTTTTTAAACATTGGGCTCACTGCCCCAGCCCAACAGCTACTAACTGTTGGGGATGGCTGGAACCCTAAGGTTCCAACCGGAATCAAAACGGAACCGTAGGAACTGTTGGAATCATTTGATTCCAGCGGTTCCTACCGATTTGGTTGGGATAAGAACCCTAACCGAATCGGTTAAATTCGATTCTGGTTCCGAAATCAGAATCAGAATCGATTGAAACCGTTCGATTCTGGTTCGGATTCGAAATCTTAGCCGGATCTACCACCGGCTATCGGGGTCTTCCGCGATTGCTTGATAGCTCTCAATTGATTTACTTCAAAGTCAAAAGTGATTAAAAAAAATGGTGTTACTGCTTTCACAGTTTTATTATTTCTTTTTTCATTATACCTACGAAATCAACGGCTGCTATCCCACGTGACGCGTGTCCTGTAACTAGACGTGAAAGCATCATTCATCAACCAATCCGAACTGTCCCAACCACGTGGCGCAACACAATTGATTGTTTATTTTGTTTTGTTTGGCACCGGCTAACGAGTAACGGGATGAGCCAATGTATAATCCGACTGGTGGAGAGTAGATAAAACAGTAAGCACATCACGTGATGATCACGCCACGTGTCTGGTGTGGGTCGAGATCACGTACTTGACAGCGTGATTTAGTTGGATGGCACTATGGTGATTGGAGCCATTGACGGATGACACGTGGACGAATCATGACGGCTGTGGTGGTAAAGCCGAAGCGGTAAACACGGAGATTGAATTTGATTTTGAAGCTTTTAGGCTGCCGAATTTTTAAAGGGAGAATGACGCAAAGCGCACAAAGGGCAGAGACTTATCCGAAACAAATAAGAACGATTTCCAATATTTGGAATTTTCCTTTTCTTCCTCTGTCACTACGATAAAAAGAAATGATTTTGAAATATAATTGCGGGCATTTTTTTAATTGGATTGGGCAAACTGGGAAATGGATTAGTGTAAAAGATTTGATCAAAATTTATTTCCATATTTTTATTGTTGGGTATTGTGCATGAATAAATTATAATAATCAGAGAATTGTGTATCCACATATTTCTCAACTTTTTTGGTAACTAATTTACTAAATTTAGGTGTAAAGATGTCAAAAGAGATAGATATAACAATTAGTGCTACCTTTAAAAAAAAAGGAAAAGAAATTCTGACAAATCTCATTAATCATGTGTACCATTGTTTCATATTTTTCAAACATTACCTCTAAAATGCTTATCCTGTCAATGATTTGTGTTTGAAGTTTAATAGGGTTATTTTCATTCACTTATTTAAAAATAATAATTAGGTGCAATAACTATAGGATTGTAACATTTTATTATTATATTTTTATATAAATTATTTTATATTACTAATATTTCAAAATTTACTATAAAAAATATTGATAAATAACATCTTATTATAAGATGTATTGATGTGTAATATTTTATTATTAGTAGTGGAATTTAAATTTTGTAGAAATTTAATAGTAAAATATAGAATTTTGTAAAAATATAGTTGTAAAATATAAGATATTATAGTAAAATATAATTTTTGTATGGATATAGTAATAAAATAATATACCCTAATACTTTTTATATCAAGCTGTTATTTTTTCAATTTATAAAATAGTAAAATGATAATAATCCGTTTTAATATTACCCAAAATGTTTGTATAAATCAACCAACAATTACTTTTCTGGTTCAATGATCTTGTGGATACAAAGTTGTGAAACAAATTTAGTATGAACGTTTAGGCTATAAATTTAGTGTGTCAAGTCACAAGTGGTAATTTATAGAAAAAATGTTAGTATTTTTTAAAATCCAAAATTGATGTAAATATTTAAATAGTCTAATTGAGAAAATAAACACAAACAAGATAATATATCTCTAGTTTATGGTCAAGAGTTGCTTGCAATTTGCAAACATCAATTTTGTTAAATAACCAACTGGCTTTAAATTTTAATCAAGTTAAAACCTAGGAGTCGTTTGAAATATGAGGTTTCCCCAAGTTGTTGGGTAAACTCAGAGACCGCTAGTTGCCCTTCAATGTACTCAGACAGCATTCGTTTTCACAACACAAATGGTACATTTGATAAATAGTATTGTATTGAGAGTATAAGTTAGCTTATAAACTTTTTAAGGTGTTTGGTTAGATATAAAATATAAACTAATGTATAAGTTGTGAAATAACAAATAATGACATATTAAAAAATTATATACATACAAATTTATTTAAAAACACTTCAATTTATAGTTTATAGCTATGCTAGCGTTAACGTTAACGCTAACATAACCGTTCTCTTTGTTTGAACGTTTGACGCTAGTGTAAACGCTCAAACAAAAAGCTCCAAAAGTCTCACGTAATTAAATTAAATTATATTAAATTTCTGGACAGTAATAGGAACATAACGCATATATCAGCTGACACGCTTTGACCCATACCATAACCACAAACAAAGGACAGAAGTCGTAGAGCATAGTTACATTCCATAGAAGCATCCCAGAAGAGAGGAAATAAAACGATTTCATAAAGTGTTGCAAGAAACACAAAATCTGATGCAACTCAATACTAAAGAGAACCCAAAGAAAACGTGGCAGCATGCGGTTGCTTTGTACAATTTAAGAAAATGAAACTGAAGTACTGGATCGCCATCATTAGCGGCTTAATTGAGTAATTAAATGCCAAGTAAAAGACCAAAGTCCAACTTGAATGATTCCAAACAAGGCCAGGTTCTTTGCTGCTTCTAAAACATTGTCTAAAGACGCCCCTTGTTAGGTGAAATGGATAAGCTTCATTGTTGCCATGACCCAACAAAAATACTTTTATAAATCAAAATAAAAGGAAATAATTTTCAAAATCTTAAAACATTTCCCATATTTTTAAAATCGGACCAGAATCAATTATAAATCTGATTTTTTTAAAAAAAATTTAATTGATTGAATTATTTATTCATCAAATTTTTTAGATTATTAATTCGATACCTATTTGAAAACACTGACATTTCCACGCCACTGCGACTTTCAAAATCCTCGTTCCTCATTCCACACGCATTTTCAGTATTTCCAATTCTTAATCTTATCCTTCAACACGTCCCTATTTATATACCCCCCCCTCTCTAATTCTCTTGTATTCGACGAGCAGACAAAAAATAAAGAAAAAAAGCAGCCCTCACGTTAATCAAAACCAAAACGACTTCGTTTTATTCGTCTCTTTAGATACAATGGTTGATTTAGACTGTAAAACGAAGATGCCTAGCAAATCTCCAAGGCTTTCTAATAAGCTTCACGTTTCGATTCCGACGTCTTTTTGGGGAGCTACTAAGTCGCCTGTGGCTTGTTCAGATTCGGCTTGTTCGGCTTACGAACAGTATCTTCGGCTTCCGGAGCTAAGGAAGCTGTGGAGCTCGAAGGAGTTTCCGGACTGGAAAAACGAGGACGTTTTGAAACCGGCTCTGCAAGCTTTGGAGATCACGTTCCGGTCCGTCTCGATAATCCTCTCCGATCATCGGCCGTACGCGAACAGGCGCGAGTTTAAGCGGCGGTTGGAGTCCCTTGCCATGAGTGAGATCCAGCTGATAGCAATTCTATGCGAGGACGACGTCGGAGCTCCGATCGCTGATTTGACGAACGGTGTCTTGGCTCGCACCGCAAGCTCGGCCGAGGTCTGGAAGGTTCCGGGCTCAACGTTAGTTAACAAAACTAGTGAACACAGCCTGCTTCCTCGTCTCGCCACGTGGCAGAAATCCGAGGACGTGGCAGAGAAGATCATGTACACAATCGAGTGCGAGATGAGACGATGTTCATACACTCTCGGCTTAGGCGAGCCGAACCTCGCCGGGAAACCCAACCTCGTATACGACGCCGTTTGCAAACCAAACGAACTCCACTCTCTCAAAAAGAACCCCTACGATCACCAAATAAACAACCACGAGAATAAAACTCTCTACACAACGCACCAAATCCTCGAATCGTGGATCTTCGCAACACAACAGCTCCTAAAACGCATCGTTTCAAGAATCGAGAGCAACAAATTCGAAGAGGCATCAAACGACTGCTATTTACTTGAAAGAATCTGGAAACTTCTATCGGAAATCGAAGATCTTCACTTGTTAATGGATCCCGACGATTTCTTAAGACTCAAGAATCAGTTATCAATTTCCCCATTATCCGAATCCGACCCGTTTTGTTTTAGATCACGTGGATTGTACGAAATCACCAAACTATCCAAAGATTTAAAACACAATGTTCCGTTAATACTAGCCGTCGAGGTGGACCCCAGCGGTGGGCCGAGGGTACAAGAGGCGGCGATGAGAATGTATAATGAGAAGAAAGAGTCCGTCAAGATTCACTTGCTTCAAGGGTTACAAGCGGTGGAGGCGGCGCTGAAGCGATTCTTTTACGCGTACAAACAGTTGTTGGCGGTGGTGATGGGGAGCTTAGAGGCGAAGGCGAACCGAGTTGTGGTGGTGAGTGGGGAGTCGTCCGACTCGTTGAGTCAGATGTTTCTTGAGCCGACTTATTATCCGAGTTTGGATGCTGCCAAGACTTTCTTGGGAGAGTTTTGGAGTCGTGAAATGAAACATTGAATTTTTTAGATATAGGTTTTTTATTTTTGTTTATTTTACAGTTCATACAGAAAACTGGAAAAAAAAATGAATTAAATTATTATTCATTGTATCGATTGGCAGAATTTTTGTTTTGTTTTGTTTGTATAATTAATTAATTTATGCTTTTATACGTTGTTGTAAAATATTTTCAAATGATTACAAGGGTGAATGTTCAAATTTTGATTCATACTTTTGTTTTTGGGTGATCACTCTTATTCATTGCGGAACAAACCTGGCTTAATTAATAGGGAAATTATTATTTACATCCAAATATTAGTTTATATATGAAAAAATTCGATTTTTTTTAATAATTTTAATTTTACAATTAAAATTTTGATCAATATGTTAATTTATAGTTTTTTATGTTTAAATTAATATATTAATTGAAAATTTTTAAATAAAAATTAATACATTGATTGTAATTTTAAATAAAAATTAAAAATTAATACACTTACAAAGCTTTTGATATGAATTTAAATTTATTTAAAATATTTCGTGTTTTTCATATCTAACCCAATTTTTCGATGGAAAAATGATAATATACCTAAATAATGTTCTTCTTTGTACATGCCCTCGAAGTAAGTAATATGCATGATCAAAAATCAGCGAAAAGAAAATTTTACAAGAGATAACACAAAGATATCTTTTTTTTTTTTTTGGGAAAACAACACTCAAGGTTAAGGGGGCTATAATATATTAACAGCAAACCTTAAGGGTTAAAATATAAATTTTATATTAAATGAAATATATTTTTGGTAGGATCCCACTCTAGCCTTGGGCCAAGGCCCTCCTCAATATTATTTCGCTACTGTTTAACCACTATGTTTAGAGAAATCTATCAAGTATTACGTAATATATGTAATAATTCAATAATTTATTGTCATGCATTCTAAAACATTAGAAAACAACTAAAAAAATTGGGTATTAAATCTATATATCATTTATAAATTTGTTGGTAATATCACGTCACTCACACATTCGTTACACCAAAGAATTACTCATCTGTTTTTGTAGAATATATATATATATATTAGGCATTACCATTTTATAATTTTTTCCGGCTGAAAAAGACCTTGTGAAGTTTTGAGATACTGTTTGGTTTCAAAGAAAGTTGAAAGAAAGTGAGGGAAACATATTAAACAAAATTTATTAATTTCGATTACCAGGTTTATATACACATGGTTAATAATCTTGGTAACAAACTAATAAACTATTTCACTAACTAACTCATTAACGGACTAACAAATAATAATTAAATCAACTTCTTGTAACTAATTATGTTACTAGATCCTTTGTGATCAGATCCTCTGTAATCACTTGCAGTGGAAGTCATATGAGCAACCTTAACACCTCTCAAGCTTAATGGGCATTGGCAAACATTAAGCTTGGCTCTAAAGTAATTGAAGGATGTAAAAGGCAAAAGCTTACTAAGAATGTCAGCAATTTGCTCTTCAATGCATATGTGTTTAACTTCAATCTCCTTATTGAGCACCTTGTCCCTCATATAATAAATATCCAACACAATATGTTGGTTTTAGAATGATAAACAAGATTTGTGCCAGTTGAGTGACACTTGCATTGTCACACCAAATCACAGGCACGGTTGTACATTTCAGATTTAATTCACCAAAAAGTTGCAATAACCAGGTGATTTCAGCACTGCTAGCAGCTAAAGACCTATACTCACTTTTTGTTGAAGACCTTGTAACTACATGTTATTTCTTAGAGGACTATGAAATTAAATTATGACTCAGATAAATACAATATGCTCTTATAGATCTTCTGTCATCAATGTTATTTGCCCAATCAGCATCAGTAAAGCATGTTAAAGTCATTTCCCCATAATTTCGAAATTGCAATCCATAGTCATGTGTAGTTTGAAGGTATCTGAGTATCTATTTACAAGCCAATAGATGTTGCAATGTTGGTGCTGCTACATATTGACTAAGCAATTTTGTCAAGAGATGTTGCAATGTTATTTCTTGAGCACTCCAGTTACTGAACTCTGGATTGACCAACACTTGATTGGAGCCATCAGGTAATTGCCTGATTGTAAACTGCGATGGTGCTGATTTGGTGCCATCAATGAATCCTTCAAGTCTATTGACTTGAATTGATGCTAAAACTTGTGATCTCCATATGAGATAATTTGTGTGATCAAGTTTGATCGGTGTATTGAATGAGAAAGTGATTTGAGAATTTTGACCTAGAATTGCATTTTGATAATTTGGATTAAGAATCGATGGAACTTGATTGATGTTTGTAATGTTTTGAATTGAATTAGTATTTGCATTGCTTGAGATATTGTTTGGTTTGAAAGAAAATTGAAAGAAAATTATGGAAAAATATTCAACAAATTTTATCCATTTCTAAAACACTGATTACCGATACAATGAGTTTTATATAAAGTATATCTATAACCTTTGTAGCAAAGTAAAAATTATTTCACTAACTAACTCATTAACCGACTAACAAATAACAATCAAACCATCTTCTTTTAACTAATTCTATTACAAGATTCTCTATCATCACTTGCAGTGTAAGTCATATGAACAACCTTAACAAACCTGAAGATGGCGATAACACAAGACTCGGCCAATAATGGATGATTCAATCATTCACATTGTGAAGAATCCTTGGAAGATTTGTAGTTATCATCATGATTTTGATGATTAAATTCTGAAAAAAAAAAATCTCGGAAAATTTGTTGGCTCTCGTGGTCCTTCTATCTACATCATTCATTCATTTCATATTAAAAACATTATGTGACAAAATTTTCCATATTTTTTTATCTTGGTTGCTACGCCTTGTTTTTAATTATTGCGGAGCTTTTACATATCGGCTTAAATTTTGAGTCAGTGGTTTCACTAAAATTATATCACATGTATAAAGAGAAAGATATTTTGCTTTGTTTGGTTACTGAGAAAGTATGGAGAAAATTTAGAGAATTTGATGAGATGAACTTTCTGGATTTTACCAACACGACAAATGTATGTACAAGCTTGTATTTGTACCGAGAAAATTGAAATCAAAATATCTAAAACAACTTGTAACAAATTCCTATTAAATTATGCAAATGGCGGAAAACTTGGTTTGTTACAATGTGTTGGTCTTATGTCAGGTCCTGTGTGTTAATGGCAACACTTGGAGTGCGATCCACCATCCATGGAGGCTTGATCCATCTAGAATACTCTAAAAGGTTAGCCTTGTGAAGCTTAGCATTAACACCATATGGTTTACGTGAGTCCGTGACACAATAATATGTGATAGTATCAGTTTGAGAGTATTACTTAACTAGCGAGAATTCAAATACTTTTTAATCTTGAAAAAATATTTTAATATGATTTTAAATACTCCTAAACGGTCTCTCAATGCAACCGGCATGTCAGATTGTCACTCCAATCCACATCATCAGGCTGACTCATCTCCTTGCAGCATATATATACACGAGCTTCCTTTACACATTATAGATTGAACTAATGAGATCAAACATTGAAATAAATTCCATGTGAGGTGGTGGAAAACGTTTTTGAAAATTCAGGACTCGATAGTGACGAAAGCAGTGACATGGCTTAGCATTGACTCTATCAAATGTGCTTGTGAAATTGCTCGTGTGCCCATTAGTCAAGATGGGAAATTGATCAAAAATTGCATGTGTAAATTCGTCAGATCGAATGGACAGCTGAGCCTGAGTTATTACTCGATCTATATACACACCATTGCTGCCGGAAGGGCATCCGCATGCATGCATGTGGCAGAGAGTTATAGGATTTAACTTTTAAGCATGCTTTTGCAGCTCACAAAATTAGTAAAAATAAAAAAAATTAATAACATCTGTTTTGTTCTTTTAGCAATTTAAGAGTATTTGCAGTAATTTGTAGTTGTGCCAGATGAAATTGGTTTTTATCTCACTGTAAGCTCCAGAAGAAGCAAATTGAAACAGAATGGCCTACGATAGGTAAAACACATTACACAAATAACTACTCCTACCTACCCCTCTTTTAATCCAAACATCTATTTCTTTTTTGGGTATCATGATCGATGGCATACGATATTGATTTGTTTTTAGTTATATTTTTAAAACTCACACTCATTAACATGACCGACCTTAGGGTAAGGCAGTCGACCTATTGTCCCGTAATTTTTTTATTACAACAAAACGGATAAATGTCCAAATTTTTTTATATTATAATATTATATCATATTCAACGGTCCTAAAATATAAAAATGACATTAGGTCTCAAGAAGAATCGGCCAGACAGACCGCAAGTCTATTAATCCTGGTGGGGTTGTTATTAGTTACATGTTATCAAATTGATTAGATAAATAATTTCGTAATTGATATAGAAATAATTTGAAGTTTATTTTTTCAAAAGAGAAAAGTGAGTTGAAGTGTTGAACTTGCAAAATATGAGAAAAAAAGTACCCACCGATTAGATAAGTTGGTATAAATTCGGCCAGTTTTAGTTCCAAACATTTGCGCTTGAACCGAGAAAGAGAGACAAAAAGTAGGGGGAAGAAAATCAACATCACTAACTGAAACTAAGCCCAAAAGTTTTCAAAATTTAAACTCTAGGGCCATGTAGGCCCAAAAACAAATAGACTTCTAAACAACAACACAACAAAGATCGAACCCCAGTCCAGTAAACGGATGAATCCGAAAAGTCAAACAAACGTTGACCACCCATAAATAAGTGTCGGAGTAAATATTTGGTGGAGGTATTTGTGACGTAGTACCACCAACGAATTAAAAAATAACATGTATAATTTAATACCTATTTTTTAGTTTTTTTTTTAATTTTTTAGTACGCGTGGCAATAAATGATTGGCTTATTGCATGAATGACATGAAATTTCTGTTCCACCAAAGATTTTCTCCTTCACTCGAGGATATTATTAATTAATATTAACCAACGTGATTGAAGCTCCTTAACGTGTTTGCATGAGACTCGGAAAAACCAAAACAAGAGCACAAATCCCATTACGCCACGTGTCCTCATAATCCCCACATACTTGTTCCGCTATCCCCATCCTTGTTTCAGTCCCAAAACCGTCCCCATTCATCCCCCCTTTTATTTCATTGTAAGAGGAGATTTTGAAAATGGAAAATCAGCATCACCACCATTTTGTTTTACAAAAATTCATCAACGTTGGTAGGACCCTTTTTGCACATTTTGATTATCTTTTTCATTGGGTTGTTTTTGAAACTTTTTTTTTCATTATGTTTTTTCATTTCTTTCTGGGTTGAATTTCCTTTCTTCAGAATCAGTTTTGTAATCACATGATGAGGATGAGATTACGATCTTTGACTTTAATGAATTTGTTAGGATGCATAAGCAACCTCTAGACTTTCTCAAAATCTAATCTTTTTTAGATTTTATTGGTATTATTATAATAATAAAGCTATAGCTTACAAAATTTACTTTTTAAACAAATGGCATGTCACAATCTTTACAAAGGTATCCAGTGGTTTTAATATTGTCTGTTTTGTTGATATTGTTTTGTTTTGTTTCTTGATCAAATCATCTAAATTTGAGGTTATTTAGCTAGAAATGGGATTAAATTTTGCACCATGTATTCGAAATAGTGTACAGCTTATAGTTCCCTGTGCACTTTCTAAAAAACCATCCTCTTTTATATCATCTGCTTCATTTACAACTCATAATGGAAGCAACCCACATCTTATTTCTCGGTTGAAGAATTGGGGTTTTGGGTCGTGTATTTGTAGGGGAAATAGTCTAAAGAGATCTTGTAGTGCTAATTTTAATGAGTTTTTGGATGATGAGTTTGCAAAACAAGCTGAAGAATTAGCACAAAGGTTAGATATCATGGATGATCATGTTGATAATCATGGTCATGATCATGTTGATAATCATGGTCATGATCATGATCAAGCTGGTAAGAATATTAAGAAGGACACGGCATATGCTGTAAGAGATGTAAATATGGGGGTTTCAATGCAATTTATGCCTTCGAAGTATGAATTACTTGAGCATAATTTGCTTGGGATCCGGCCAGAGCCTGTGGACTGGCCAGAGAGGGAAGAGATTGTTAGGATGAATATTGAACAGAAAGCTAATTGTGTTGGTATTCCTTTATCATTGAGGATGATAAAGAGAAAGCAAAAATGGAAAGAGGGTCTTGGAGATGCAGGGGATTTTGCATACTGTTCTGTGAATAAGGCGTTTTCGACATTAGTATTTATCATTAGAGAGCTTCAGGCCTGTGCCTTGCATATAAGAGAGGGTCTTTATTGTGAAGACTTGAAGGAGATTATTAATAAGATGCAGCGAGAGATGGATTCATCATTTGTTTGGCTCTTTCAGCAAGTTTTTTCGCGAACACCCACTTTGATGGTCTATGTTATGATTCTTTTAGCTAATTATATGGTACATTCAATGAGCAATAATATTGGAGTTGCAGCAAGTCATTCTCCAGGATCATCTGAGACCATCATGGAAACTATGTCATTGACAAAGGAGAAGAATCAAGAAGAATCAGAGATTGATGCTTCGACAAATAAGAATTCACTACTCTCAGTTTCTGATATTGGCAACAATGGTGATGTCAAAAAAGTGACCCCTGTTTCCGGTGGGAATTGGGACAAGCACTTCAGCAGATCATTGCCTTCAATTCAATTCCCTAGCTTAATTCCTTATGAAACATATGAGGTCTCTTCAGCTAAACAATTTCAAATGACTAAAGAGGAGGTCGAATTGTGGAATTCAGTGTTGGAGGAAGCTTCAAGAATTCAAGATGAAACAGAATCTAGCATTATTGATCCTCTGACAATGCAGCATTTTGTGACTTCGGTAACTGTGAAGCTTGAACCTGATGATTATGTAGACTATTTCAGAACAGATCTTCTTTATCAGATGGGTATAGCTGAGGAACCAAATAATCCACTGTTGCTCTTAAATTATGCGCAGTTCCTTCATTCGGTTGCTAGAGACTACGACAGGTATTTTCTGGTTATCTCTTTTAGTTTTGTGTATTAAAATTAGTTCATTCCCTTGTTGAGGGTTATTACATTTATATGTAAAAACGGTGTTTATTGTAGTATCAAAAAATAATACTATGAGTAGGGTTGCCTAATTAGATTGATGTCTCCTGTCTTTGCCTATTAGTATGATTTTTACGCAACCAATTAGCATACTGATTTACATTTTCACATCTTAAACATGTTTGAGATCATTTGTTTACTGATGGGATGTGGATGGTAGGTTATGAATCAGTTTTTCGATTCGATATGTTGAGGTTCAAGTGGGATTGTCTATTCATGCATTCTCCGTTGATGATGGTTCAAAACTAGCTGATTCTGTTGGTTTTTCTATACTGCTTGGGTTTTGCAGGGCAGAAGAATGCTTCAAGCGAGCAATACAAGCAGAACCGCTGGATGCTGAGGCGTTGAGTCAATATGCAGACTTTTTATGGTTAGTAAGGAAGGATCTATGGGCAGCAGAGGAGACATACCAGCAAGCAATGGCAGCAGAGCCGAATAGCTCATCTTACGCTTCCAAATATGCAAGTTTCCTCTGGAATACAGGTGGTGAAGAAACCTGTTTTCCTCTTAGCAGTTCCCACGACAACTATAATACAATCGTTTGATCGAAGAGGGATAAGAAATTATCTAAGCTAGCATAATTATATTGTTATAGTATAATATCAATCACCAGGAAAGTTAAGTTCTTGTTTTTTTGTTTAGTTTATTCAGCCTGTAAAGACTGTTGATGAGATGCCATTATAGGTGTGTTATTTATGCACATCAATAATTATTGCTTTCCTTGGAATTATTCCCCCCCCCCCCCTAACGAGGGAAGCCAGTAATGAGCCCTGTAATCTTCTGTTCTTTTTCAAATAATGATGATTTTGGCCACAAAAAAGATTATTACAAATACCTACTATAGATATAATTTTGATAATCAGACTACACATCGAATTTGGCATTTAATTGAAATTTTGATAATCAGACTATTTTTTCAAGACAGGGGAAGTTGAAACCTCATATTGCAACTGCCTGTTGGTTACAGAAATTTGTGAAAAAGAATCCAATTTATACAACTCAAAAGCTAGAGAACTAAAAAAAAAAATGACCCAAACTGATTTTAAGTGGGAAAATTCCAAAGCCACGTGTGGCGACTATCGACAGCCTTCACTGAAGTAGGTACTCAGGAGCAAATCTGTTAATACATTTGGTTCTTTTACTAGAATGGCCTCCCCCCAGGTTACTAATTCCAGCCTTTCGATTATTTTCCTTAATAACTGTAAAATGTGAAGCTTTTATCCATCCGTTGGATAAGGGACACGTGGCGGAATCCTTGTCGTTGTCCTAATTACATCAAATTTGCTCATCATATATAAAGGGTGCTTAGGTTGAGAATTAGTTAGTTTTGTGGTTAATTGTTTCACATATTTTCTCCTATTTTTGGCTAAGTGTTAAGCCTTGTTCCTAGTCCAAGTTAGTGTAATCTTCAATTGGGAATTTGAGAGATTGACACTTTTAGAGATTAGGGTTTATTGAGTGATTTGGGGAAATTATTGTTTGTAAACGGATTCAAGATTCTTGAGTAATCTTGAAATTGATTAGTGCAGCGAGCTACTTGTTCCGGAGTTCAACGTGGATGTAGTAGGGAATTTTCCGGCGAACCACGGTAAAAATCTTGCGTTCTTGATTGCCGATTGATTTGTTTGACGAACGATTTAAGGACGAATCTTTACAGTGGTATCAGAGCTTAATAATCCTGGGGTCGAAAGAAAACAGTGGACGAAGATCAAAGCCACATATACAGCTTCTTTTGGGCCCAACACAAAACCTAAAAAAAAAAAAAATCGTCAACAACGAAAGCTTGCCTAAAACCGGAAAAAGGGAAAAGATCACAGAACAAGAAACAAGACCTAGACTGCCGATCAAGATTCAAAGAAAACACAACCAGAGTTGCCGATCAAGACTCGAAAACAATCAAAGCACGGCCAAAACAAGAAAAAAGCACAAAAGACCAGAGAGCAAGTAAACCTATCAAGACCAGCCGATCAATAATAACTATTCTCAGGTTTTGTTCTTCGGTTGCAATAATATCCCTCCCTCGTCCAGTTTGACATAAAAACCAAACATTAGAGTGCTCTCCTATTAATATTTACATCAACTCAACTCAACTCAATTCAAAGAGGGAATTGTGTAGATACAAGTAGAAGCTGCCATAAATCTGGTAGCATCAAAAACCACATTTCAAAGCTTTCTGAGGTTTCTGTTAGGATTTAGTTGCAACAAGATCTTTAACACAGAGCTTATAATATAATTATAGAATTAATCGGATGAATCAGAGAGCGTACCTGATTTAGAATCCATATCTGCAGCGGAAATTTCTGTAGATCTGTTGAAAAGTTGCACTGAGGAGATCACCATCTGCTCCCCACTTCTTGATGGTGAGAAACTTACTCGCCCTGATTAAGCTTCCTTACGCCTTAAATTTCTCCAAACCTTATGAAGCTATTTCCTTATGCTTCTATTTCTCTCTCTCTCCCCTTTATTTTCTTGCAATTGCTCTCGGCAATTTCACATACCCACAACCACATGTGCTCAAACATATGCATCCTTTATAACAACAAAGGTGATGAGAGTGATGAGGTGGAAAGCTTATCAAATAAGCTTCACATCACTTCATTATCTTAATAATGCATAAATCATTTTCATAAATAATAGAGAGATGAGATTAATCAATTAAGGCAGCTTATAGAGTAAGCTATGTAGGGGAGTGCGAGTGAGACCTTAACTCACTAATTTATGGAGTGTAATGGGCTCACCCATCAAAAGCCCATAACAAATCCAGAGCCCGCTCTAATATCCACATATCAAATAATATAGAGTTGCAGCCCACTTTATTATATCAAACAATTGAGCTTCACAATTTCTATTACAAAACCAATTATCTTAGCGCTTTATATTAAAATCTACATCACAATTAATATAAGTCCATAATTAGAATAAAATATTATAACATTCTCCCACTTGGGCGATATCAATGTGGATGTTTTAATGCTAAGAAAACTTTATGGATCCAAAATTGGTTCAGAAACAACTCTAGTAAATCATTCCCTCAAATAAGATCGTAGATATAAAATCATGGTGGTACCTACATTATAATGCAACATAGTCCCTTCCATGGTCACGTATATCAAACAACCTTATCGACATTGACAAGATGCGATAGAGCAGTAAGATACAATAACACTCACTTTATGATCTAAAATACATGTGCTATTTTCTCTTATCGGTCCCCAATTTCTCTACTTTATGCAGCCCAGGCCACATGAGAAATCAAGACTTAAATATAAGCATGTATGTCTTCTATTATCCCAATATAAACTTTATGTGTCACAAGACATACCAACAAGACTTTATAACTTTATGCCCCAAGCCAATGCTTATGATTGACGCTCATCATAAGACTTCACACAATGATATATCAAACAATAAACATTAATATCTTCCAATGAAGATGCACTTTATAGATAATCATTGCAAAATATACAAAATACATGTACGAATGTACAAATAAAATAACATAGAGCAATGATGCCTCCCACTAACCTAGGGTATCAAAAGACTTTACCAAACCCATACAAGCAAATGCTTTACAAACTCAGCATGCATTGTGGAAGAAGTTACAATTGTCTGCTTGACACTTTTCCAAGATATAGTTCCATCTGCTAACATAAACACGTATCCTGAGGTAGATTTCTGATCATCTGAACAAACAGCAAAGTCAGAATCCGTATACCCTACTAGTTCAAGATTCTCAACCTTTCTGTATGTCAACATGTAATCTTTAGTCCCCTTAAGATACCAAAAAACTCTCTTGGTAGCAGTCCAATGTTCTTTTCTGGGATTAGATAAAAATCCTCCCAGTACACCCACTGCAAATGCAATATCAGGTCTAGTGCATATATGTGCATACATCAGGCTTCCTACTGCA
The DNA here is from genome assembly GCA_019454045.1 of Zanthoxylum bungeanum. NCBI lineage: Eukaryota > Viridiplantae > Streptophyta > Magnoliopsida > Sapindales > Rutaceae > Zanthoxylum > Zanthoxylum bungeanum. Next base: position 212,799 of record SKCR01026045.1, on the reverse strand, counting down.
CTAGCATATGACACTGCCTTCATGGACTTTCTCTCAACCTCATTCTCATGTGACTGTGCCAGACTCAATTTATCACCTTTAGCAATTGGCACATCCCAAGATTTACAATCATGCATATTGAATCTCTTCAGTATTCGCTCAATGTATGCTTTCTGAGAGAGACCTAATACCTTTCGAGTTCTATCTCTGTGGATTTCAATACCCAGAACAAAAGATGCTTCTCCAAGATCTTTCATATCAAAATGTCTAGACAATGACTGCTTTACCTCATGCAGCATTCCTAGATCGTTACATGCAAGCAAAATATCATCTACATAGAGAATGAGAAAGATATATTTGCTCCCACTGATCTTGATATATATGCATCTATCAACTTTACTTTCCACCTGATCTTGATATATATGCATCTATCAACTTTACTTTCCACAAAGCCTAAAGAGGAGATTACACTGTCAAATTTTAGGTACCACTGCCGTGAGGCTTGTTTCAAACCATAAATAGACTTTTTAAGTCTACAAACACACACCATTATATCCCATAGATTGCATTTCATCTCTCATTGTATTCCACCATGGATCGGATTGAGAACTAGAAACATCTTCTTTAAAAGTTGTTGGATCAGTGCAATGGCTTATGTCATAATCAATCTCATTTAGATAAACTTCATAATCAGAGGGAACAGCAGACCGCCTTACCCTGGTTGACCTTTTTAATGGAACCTCTGCAGCTATATCCTGTAATGGTGGAACCTCGTTTACCTGTATGGGTTCCTCCTCCATAACTGGATTAGTCTCAGGTGTAGGTTCCAAGGTCTCAGACTGTATGGGTATATGTATATGAACAATTCTGGTCTGTTGTCCTTGATTTGAGATTGTTGTATGATTATCATTATCAACCACATCAAATTCCAAGAGCTTAGCTGTTTGTGATTCTACAATCCTATAACACCCCTTCTCTACAGTAGAATCTGTAACCTTTAGAATGATCAGGGTATCCTATAAAATAGCACAAGTAGTCTAGATTGCAACTTACCTTCAGTTGGATTATAAAGGCGTACTTCTGAAGGTTGTAGACCTATTGGCTGTAAATGGGTCTATAAGACCAAGAAAGACTCCAAAGGGAATATTGAGAGGTTTAAAGCCAGATTAGTTGCCAATGGATTTACTCAGAGAGGAGGAATTGATTATACTGAAACCTTTTCGCATGTATCTTCTAAAGATACATTTAGAGTAATCATGACACTAGTAGCTCATTATGATTTAGAGCTACATCAGATGGATGTTAAAACTGCATTCCTAAATGTATATTTAAGCGAAGAGGTCTATATGGTACAACCTGGAGGATTTCAGAAACATGGTGAAAATCATCTTGTTTGTAGTCTTAAAAAGTCTATTTATGGTTTGAAACAAGCCTCACGGCAGTGGTACCTAAAGTTTGACAGTGTAATCTCCTTTTTAGGCTTTGTGGAAAGTAAAGTTGATAGATACATATATATCAAGATCAGGTGGAAAGTAAAGTTGATAGATGCATATATATCAAGATCAGTGAGAGCAAATATATCTTTCTTGAATACACCTTTAGTACCACCCACATCACTTGTCTTACCAATTTTATTATAATTCTGAACATTACCAGAAGCTTAAAAAATAGATTTCTTACCTTTCTTGCGAGACTTAGAAACAATTAGAGCTGTATCTGTATGCTCTGTCTTAAGTTTCTCTTCCTCAGCAACACATAGGCAATGAAATCATTAACATTCCACGGTTCTTCCCTCGAATTGTAAGTAGTTACAATTGTACCAAACTCTGTAGGCAGAGTATTCAATGCTTGATGGACAATGCAAGCATCTGGAAGAACAATGTTAAGACTTTTCAGCTTGTTCTGAATATGGACCATCATCAAAATGTACTCCATAACACCTTCATTACCATTATACTTCATTGAGTATAATTACTTCAGAAGGGTACCAATTTCTGCATTGATTGAGACTTTATATCTTTCAAATACAGTTGTCAGGAAATCTTTTGCTATAGAGGTTTCTGGAAGACCACTTAGCAAATGCTTAAGAATTGATTTCTTTTTAATCAAATAGCACATGCGATTTGACTTATGCCATACTGTATGCAGCTGCTTATCCGTATCAATACTGGAACTATCAATATCAGCTGGCTTAGAAGTATTCATAACAAGATCTATATCTGCTAATTCCATAGCCAACTGCACATCTCTCTTCCACACTTTAAAATTGGAGCCAGACAACATCTCTATAGTCACATTGTTGTTGTTAACTGAAAAAGTGACTGAAAAACAAATAACAATGCAATTTTTTAGTTTAAGCACAACACAATATAATAAATACTCCAAGTCATAAAAGAGTATTATACCAATAATTTTAGCACATCACTGTATAAACACCTTTGGGCAGAATATACAATATGTAATTAAAAATTCTTCATATAAGATGATTCAGAAACTTATTCAATCATTGTAAGTTTACCACCTTTGGGTGAATAAACCACTCAGACTAGTCTATTCCCAATCATATGTCTCATATGTAACATTTCTAAAATTTAACATACAATCCACATCTTTGGACAGAATACTGCACATCAAAAAATAGAAACATCCCTAAAACATGCAAGACCGTTATCACTTAAAAGATTCAGTGAAAAATGTCACTTTGGTGGCTGCAGTTCCACTAAACTCATAAGCAATTCTCACATCGGGATACACCTTATATTATCTTGTAAAATAACATTTATAATGTAATTTTATACTTTATAGACAATGGGCCGAATTGTCCATAAAATTACATTCCTCAATATTGTGACAAAATTTATGAGATAAATTAATCATTCATATTTATCTCTGTCAAAAATAAATTAATTACATTGAAATTTTACTTTATGAGAGACAATTAATTCTCTCTAACCAGTGATTCCCCTATTTTCAGATCCAGACTCATTTTCTCTGTATTCCAGTTTTCATAAAATCCCAAAATTTATAGATCTGAATTAATAATTAATCCAATAACTTTATGTGCTTAAAAAAAATTGGATCAATTATTAACAATCATCAATAGATCAAAATAATATGGATCTAACAAAAATTCATCCGAAAAATTCAACATATTTTTCTTTAACTTTATGAAAAATCCATAGATTCTAAGATTGTGTTCCTGATGCTCTGATACCACATGTTAGGATTTAGTTGCAACAGAATCTTTAACACAAGAGCTTAGAATACAATTATAGAATTAATCAGATGAATCAAGGAGCGTACCTGATTTAGTATCCATATCTGCAGCAGAAATTTCCGTAGATCTGTTGAAAAATTGCACTGAGGAGATCACCCTCTGCTCCCCACTTCTTGATGGTGAGAAACTTACTCGTCATGATTAAGCTTCCTTACGTCTTAAATTTCTCCAAACCTTATGAAGCTATTTCCTTATGCTTCTATTTCTCTCCCTCTCCCATTTATTTTCTTGCAATTGCTCTCGGCAATTTCACATACCCACAGCACATGTGCTCACACATATGCATCCTTTATAACAACAAAGGTGATGAGAGTGATGAGGTGTGAAGCTTATCAAATAAGCTTCACATCACTTCATTATCTTAATAATGCATTAATAATGCTTAAGTCATTTTCATAAATAATAGAGAGATGATATTAATCAATTAAGGCAGCTTATATAATAAGTTATGTAGGGGAGTGAGAATGAGACCTTAGCTCACTAATTTATGGAGTGTAATTGGCTCACTCATCAAAAGCCCATAACAGATCCAGAGCCCGCTCTAATATCCACACATCAAATAATATAGAGTTGCAGCCCACTTTATTAGATCAAACAATTGAGCTTCACAGTTTCTATTACAAAACCAATTATCTTAGCGATTTATATTAAAACCTGTATCACAATTAATATAAATCCATAATTAGAATAAAATATTCTAACATTTTCATCTCAAGAGTGTGAAAATAACAGAGATGTGTTCTATGCCTGATAGTGATACGTAGAGAGGGTGTATCTATCACAATTCACAATATGAAGTTTTCTCAACAATTAGGCAAATCAAATGTTCCTTCCACACACAAGGGGAAGTGGGCAATGAACGAGAATAATACGAAGCTTTAAGGATTCACAATCTACATACAGAGGCAAGCATGTCTCTCACCTCACGATGCTTCTTCAAAATTTCTAAACATAAAATAAACTTCCTAATGGACGACACTATTGTCTATTGCCTCCAAATGTTAAACAACTGTCTGAACTTGAAACATCAACTCAAAGCAAATACAATTAAGTTAAACATACTGTTTCAATGCAAAGCTTATAAAATAGAAACGTTCCTAATTTGTTGATCAAATGTCTAAATCTCAATTAATTGAAATGAGCACAACTTCAGGTGATACTAAAAATGGAAAGTATTAAACTGATATTTTTTATTCAGATATTAGAATCCGAAATAATAAAAATCCTAATTGACCCATATTAATTTTCAAATCTAATTTTAAAATCGATACTTAATTATTATCATTAAACTTTATATATGAAATATTTTTTTCAAGTTCTGATACATAAAATAACGACCAAATTGCATCTCTAGACTCTAGTGACTAATTTTTTTTTTTTTGAATTATAACAATCTACATTTATTATAAAATGTTGTCAACTGAGATTCTAGATACATACAAGTTATGACACTACCCAGAAATCAACTGAGACGCAGCTCAGAACTCAATTATTATCTTCCTCCAGACCCTCCATAATCTATGGATGAGAGACATAGGTTGCATTGGCGACTCTAGTGACTACTTACACTGTAACTTTGAGAAAAGTCTAATAGGTAAGTACTTTAATTAATAAAAATGATCTCTTTAAAATATATGTATGTATGCACACATATCTTAATCTTAGAATGAGTGAATGTTTGGGCCGGACCGGGAGTTTGGACCTTCAAATAACTCTGAGAAATCACTAGATTACAATATGGGCCGGCTGTGAGCTTACTGGCCCATATCCGATTGTCGGCAAATTTAAATTAAACTCATGTTAATTCATATCATTGTTGTGGTAGAAGAAAATTCAACAACATTCATTCATGCAATGCACGTGATGAGAGAATAATTTTATTAGCTGGACGGTGAAAGTTGGTAGCACTAGCACTAGCACTTGTAATTACATCATTGCGGCTGCAAGTCTTCCCATTTATGTATTTGGACAATCAGTCATCCAAGTAGGGTGGCTGCCTAATTTAATTTTGCTTTCTTAGCTTTTTGCAATAATTTTTTTACCTTTGTCTTCTTTCTTTACCTTAATTTTCGCACTAATTAATTATAAATATTTATGTATTAGCATTTATCCAATGAGTACGAGAAAATATGAGAATTAGAGTTATAAGAGCATCATGCGTGATCAAGATAATGAGACAAAAATTCAGTGATAATGAATAATGATATGATATTTATAAACGGTTTTATACAAATTAATGTGATATTATATGATTAGTTAAATAAAAATATCATAACCTTATTAACCCACATAATTTATTTTATATTATTTTATATTTTCATTAAACCAATTATACAAAATATATATAGAGAGAGAGAGAAATCCCAAATCAAACTATAAAATTAATTGGATCAACGGAAGTAGTTTTGTAATAAGGACAAAGGATACAGCCAGACCAGCGAAAAAGCACTGGCCTTGATTCAAGAGGCGGTGTTAGAATTATAATAATTCTGTATTTTGTTTTTTAAGGCTATGCTCTCACCATCATAAAAGAAGATTGAAATTTTCAAGTGACGAGTTCAAGTTCCAGTTCAAAGAGGAGTGGCCGGCCCTTGAGGATAGGTGTTATATTTAGGGTCTCTATTTATGGATAAAATTTAAGGATTCTAAATTTTGATAGCGATGAGGAGTTATCATCCTTTTTTTTTTTTTTTTTTTTTTAATTCAAATTAAAGAGTATTTAAGTTTTCTTATTCAATTTCTGTATATTTTTTCCATGAAAACAAATGACATATTTTAAGGGATCATCTGTGGCCACCCAAACCTCATATCTAGTCATAAGTGTATTTTAACTTAAGAATATATTTAAAAAAAAAAAATTATAAAGTGAGAGATTATTATAATTTAAAATATATGTGATTGAACGAAAAAATTTAAGTGGAGATGTTTACACCTTATAAAATACAAATTGATGTAATATCCCATTATTTTATCATGTTTTGCTATAAAACAATATAACAATATTGTTATAGTGTTAATAAAAATAAAATGTTGTATTTGTGGTCATTAATTTTATATTAAATACTCTCATAAGAAAGAATAACTAATTGATTATATTAATAAAATATTTAAAAATAAATGAATCCAATCTTTAGGAATTTATTTAATTACATGCTCATCCATGCCATTTTCATTATTGTTTTTAATATATATATATATACATGGAGCTTAAATATTGAGTTTGAATTTCTTCAAATTAAGGTTCACAAGCTATTGCCTCCAAACATTTTCTAACTACAACTACTAATATATACTAATAAGATGCCTTAAACCTAAAGTTATGAGAGAGAGAGAAAGTTTTTTTTTTTTTTTTTTTTTTTTTTTTTTTTTTGAAATCGTTGGAAACCCCGCCACCAAACCACCCATTTTGGGCCGCGGCGCAGGTAAAACCCCCGGCTGCCCCAGGCTCTTACAAGAAGTTGCACCCCCTGGATTCGAACCCAGAACCTCAAGGTGAGATTCTGGACCCTTCACCACCAAGCCACACCCCTTGGGGCATTTGAGAGAGAAAGTGATGAAGCTAAAGCACAAAATTAATATTCCAAGTATTGATTGCAAACATCATGGGAGGTTTTTCAATATTATCCTGACAAGTCACTACAGCTATAATAAGCTACAAATTAATACATGTTAGTTGACATTATTACTATTATTAAATTCCTTAAATGCCCCATTATTTATCATCTTAATAAAATAAATAAATAAATAAATAAATAAATAGCTGCCAACACAAAATTTTCTGTATGATTTTATGCCGATAAGAGATAATCATTAGCTACCTTGACCTATCTCATAAAAAAATAGGAACAATTGAAATTTATCAGGTTACTGATTAAGCGATTATGCTTGAACGGCCCCCCTTCAAAATTAATTAATTAAATTTTGTTGCCTCCCAACTCTCACAGGTTTGTAACTCATTTGACCAGCTAATATTTGTCCCCATAAATTAAAACTGATCTTAATACATGTAAATTTCCTTGGGTGTCATCAATTTTATTTTCTAATAGTAAATCAATCGAGAAATTAATTACCATAAGTTTATTATGATATCGATGATGCATATTTTTGCCTTTTTATTAAGGACTCATTATTTATTTTGGGTTCTGGTAGATTTTGGTGAAACTAAGAGTGTGTTTGGTTAGGGGGGGACGGGTTGGAGGAGGAGGGGAGGGGAGAGATTATTTTAAATAATGTGTGTTGGTTCAATTTTTTTAAGGGGAGGGGAGGGGAGCAAAATCCCTCATAAGCCAATTTTAGCTCCCCTACAAAAGTGAGGGGTTTTGGAGGGGAGATAAAGTGAGCAATTAAAATTTAAAATACATTGACTAAATTATCCATACTTATACATTAAAATCCAAAATTGTCTTAATTACAATTCCCTCTTATATTTAATTCACCATTCAATTCTTCTTATTATCTTATCTTATATTTGTTTTAATTTTATTTTTAATAACACGTATTATGTAGAGCTTTTAATTTTAATTTTATTCTTTATTTAATTCAAAGATAATATAAGCCTATATTGTTTTAATTTTATTTATAAAAGGTTACAAGGATAAAATAGTAAATTAGTTTTAAAATTTTTTCACTCCCTTCTTGAACCAAACATATATCTAATTAAAAATCATCTTCTCTCCTCCCCTCCACTTCTTTGAACCAAACGTATATTTAATTAAAATCTCTCACATCCCCTCCATTAAAATCCCTCATCTCCCCTCCCCTTTCGTTGAACCAAACAGACCCTAAGTGTCCAGTCTTATTCTTTTCTTCAATGTGGAAGGCTTTGCCGCAAGGTTCATGACTTGCATCTAAGTATTTTGAGTCATATAAAGGTTGAACGTACATACATGATACTATTATACTATAGTAGTCTTATGGTACATTATGAGAACTTACATGGCTTCAAGTGATGGGGTTCAAAGCTTGGACTTCCCTCTTTACAAGAGGGAGGCTTCCTCAATGAACAAAATTATGCGATAAACTTGAGCTCAGACCCATATTGGTATCCAAAATGGATAAAAAAAATACTTTTCTACGTCGATAATTATTGATGATCCTTTATTCGCTTTAATCTCTTATGGACTTAGATATCCAGCCAAATCCACATGACTTTGTTTCCTATAGTTTAAGTTAGGGGTGTCAATTTGGGTTAAAATTTGTTTATTCGTTCGATTCGATTCGCTTTAAAGCGAATACGAATTTGAAAAAATATATTCGTTTAATAAATTGGTCAATTCGATTTGATTCGTTTATTAAACCAATCGAATACGAATTTAAGCTCATTGATTCGTTTATTTGTTTATGATTCATTTTATTATTTTCCTTTACTAATTATTTTTATTTTTCAATTAAGATTTGAGAAATTATGACTAATTACCACTGAAAAAATAATATTGTCGAAATTTGGTGAGATATTTTTTGTAAATATATTAATTACATATTTCATATGTATATATTTATGAAGAATTAATGTACATAAATTATAATAGTTTGTGTTATTAAATAATATTATGACTAAGCGAATATTCGTATTCGATTAATTTAATAAACGAATCGAATACGAATCCCGATCATGATTCGTTTAATAAACAAATCAAATACAAATCCTGATATTATGATTCGTTTAATAAATGAATCGAATACGAATTCATCACATTTTGATTCGATTCATTTAGGATTCAATACAAATATGATTCATCATTTCGTTTTACCACCCCTAGTTTAAGTACCTTTAGGTTTGAATTAGAGGGGAATTAACTGAAGGACAAAAACAAAGGAAAAATTAATTAATTAAGTGTCTATTGGTCTGGTTTCTATAAACTTGCCCTAATAAGAGCTATGAAATTACTAAACAAATCGTATTACTTTCATTTTATGGTCACCTTCAGTCTGCTCGACTTTTGATGGACGGTGCCGCAACATTATTATATACGTAGAATATCTTTGATAAAAAAAATTATGCCGCATATGACATCACTCATATATATATAATAATCTAATATTATATTATTATACTTGTTAAATTATTTAAAAATAATTAAATAATAGTTATATTTAATATAATTTTATATATTATATATTTATTGATAAATGATATCATATTACTCATATAATGATACCAGAATATTACTCATTCAATACATATATAGTTGAATTTGTGTCAATTAAGATGCCCCTTATGTCATCTATCCTTTTTCATAAAAACATACAATCACTTCTTTGTTATTTATTAAATTTATGTATTATAACCTAAAGATATTTTTTGACAGAAAGAGATTAGGAAGATTGAAAAAAAAAGAAAGAAAAGAAAGATTGAAGCTATAAAAAGCACAATTATTATTCGAAGTACCAAACATCACGAGGATTATTTAATATTATCCAGACAAATCGCGACAATTATAACCATGAATTGTAATCTTGTCAAAGGAAAAAAAATCCATTAATCATAATCTTATGAAAGAAAAAAATACCTGCCAGCATGAAATTTCTTTATTATTTTGTGGTTATTACGAGATAATCATTACCCAACTTATCATTTTGTGCTTGCAGTTACAAGCCCCACTATACAGAGTACTATTGTTTACCATAGTAATTAGTCTTAATTCTTTTTAAATTGCTTAGAAAATTTCTTTTAAGTTACTTGCATTTCTCTTTGTTTCATCGTGGTATTTGGAGATCTTCTCCAGTATCAATTATATTTTGATCATTTTCTGGTCTCTGTAGTAGGAAAGAGTTACACTATCACTTAGACACTGGTGATAATCCATACACAACCAGTTTGTTTCAGTTATACTTTTACTCAGACTCGGTTCTAATCTATACACTATCTGTTTGTTCCTCCATTGAGACGTAGGTTCCTATTCATCTTCTCAGTTTGTTACATAGTAAGTAAGCCAAAGTAAAATAGTGTACTCACAGTGATCAAAAGATAGAGAATACATCAAGGATCATAACATGTGGAATATAAAATCTATTTAGAGAAACTTACGACTTAAACCACATTACTATGATGTTTAACAGCCTATATACAATATAACATATTATAATTTTATAAGACACTAAGGAAAATTATGGAACTGACCTAATCACTCATTGTTATAATTTATTATTGATAAAATATATCATGTCCGAACACAAAAATAACCATAATATATGAAAAACACAAAAAATATATCACAGAAACTGACCAAACTATGATTATAGAATACACTACAATTTGGGGGTGACATGAGTCCAACCACACCAGAGACATTACAGGATGCAACTAACAACTTGGAGGAACCCATGCAGTTGTCAGGTCCAATCACACGCCAAAGAGCAAAGAAGATCAAAGAGGCCTTTGCGGGACTAGCTCAGAGCTATGTGACCAGTTGCAGCAACCAAGTCAAGTGCACACCAGAGACACATATGGGCATAACCAGAGAGGTCCCCAAGCTATTTCATTTGACCCAGATCAGCTCAGACTGAAGCATAGCAGAGCAACTTCAGCACCAGCACCATTTTGACCCGATTTCACCCATTTTGGGACTATGTTGAATTCGGCCAAATGGGGGCATTTTTGTCATTTGTGCTCGACATTTTGACTTTATTTATGATGTAATTAGCATGGTTGACTATGTCATTAGGCTTAATTATACTTAGATATGTATTTAGCCGGAAGCACGTCAATTTACTATAGCATGTAAACACCTCAATTAGCTTAAGTGAGATTAGCTTCTAATCTTTGTTTTAAGTTTATTTAGGTGCAAAAGGACCTTAATGGTCGTGGTTGAGGTGCTTGACTTAGGGCTTTTGGTAATTTTAGCTCTAGGGTCATTTTAGTCTTTTTACTCTCTTGTAACCCTTATTATATGACTCTTCTTTGTATTTTGGAGACAACCAACGTAATATACAAAATTTGAAAGAGAGAAAAGCTTGAGCTTTCCATGGCTATGGCCGAAACCTTGTTGAGGGAGGGATTCCCCTTTTCAAGTTCAAATTGACTTATCTAAGCTTGGCAACTTAGTGGCGTCTCAATTGCTAGCAAAATACAATATGATTTCATGCTTGTGGTTATCGTGGACGTGAGTTTCATGGTGGTTAGGGGCTGATCTTGGTTGGGTTTTGTTCATACAAAATCAATATTCAAAGTTCTTGGGGTTTTGAGAAAGATGCTTGGGATTTCCAAGTGAGTTCTTGTCAGGGGAAAAAGAAAAAAAGAAAATTTTGACAAAAAAAAATTAAAAATTGCAAGCTCCAAGAATAAAGTTATTGACTTCGACAATACTGACTTATATTTTAAACTATTTACAAAGTGGACAATTTTTTTTTATGTACACTTGTATTTATTGTCGAAGAATAAATATGTGTACATAATTTTTGAGCCTACACGTTTACATGTTTTAAATGCAAGTTTTAGACAAAAACCAATGTGTAGTTACATATTATAGCTAAACAACATTGTTTAATTTAAATCTGTATTATACATCATGCGAACACATAACATCTGCAATTTATAAATAATTTAAGGTAATTTTATCATAAAAGTCTTGCTCATTGTCATAATATTGGCATAATTCATAATAAATAAAATTTAAAAATGAGATTCACGAGAGTTGTGAAATTACAAAAATAAAAAAAAAGTGATCATTATTTTAAAGTCCATTCAGGTCTACTTGACTTTTGATGGGAGGGTAATTTAATTGAAAATCTACAGCAAATCGCTCCAATAGTGATTTGTGATTAATCGGAAATAATCGGGGATTAATCAGAAATGATAAAGTTAACATTTTACATAGTTAAGAATAAAAAAAAAATCAACTATCTCTCAAAATTCTCCAAAAATCACTAAAAAATATTCATTAATGATTTAAAATTTACTAAAAAATTTAAGAGTTCTCAGTAATAGTTAAATAAATAAAAACAAATTTTCATATTTTAATTATTTTTAATAATATCCTTCTATTTTTTCATATAAAATCATCAAATAAAACTTTAAAAAGATATAAAAAATTAAAAAAAGATTTAAAAGTGAAATCGGATGATTTTTGATAAATCATAAGTCGGAAATTGACGGATTAGTTCGTATATCGATGTCAATTTAAATCGATCAAAATCGATTTGATCAAATCGCTCAGGGTCGAAAGGTTTTTAAAAATGGCATCTGGTGGTGTATTGGTAATGAACAATCTGTAAGACAGTAAGAGTGTACAACAATAACTGGTTGCCAAGGCCAGACTCATTCAGACCCTTTTCCCCTCTAGCCTTTTTTTGAATTTGAATGTTTGTGTGCTGATAAATAATGATAATAGGTGGGATGAAAGCTTAATCAGGAGACATTTTTTGGAACAATACGCTAAAATTATATTGAGTATTACCCTACCTAGGACTCCCACTGAGGATAAGTTATGTTGGCACTATGGTAAGAGAGGCTCATGCACTATCAAAATCGCTTACTATGATGCCCTGGAACTGAAGAACGGTGTACTAGAACAACTAGTTCTTCACCTAAAACTGACCTATGGAGCACTATGTAAAGCTTGGAATTGCTAGAAAATATTAAAATCTTTTTATAGAGAGTTCTATCAAATTTGCTCCCAACAGTTTTGAGACTCAAATCGAAGACGATCCTAAATAGTCATACTTGTCAAAGGTGTGCAAGGACTACAAAAACGATGTAGTAGGTTTAGTGTCATTAAACATCAATTTAACATGCTTTTTAACAATCAAACCACCGAATTCAAAAGTAGATCTAACATGCAAACCCTAGAATTTTTAAGAACCCGAAAAACCTGATTTAAGATGTCCAAGTTGAGATGATTCTCTGTTCTTAAGAACTTATTAGCTTCCGTCTCTGGTGCTCTACGGATTCGAAATGACCAATATTCTCCCATGATTCCTTGGATGATTCTTGTTCAAGGAGCACTCATTAACAAGTGTTTGAACTTGGAATATGGTGGAACTCTCTCACAAAACAATGGAAATTGACTCAAATAAATTCGGATGCCTTTTCTGTATCTAGAATGAACATGGAGCCTTCTTTATAAAGGCATGGAAGAGTGCCTTAAGGGCACCCTTTGGGTTGGGGTGCAACCCTCCAAAGGGTTATACCACTCCCATCCAAAAGACATGTCCATCCTATTAATATTAGAAGAATTTTCAACAATACCCTATAATTCTTCAAATATTCATGCAGACACTTGAGAGAGTTACCGTGAAATAAAGCTGCATCGAAATAGGTAGCTTTCGCCTTGAACCTTTCCTAATGAATGATAATCGGATTTACTTGGCAAACCAGTGACCCATAGTCTTGAACTGTTCTGCCGTTGGTGTAAACCAAGACAATCGCCAACACGCAGTTTTACTTCGACCATTTCTCGTTCTACGGTTGTGTTAATTTCAGCCCTGAACAGCGGTCCTGGATTCATCAAGCACTTTAGGGAATTCAGCCTGTAAAATCTCATTGAAGCGACCTCACTTTTTACTTGAAATAGGTGATCTACTGTGAAGATCTAATCTGCCTTTACCCTCATTAGATTCATCTCCTAAAATAGTGATCATTAAAAGCCTCAGCTTATCATAACCTTGACAGACAGCACTCGGCGTCATTATCGGAATGGGAAAGAGTACAAAACTCTTCAGTGTTCGTTTTTGAATTGCAAAAAGTTTCAGTTGTGTCTTTTGAACCTAGATCTTGGGATCTCCAGTCAGTTAGGTTGGGTTTCCACAGTGACAATTCTTAGTTTATAGGCTTCAAGCCCATTCCCCTCGATGACTTCTCAATCTGCTCTCTAGGTAAACATTTAGTTAGTGGATCCGCTAGGTTTTCCTTCGAGCTAACATAATCGATCGATATTTGAGAGCAGTTGACGTAGGATATTATGTCTCTGACGTATGTGTCGAGACTTACCATTATACATTGTATTTTGGGCTCTCCCAATAGCCGATTGGATTTCACAATGTATGCTTATAGCTGGCACCGGTTTGGGCCAACTTGGAATATCCTCCAGGAAGTTTCAAAGTCATTTCGCTTCTTCCGTTGTTTTATCTAACGCTATGAACTCTGATTCCATAATAGACCGGGCAATACATGTTTGCCTCGAGTATTTCCACGACACGGCTGCATTACCAAGCGTGAAAACAAATCCACTCGTAGATTTGGAATCCACTGTATCAGATATCCAGTTAGCATCGCTGTATCCCTCTAGAACATCATGATATCTCTCGTAATGTAGCCCATATTTTGAAGTTTCTCTCAGATACCTCAAAACTCTTACTATGGCTTTCCAGTGGTTATGTCATGGATTGCTCGTATATCTGCTAAGCCTATTCACAGCTTGAACGATATCAGGTCGTGTACAATTTGTGAGATACACCAGACTTCCGATGATTCTTGAGTACTCTAATTGCGATACGCTTGAGCAAGTATTCTTCGATAGATGAAGAGTTAGGTCCACAGGGGTTTTAGCCACATTTAGATCCCATTTGATATATTTCTCAAGTATCTTCTCAATACAATGAGTCTGAGATAAAATATATTCGTCTGATATCCTAGAAATCTTAATTCCTAGGATCACATCAGCTACTCCCAAATATTTCATATCAAATTTACTGGATAACACGTTTTTGGTAGACTGAATCATTTCATGATTACTACCAATTATCAGCATATCATCTACATAGAGACACACAATGACATATCCTTTTTGAGTTGATTTGGTGTATACACACTTATCACACTCATTGGTTTTGAACCCACTTGACAACATCTCTTTGTCAAATTTCGCATGTCATTGTTTAGGTGCTTGTTTCAATCCGTACAAAGATTTTACAAGTTTGCACACCTTCTGTTCTTGTCCAGGAACATTAAACTCTTCTGGTTGTTCCATATAAATCTCTTCATTCAATTCACCATTCAAGAATGTCGTCTTTACATCCATTTGATGTATTTCAAGACCAAATATAGCTGCTATGGCTATGAGCATTCTTATCGATGTGATACGAGTCACTGGTGAATAGGTGTCAAAGTAATCAAGGCATTCATTTTGTCTATAACCTTTTATGACAAGTCTTACCTTGTACTTATCTATAGATCCATCCGTTTTCATCTTCCTTTTGAATTTCCATTTGTAGCCCAATGGTTTACAACCTGGAGGAAGATCAACCAACTCCCAAGTATGGCTCTGTAGGATTGAATCAATCTCACTGTTAATAGCCTCTTTCCACAGAGGTGCCTCTGGAGAAGACACTGCTTCTTTATAGATTTGAGGCTCATTTTCTAACAAGTATGTCAGAAAATCGGGACCAAACGACTTAGACGTTCTAGCTCTTTTGCTATGTCTAGGTTCGATTGTCTCAACGTTTGCACGTTGATCTGATTCTTGGTCAACCTGATCACTATCTTTGACAGTATCAATCGTTCTTTTGAGAGAATATTTTATTTGTCTTTCCTTACAAGGAAACGTCTCTTAAAAAAATGTGGCATTCCTTGACTCAATTATCATATTCGGATTGATGTTAGGAATCTCATACTTGTGTACCAAGAATCGATACGCACTACTGTTGCGAGCATATTCAATGAATATACAATCAACAGTTTTGGGTCATATTCTAACCTTCTTTGGTTTAGGAACCATTACTTTGGCAAGACACCCCCACACTTTTAGGTATTTATAGGAAGATACATGACCTTTTCCACAACTCATATGGTGTCTTGTCCAATCTTCTGTGATGAAGCTTGTTTAGAACGTAGTTCGCGGAAAGCAAGGCTTCCCCCCACAAGTTATGGGGTAAACCATAACTTGTCAACATGGCGTTTAACATTTCCTTCAACGTTCGGTTTTTGCGCTCAGCAATCCCGTTTTGTTGAGGAGAATAAGGAGCATTGGTTTCGTGAATAATTCCGTGCACAGAACAATATTCACCGAATGGTGAAACATATTCACCACCTCTATCACTCCTGATTCTTTTGATTTTCTTGCCAAGTTGATTTTCAACTTCGTTCTTATAGTGTATAAAGCTCTCAATAGCTTCAGCTTTGCTCCTCAGTAAATACACATAACAGAATCTTGTGCTATCATCGATAAAAGTGACAAAGTACTTTTTACCGCCTCTTATTTGCACAATATTCATGTCACACACGTCAGTGTGTATAAGTTCTAAGGGTTCAGAACTGCGTTCTATGGAATGAAATGATGTTCTATGAATTTTTGCTTCAACACATGCCTCACACTTATGTTGGCTATCAATTGCAAATTTAGGTATAAGGTCTATGTTAATTAATTTACGCATTGTATCATAATTAACATGTCCTAACCTCTTATGCCATACATTTTGTGACTCAATAATATAAACAGAATTTTTATTTTTATTAATAGCACGATTGACAGTCATTACATTTAGTTTGAAAAGACCATCAGTGAGGTATCATTTTCCTACATACATATCATTTTTAGTCATTACAAATTTACCAGAAACAAATATAAGCTTAAAATCAGCCTTACTAAGAAGAGAGTCCGAGACCAAATTCTTCCGAATATCTGGAACACGTAGTACATTCTTCAATGTAAGCTCCTTTCCGGATGTCATCTTCAGAACCACTGTGCCTTGTCCAACCATCTGAGAGGTAGACGAGTTTCCCATTGTCAGATGATCGCCGCCCCATCGACCTTCTGATACGAGGAAAACATCTTGTTATCTGCACAGATATGACGAGTAGCCCCGGTATCATCCCAACTATGACGAGGGCCAACTTGGAATATCCTCCAGGAAGTTTCGAAGTCATTCCGCTTCTTCCGCTGTTTTATCTAACGCTATGAACTCTGATTCCATAATAGACCGGGCAATACATGTTTGCCTCGAGGATTTCCACAACACGGCTGCATTACCAAGCGTGAAAACAAATACACTCGTAGATTTGGAATCCACTGTATCAGATATCCAGTTAGCATCGCTGTATCCCTCTAGAACAACATGATATCCCTCGTAATGTAGCCCATATTTTAAAGTTTCTCTCAGATACCTCAAAACTTTTACTATGGCTTTCCATGGTTATGTCCTGGACTGCTCGTATATCTACTAAGCCTATTCGCAGCTTGAACGATATCAGGTCGTGTACAATTCGTGAGATACACCAGACTTTCGATGATTCTTGAATACTCTAATTGCGATACGCTTGAGCAAGTATTCTTCGATAGATGAAGAGTTAGGTTCACATGGGTTTTAGCCACATTTAGATCCCATTTGATATATTTCTCAAGTATCTTCTCAATACAATGAGTCTTAGATAAAATATATCCGTCTGATATCCTAGAAATCTTAATTCATAGGATCACATCAGCTACTCCCAAATATTTCATATCAAATTTACTGGATAACACGTTTTTGGTAGACTGAATCATTTCATGATTACTACCAATTATCAGCATATCGTCTACATAGAGACACACAATGACATATCCTTTTTGAGTTGATTTGGTGTACACACACTTATCACACTCATTGGTTTTGAACCCACTTGACAACATCTCTTTGTCAAATTTCGCATGTCATTGTTTAGGTGCTTGTTTTAATCCGTACAAAGATTTTACAAGTTTGCACACCTTCTCTTCTTGTCCAGGAACATTAAACTCTTCTGGTTGTTCCATGTAAATCTCTTCATTCAATTCACCATTCAAGAATGTCGTATTTACATCCATTTGATGTATTTCAAGACCAAATATAGCTGCTATGGCTATGAGCATTCTTATCGATGTGATACGAGTCACTGGTGAATATGTGTCAAAGTAATCAAGGCATTCTGTAGGCACTACATTCTTGCATACTAACCCGATGAGGAGTCTTATTTGGAGACAACTACCTTTTAAGTCACGGAGGTCACGGGAAACGGACATCGGAAGGGGAAATTCAGAATAAACAAGGTTCACTGTTTTCGTTCGTATTGTATTCCCAAACTAATAAGATTATTCCCAAACTTAAAATATTGTATTCCTAAACCAAGCCAATCAAATATTCAACCTTCCCTATCTAGCCAAGATTTGTCCCCCCTCAATCTTTGACTTCCCTTAACCAAACCAAATCAAATCTCTTTGACTTCCCTTAACCAAACCAAATCAAATCCCTCTTTAATTAGCCAAATCTCTTTCCTTGTCAAGCCCAACCCTTTGCCTATAAAAAGAACCCTTCACCAACCTTCTCAACCCTAGTTCCCTAGTCCCTAGGCTAGCTAGTCCCTAACTCATACACAACACACATAAAAATTGCAGGAGGAACACACCCAAAAAACAATAAGCAAAAGATAAAGAGGAAAAGGCAGCGAAACCACAAGGAAACAATAGCAAAAGACGGAGAACGACGACTCAAAACAGTAAGACAACGAACGAGAACAGTGAACCAGTGAACCGGGAGAGTTGCGGAGCATCCACCCTTCCGACGATCGTGTACCGTACATCCGAGAGATGATTTAAAAGCCATCATAGATACCCGTTGGGTTGGGGGAAGACTTGTCAAGAGACCTTCAGCTAATATGAGTGAGTCAGCCAACGAGGGATCCCGCCTGGATCAATTGGAGACCCAAGTAACAGGAATTATTGAGATATTACAAGCTCTGACTAAAGTTGTGGCCAGTTTGACCGTACTCCGTATAGCTGATAACAGAGAAATGTACAATCAGATTGGAAGGATCATTGGGGAACCTTCAAAGACCAAACTCCCTCCTTCTGAAATTGTCCCTATCAGGGACAGGCAATTTTCCAATTTAGGTAGACCTTTGTCAAAGGTGTTTGAAAAGCTAGAAAGGCAAGGACTCCTAAGTCCCTTAAAACCTAAACCACTTCCAAACCCTGTACCACGCCACCTTAAACTGAACCTTTACTGTTACTTCCACCAGCAAAGAGGCCATGAAACTGACAAATGCTTCCGCCTTAGGCACGAGATCCAGGACCTCATCGACTCCCATAAAATACCAGACCCGGAAAAAGAACAAGCCAACATACACAGAAAACCTCCACCTACCTACATGACCAAATCTGGCCTACCCGACAGCCGTGCCCTTCAAACCCACAACTACCAAACTTCTCGCATGGAGGTATGAGGCGACAGTGGTAAAAGTGAAATAAAGCAGAGAGAGGATCCTTGGGAAAACTTCTCAGACAGTGATGAGACGGAGGTTGCAAAAAGGAGAAGTGAATGGGAAGAGGAACTATTGTACCTAGATAAATTGATCATCGAAGGAAATAAGAAAGCAATGGAAAAGAAAGTTTCAATTTATGGAGATGTTTGTCTCCCAGATCTTATTCAGTTGTGATCCAGCATTTATTATTAGAGACATTGAATTTGTCTGTTTGTTCGAACCTTTTCTTAATGACAATAAAGATGTTCATTTCGTTAACTTGCCTGAGTCTCTGCAACATGAGTACGTTTGACAAAAGCATACAACCCTGATTCCATGACATTCAGTGACACTCAGAACACGATATATTTTTGGAAGAAGCAAACAGAAAGGACATGATAGCCATTCAGTAACGGGAAACGGGACAGTGAGACTGTCAGATTTAGAGGAGAATGAGTTCACCGAACAGATCGACGCAGACAGATTAAAACATTACTTTGCTTGAGGAATAAAGAACTGAGCAGTCATCAATGGAATTGACAGAAGACCTAACCCAACGGGATAGGAAACTCATTCACGCATGCATGCATACACGTAACATATTTTGCATTCTTTTTTGTGTTTTGTGTTTGTTTTGTGTTCACAGGTTTTAAAGAGAGAAAGCGTCAAATGCAAGCCAACCAGAAGCAGTAACAGTACAATAGCAGAGTTTCGGGACTGAATCCCAAGGGAATGAATCATAGGGCCGAGGCCCACGTCGTCTGAATTTGGAATGAATCCAGGGAGTGAATCCCAGGGTCGAGGCCCACATTCAGTATCAGTCTGGGGGCGAGGCCCATATCAGCAGTATCAGTCTTGGGGCGAGGCCCATATCAGTATCAGTCTGGGGGCGAGGCCCATATCAGCAGTATCACTCTGCGGCAGAGGCCCACATCAGTATTAGTCTGGGGGCGAGGCCCATATCAGCAGTATCACTCTGCGGCCGAGGCCCACATCAGCATCAATCTGGGGGCGAGGCCCATGTCAGTAGCAGTTGGGGCCGAGGCCCACTTCAGCAATCAGTTTTGGAATGAATCCCAGGGCCGAGGCCTGCATCAGCAGAATTTTGGGATGAATCCCCAAGGTCGAGGCCCACATCAAACACAGTTTGGGAATGAGTCCCAGGGTCGAGGCCCACATTACATCAGTATCAGCATTGTCGGGTATAGCATTCTGGGGGCGAGGCCCATATTACATCAGATCAGTTCTGCCGAGAATGGCACTCCAAGAATAGAAGCACGGTTCGGGAATGAACCACCTTACAGTAACGGTTCAGGAAGAAAGCCTGCATTCAGCTCAGTACGGGAATAAAGCCCACATTCAGTACAGTTCAGGAAGAAAGCCTACAAACTCGGGAATAAAAGCCCACATTCAGTTCAGTTCAGGAAAAAAGCCTGCATTCAATACAGTTCAAGAACAAAGCTCAAGAGGAAGAAAGCCTCATATCAGTATAAGTTTGAGAACAAAGCTCAAGGGGAAGAAAGCCTCATGTCAGTACAGTTCGGGAACAAAGCTCGGGAGGAATAAAGCCTCATCTCAACAGTTCGGGAATAAAGCTCGGGAGGAATGAACCCTCATCTCAACAGTTCGGGAATAAAGCTCGGGAGGAATAAAGCCTCATATCAACACAGTTCGGGAACAAAGCCCAGGGGGAATAAAAGCCTCATGTCAGTATAGTTTGAGAACAAAGCTCAAGAGGAAGAAAGCCTCATATCAGTATAGTTTGAGAACAAAGCTCAAGGGGAAGAAAGCCTCATGTCAGTACAGTTCGGGAATAAAGCCCACAGTCCAAACAATCATGGAATAAAGCCCAATCTCTACACAGTCAGCAGTTCGGGAATAAAGCTCGGAGGAATAAAGCCTCATCTCAATACAGTACACGAAAGATGCCGAAAATGGCGCTCTAAAAATATAACACGGTTCGGGAATGAACCAGGGGTCGCAGCACCTCACCACCCAAATCAACTCAAAACATGGAAAGTCAAGTGGCAGCTGGCGAGCCAGGTAAGTGAAAATGCATTGCATAACTTTGATAGGATTGTCACTGTTACACATTACACAAGTCCCATCAAAGTGGGGGCGACTGTAGGCACTACATTCTTGCATACTAACCCGATGAGGAGTCTTATTTGGAGACAACTACCTTTTAAGTCACGGAGGTCACGGGAAACGGACATCGGAAGGGGAAATTCAGAATAAACAAGGTTCACTGTTTTCGTTCGTGCTACGTTCGTGTTTACGTTCGAACGTCAAACGGATTGCGGGCGTTCGTGCCGCGTTCGAGGAAGCGTTCGAACGGTGTCGGTAATTCTGGTTTTGCTGCTAGCCTCACATCCAGCCCAATTAGCCCCCCAAAGCCCATAAAACACATCCCAATTTAAATAAATAAATATTAATTAAAACATTAACTAAATAAGATAATAATTAAATTAATTAAATAATTAAATAAAACATATACCAAACATAAAATAAACAATTACCAACTTAAACTAAAATCATGCCTAAATTAAACAAATCACATACTAAATCAAAATATAATCATGCCTAATTAAAATCAATCAACCAATTATATTTCCAATCTAATAAGATTATTCCCAAACTTAAAATATTGTATTCCTAAACCAAGCCAATCAAATATTCAACCTTCCCTATCTAGCCAAGATTTGTCCCCCCTTAATCTTTGACTTCCCTTAACCAAACCAAATCAAATCTCTTTGACTTCCCTTAACCAAACCAAATCAAATCTCTCTTTAATTAGCCAAATCCCTTTCTTTGTCAAGCCCAACCCTTTGCCTATAAAAAGAACCCTTCACCAACCTTCTCAACCCTAGTCCCTAGTCCCTAGGCTAGCTAGTCCCTAACTCATACACAACACACATAAAAATTACATGAGGAACACACCCAAAAAACAATAAGCAAAAGATAAAGAGGAAAATGCAGCGAAACCACAAGGAAACAATAGCAAAAGACGGAGAACGACGACTCAAAACAGTAAGACAACGAACGAGAACAGTGAACCAGTGAACCGGGAGAGTTGCGGAGCATCCACCCTTCCGACGATCGTGTACCGTACATCCGAGAGATGATTTAAAAGGTTAGACCTGAGGGTACCTTTTCATTAGTTTATTTTCGTTTTATTATTATTATTGAATTATATTCGCATGAGAGTCGTTTATGGAAGCATGTTGTGGCTTGAATGAAATGGAAGAGTGTCGTCTCTTGTGGTATATAGGATGGAAACCCAGACGTAAATTCCGTTGCCGAATCCGAATGGACGGTAGTGCGGTCTGTACATAGGACACAACTCCACGTACCACTTGAGTAAACGGCACCTTCTCTTGTGTGGCGTTGCTTTGGTTTATTTATTTCTTGTCATTTAAATCATGTATGTTGTTTATTTATGCATGATTCAATCAAGCGCATGGGCTTAGTGAGTTAGTCCAAAGGCCCTCCATTTGGGAGACAAAGAGCCGAAAAGGCCACCTTTGTGACACTACTTCGCCGTGCCGGTTGATGTGTGTTCGGTTGGATGCAAGACACGTTCAATCGGACATACTTAGAATAGTATGATTGTCTTTATGTTTGTATGCATGATGTGATGTGACGCGCATGGGCTTAGTATGTTGGTCTAAAGGTCCTCTCTTTGAGAGATCAAGAGCCCTCAAAAGCCACCTTTACGGCAGTACTTCGCCGCGCCCCTTTATTTTGTTGTTTATGTATTGCGTCCCATTTCATGCATCAGGTCTGTTCCCGTTCGAACGCGTTTACGAACGCAACTCGAACGCGCATGCATTTTTGCCTTATCATGCATCATGTCTCATTTCCGTTCGAACGCGTTTACAAACGCCATACGAACGTGAGCATTCTGTTTCATTTCCGTTCGAACGCGTTTACGAACGCTACTCGAACGTGAGCATTCTGCTACACGAACGCGCACACACTGAACTGAGTCTGTCTTATCATATTCATGCATAACTGCCTCTTGGTTGATCTTTCTTGTGTTATATAGCCAACCGTATTATTTGTATCCCTGCATTTATCCATTCTATGTGTTCTCGGGATTGTATTCAAGCATGATTAGGCTGTTAGCATGTTATTTGGTTAATAGGTTCATGAGATAGTACTCAAGCATGATTATGTTGTTCTTAGTTTTCCATATCATGGGATTGAAATATGTTCATGAGATTGCCATGTGATGTTGCATGTTGTGATGAACTTGTTGATATATGCATATGAATTTAGAAGCATGATATTTTTGGAAATAAATGTTATTTAAGCCTGGTTAAATTATCACATAAATCCTTTTATTACAAGTGACATAAATAAGGGACCATTCCGAACCCAACGGTTTGAGGTCTTCCCTTGCGAGGGGTGAGTGCGGCCTTAAATCTCATTTTCCCGGTTCACACCGGGTGGCGACTCCATGTTATTTCGTACTTCCCAATTAGGCCACGAGCCTAGAACGGCGTCGCTCAGGTTCTGTTGTCCACACATTCCTTTTGTCTATAACCTTTTATGACAAGTCTTGCCTTGTACTTATCTATAGATCCATCCGTTTTCATCTTCCTTTTGAATTTCCATTTGTAGCCCAGTGGCTTACAACCTGGAGGAAGATCAACCAACTCCCAAGTATGGCTCTGTAGGATTGAATCAATCTCACTGTTAATAGCCTCTTTCCACAGAGGTGCCTCTGGAGAAGACACTGCTTCTTTATAAATTTGAGGCTCATTTTCTAACAAGTATGTCAGAAAATCGGGACCAAACGACTTAGACGTTCTAGCTCTTTTGCTACGTCTAGGTTCGATTGTCTCAACGTTTGCACGTTGATCTGATTCTTGGTCAACCTGATCATTGTCTTTGACAGTATCAATCGTTCTTTTGAGAGAATCTTTTCTTTGTCTTTCCTTACAAGGAAACGTCTCTTAAAAAAATGTGGCATTCCTTGACTCAATTATCATATTCGGATTGATGTTAGGAATCTCATACTTGTGTACCAAGAATCGATACGCACTACTGTTGCGAGCATATTCAATGAATATACAATCAACAGTTTTGGGTCATATTCTAACCTTCTTTGGTTTAGGAACCATTACTTTGGCAAGACACCCCCACACTTTTAGGTATTTATAGGAAGATACATGACCTTTCCACAACTCATATGGTGTCTTGTCCAATCTTCTGTGATGAAGCTTATTTAGAATGTAGTTCGCGGAAAGCAAGGCTTCCCCCCACAAGTTATGGGGTAAACCAGAACTTGTCAACATGGCGTTTAACATTTCCTTCAACGTTCGATTTTTGCGCTCAACAATCCCGTTTTGTTGAGGAGAATAAGGAGCATTGGTTTCGTGAATAATTCCGTGCACAGAACAATATTCACCGAATGGTGAAACATATTCACCACCTCTATCACTCCTGATTCTTTTGATTTTCTTGCCAAGTTGATTTTCAACTTCGTTCTTATAGTGTATAAAGCTCTCAATAGCTTCAGCTTTGCTCCTCAGTAAATACACATAACAGAATCTTGTGCTATCATCGATAAAAGTGACAAAATACTTTTTACCGCCTCTTATTTGCACAATATTCATGTCACACACGCCAGTGTGTATAAGTTCTAAGGGTTCAGAACTGCGTTCTATGAATTTTTGCTTCAACATATGCCTCGCACTTATGTTGGCTATCAATTGCAAATTTAGGTATAAGGTCTATGTTAATTAATCTACTCATTGTATCATAATTAACATGTCCTAACCTCTTATGCCATACATTTTGTGACTCAATAATATAAACAGAATTTTTATCTTTATTAATAGCACGATTGACAGTCATTATATTTAGTTTGAAAAGGCCATCAGTGAGGTATCATTTTCCTACATACATATCATTTTTAGTCATTACAAATTTATCAGAAACAAATATAAGCTTAAAACCAGCCTTACTAAGAAGAGAGCCCGAGACCAAATTCTTCCGAATATCTGGAACATGCAGTACATTCTTCAATGTAAGCTTCTTTCCGGATGTCATCTTCAGAACCATTGTGCCTTGTCCAACCATCTGAGAGGTAGACGAGTTTCCCATTGTCAGATGATCGCCGCCATCGACCTTCTGATACGAGGAAAACATCTTGTTATATGCACAGATATGACGAGTAGCTCCGGTATCATCCCAACTATGTTGGCTTCAGTTAGCACTGCTGATAGGTCCATCTCTGAGATCTCATCAGTCATCTGCTCACCTTCAGTGACATGGGCCTCATTTTTTTTCCTTGCCCTTGTCTTGAGACTTGTTGTTTCTACAGTCATTTTCCATATGACCGCCATTTCCACAGTTGTAGCACATTCCCTTGAACTTCTTGTAAACTTGGGAAGAGTCAGCTCCACTGTTCTTTCTCTTCTTGCTACCCTTTACACCCTCAACGATGTTGGCCTTAAACTCCATAGTCTTGTAGCTAGCCTTCTCGGACATCCTGTTGTCCTCCTCGATCCTCAATCGAACACTAAGGTCTTCAAGGCTCATCTGCTTCTTCTTATGTTTCAGATAGCTCCTGAAGTCCTTCCATGATGGAGGCAACTTTTCAATAATAGTGGCAACCTGAAACGTCTCACATAGTTTCATACCTTCATCCAATATTTCATGAATGATCAACTGCAGTTCACCCAACTGAGACATTACTGTTCTTGAATCTACCATCTTGTAGTCCAGGAACTTACCCACGACAAATTTCTTTTGTTCGGCATCCTCAGTTTTATATTTCTTATCGAGAGATTCCCAGAGAACATTCATAGAAACCATGCCTTGGTACACATTGTACAAGGTATTGTCAAGTCCACCCAAAAGGTAGTTCTTGCACAAGAAGTCGCCATACGACCATGTCTCTTCCCGCAGTTGCTTGGCTATTTCCGATTCACCCTCCACAAGATCCGGAGGATCTTTGAGGTATTTAGCCAACTGCAAAGTTGTCAGGTAGAACATCATTTTACTTTGCCACTGTTTAAAGTTTGCCCCACCAAACTTCTCCGGCTTTTCTCCATGAGAGACTGGTACTGTGATGTTTCCGCTAGCCATATGTAACTGGAAAACGAACAGGGGTCAATAAGTCTACAAAAGATAAATTACACAACGATCAACAAATGATATTGTTTTAAGTGATATACCAAGTATCCACTCGTTGTTCTATTGTACAAATGTACCAATAGACACAAGTTCTTGAATTTCGACTAAAGTTTCTTATGAAAAGTAAATTAAGGAATATTCTCAGAGGACGAGGGGGGTCCGGAGTAACCACTTAAATCCCTGACCACTTAGGCTCTTATCACATTTTTGACAGAATATCCTTTAAATACTTTCTCAATAAAATCTCTTAGCAATTCAAACTCAGCAATACACTTTCACTTTTACAATACATGATTCGATATGTGTAGATATATGTGTATGTGTCAGACAATATTTGATGGAATTACTTGTGTAAAATTACACTTTAAATTCTCAACCAAGTATGCAACAAACGATTAGTTTTCAACTTTATCACTATGTGTATGCTTGTTATAATTGAACAACCTAATAATAACTTAAATCTATACTACCAAGATTATTATGATTCAGTATATGATTTACTAAGTTAATATTATTAATACTTGAATTAATCTAAGTCTTTGCATTTTATTACAATTCCAGGACAGATACGTTAGTGTCGCATTCGTATCTATGTTCGAACGAGACTGTCCAGTGTGTGTACATCTAGAACGCGTTCGAACGAAGTGTTCCAGAGAGTTCACGTTCGTTTAGCGTTCAAGAACGTGTTTGAACGGAATAATTCCAGAGAGTTTGCGTTCGAGTTGCGTTTAGGACGCGTTCGAACGAACTAAGTCAAAAGGTCTGCGTTCGATTTGTGTTTGAATACGCGTTCGAACGTTCTTAGGCAGAAGGCTTGCGTTCGAGTTGCGTTTGAAGACGCGTTCGAACATTCTTATGAAATTTCAGATTTTTTGCCTTCGCGTTAGTCGGGCGTTCGAACGCTCTACGTATTTTTCATGCACAGATAATAATTTTCCAGAAAATTTCCTTATCTAAGCATGTGAATTACTATCTAACAACACTATTAATAAGTTCTTAAGATTGTAGTAGGTTTAGTGTCATTAAACATCAATTTAACATGCTTTTTAACAATCAAACCACAAAATTCAAAAGTATATCTAACATGCAAACCCTATAATTTTTAAGAACCCGAAAAACCTGATTTAAGATGTCCAAGTCGAGATGATTCTCTGTCCTTAAGAACTTATTAGCCTCAGTCTCCGGTGCTCTATGGATTTGAAATGGCCAATGTTCTCATAAGATTCCTTGGATGCTTCTTGTTCAAGGAGCACTCCTTAACAAGTGTTTGAACTTGGAATATGGTGGAACTCTCTCACAAAATAATGGAAATTGACTCAAAGAAATTTGGATGCCTTTTCTGTATCTAGAATGAACATGGAGCCTTTTTTATGAAGGCATGAAATGGTGTCTTAAGGGCATCCTTTGGGTTGGGGTGCAACCCTCCAAATGGTTATACCCCTCACATCCAAAAGACATGTCCATCCTATTAATATTAGAAGAATTTCAACAAATGACAATTCATGCTGTATTAAAATGTACACTGTCCAAACGATGTTGGCAGAGTTCCGAATATGTTAAGCTGATTTGAAATTTTAAGGGCGAATCCGTATGAGATTTTTTACATATGTCAATCTAACCAAATATGAAATGTATGGAGTAGCAACTTTGAAGTGGACACCTTGGGGGGGGGGGGAGAGAAATGAATGATTGTTTGAAGACAAGAAAGCTGAAATTCAACATATTCAAACTAAAGCGGCCACAATTTGTAAATTTTATGCGACCTCAAACTATATGCAAAGTTGCTTATGCCTCGACACAATGGTTAGAAAGAATCAAGCTAGATTCATTTGCCACAAGATTGGATTAAACTAAATGTGATACGACCGTGATGGTGGATACACAAATGGCTGGTTTGGGGGTAGTGTTCATAAACCATGGGGGCTTGGTCATTGCTGCTGCTACGAACCAAATTCGCTTCATATATGATTGTGAAGACATAAAGATGACAAAAGCCAAAGTCTTGTTATTTAGGATTCATTGTGCGAAAGAAGCGGACTTCTCACAACTGTTGATCGAATCAAATGTCCTTAATATTGTAAACATGGTATTGGTAAAATTAGTAGTTTTAAAGATATTTCTTGAATTATTTTAGATATTAAAAACGCACTTAGAGATCCTAATTATTTTAGGATCCAGTTTAGACATCGAGCCTATAATGTGACTGTTCATAGATTAGCCAAAGTGATTTATACGAGTGGTATCACCGTCCTCTAGTTGGATGATTTCCCTGTTAGTATTGATGGTGTGTTTACTTGACAGTAATGTGAATGGAAGAATAAGAATCATTTCTATTACAATTGTTTACTTTCAAAATTTAAATAAAAATGAGAATGAGAATGGAAGTGAGACCCACACATTTAGGAATGAGAAATGAGAGTCTCATTCCCATTATTGATAAGAAATTATAATATTGTCCATAAGGTAATTAATTACTATTAATTAATAAATAATAAATAAAATATATTAACAATTAATAATAAATCAATAATTAATAATAAAATAATATTTACTATTTTAATAAAATAATTTAATAAAAGAATAAATTAATATTTAGTAATTTAATACAATAAGTAATTAATTAATTAATACTTAATTAATAATTAGTTTATAAATAATAAATACAATTAATATTATTTTATAATAAAATAATATTTAACATTTTTATAAAAGAATAATTTGATACATCCATAATTAACTAATAAAATAATAATTAATTAATACTTAAATAATCAATAATCAATAAAATTAATCAATAATTAATAATAAAATGATATTTAATATTTTAATAAAAGAATAATTTAATATTTAGTAATTTAATATATTAAAAATTAATAATTATTAATAAATAATAATTTAATCTATAATTATAACTAAATGTATTGTTGTGAGTTGTGACTTTTTAATAATTCATTCCGAATATTAAACAAAGTAAACACATCAATAATAATACTGATTCCTTTCTGATTTTGATTCCGATTCTGATTCCGATTCCTTACTAATTCTGATTCTGATTCTGATTCTGATTTACCATTCACATTCTAGCTCATTCCGATTTAATCTCATTCAGATTACGAGTACATAAACGTGTATAATCTTTGATCTCTCTATTTGCTGATTTTTTTTTTTTTTAAAAAAAAAAAAAAATTGGGTCACGTATCGATTTATAAATGGTTGATTAATCTATGGACGGTTCTAGCAATATCATTACATATGTGGATGAAATTTAGCCAACAAGGATGCCCCACGTAATCTCATTTTTATCCCAAAGTAAAGAGCATTTAAGTCATTTTAAATAAATTTATAGAAAATGATTGGTCGGTTGCAAAGAAATTCAATTTTATACACTCCATCCGGGCCCACTACCTTCTCTTATCACTCGTTCATCTTGACTATATAATCCCCCACCACATCATCAACAACAACAATCACTCTCATAGCAAGATCAAACGGGCACAAACAAAAAACCAAAGTGAAGAGCAAATAATGGAAGGCAAAGAAGAGGATGTTAGATTGGGAGCCAACAAGTTTAACGAGAGGCAGCCGATAGGGACGGCGGCTCAGAGCCAAGATAGCAAGGACTACACTGAGCCACCGCCGGCGCCGCTCTTCGAGCCCGGCGAGCTCACTTCTTGGTCGTTTTACAGAGCCGGTATCGCCGAATTCATAGCCACTTTTCTTTTCTTGTACATCTCCGTATTGACAGTCATGGGGGTCGTCAAGTCCGACTCCAAGTGCTCAACCGTAGGTATTCAAGGGATTGCATGGTCCTTCGGTGGCATGATCTTCGCCCTCGTTTACTGCACCGCTGGCATCTCAGGTTCGTACTAGATTTGCGCAGCAATCAAAGTATTTGAGAAATATAACTTAAATTTTAAAATTTTTTTATGGTTGGTGCAGGTGGTCACATCAACCCGGCGGTGACGTTCGGGCTGTTTTTGGCGAGGAAGCTGTCGTTGACACGTGCACTTTTCTACATGGTGATGCAGTGCCTCGGAGCAATCTGCGGGGCTGGCGTTGTAAAGGGTTTCATGGGTGCCGGTCAATACGGCCGGCTCGGCGGTGGTGCCAACGCTGTAGCTCATGGCTACACCAAGGGTGATGGTCTTGGTGCTGAGATTGTTGGAACCTTTGTTCTTGTTTACACTGTTTTTTCTGCCACTGATGCTAAACGTAGCGCCAGAGACTCTCATGTTCCTGTAAGTTTAATTTTTTTTTTCCTTTCTTATAATTATTATGTAATTAATTAGCTCAAATAATTATTAAAAAAAAATCATTAACTTTAATTATGACTATTATTAGATTTTGGCACCTTTGCCAATTGGGTTCGCTGTGTTCTTGGTTCACTTGGCCACTATTCCAATTACTGGAACTGGTATCAACCCAGCAAGGAGTCTTGGAGCTGCAATCATCTACAACAAGGACCACGGTTGGGATGACCACGTAAGTTGGATTAACCTAAACAATAAACTCTTTTAAGTTGATTAATCAATTAATCATAAATCACGATCTTCTTATTGTTTGATGCAGTGGATTTTCTGGGTGGGACCATTTATTGGAGCAGCACTTGCAGCGTTGTACCACCAAGTCGTGATCAGAGCCATTCCCTTCAAATCAAGCTGATCATCTCATGAAACAACGGTCGTGATTGCAGATGCATATGTTAATGGTTGTTGGTGGTTTTTTTTTTTTTTTTTACTTTTAGAGAATTTAGATTTTTTTCTGTTTGTTTGCTAAGAAAAATATCGCAATTTCTTCCTTCAAATCAGCTGGTGCTGTGTGTTGTATTCCATAATCGTTTTTCAAACTTTAAAGCGAGGTTGATGATGATGGATGGGCCCCGTGGTTAAGTGGGCACTGTCTCTCCCTGTACATTTGTATGGCTATGGATTTGTGTAATGTCATTTTCGTAATAACACCGACCAAAACTGTTCCACATGAATCTGTCTCTTTCAATGCATCATTCTTTTTCTGGCGTGCGTGGCTTATGGATAAGCTTCATCCTTATTATTATTATTATTATTATTATTCATTGTTCCTTCTTACTTTATTTTGTAGGTGTTTATTACTAATATAATAAATAAATAACATAGAAGTATGGAGACATATCCCTTAGGTGGAAGACTAAAGCTATATATGTGTTGGTCCTATAGATTATGATTAGTAGTTTTATCGAGATTTTGATCGTATTAAGAATTTGGAAAAGAAAAAGAAAATGGTGGCATATTGAACTTAATAAAATTTGTTAAATCATAAGGTTATCTAATTACGTAATTGAAAACTTTGCTAGACCTAACTACCCAATTATATATATATATATAAAACCCTGGAATCATTCATCACAAGCATGAGAATATTCTTATCAACAAAATGCATTATACAAGCAGACAATAATAGCAAACAAGTGTCTCATCTTATGTCTGAGTCATGACTGGCCATCACTTGTATTTTTTATAACACTATTATTCAATGGCCAGCTTATTTCGTTACACTAATTAATTTCTCTTTAGCACAATAATGTAGCTAATGATCTTGTATGGCTCTTGAATTATTGAGTGTCATATAATTTGAAAATATGGTAACAACATTAAAGGAGTCCAACTTCTCCTCTTCATTCTGGTCCATATAAGTTAGAAAATAACAGTTCAATTTGAATATAAAGCTTGAATTTATGAATATGTTTTCATTTGAATTAGATGCCGGGTTCCAATACGAGATCTTAACTCTAGTTTATTTTTCGATCAAAACCGTTGAGTAATGTTATCATTTTAGTTTCTAAAAATTAATTTAATTTGAAGCCAAATCTCGGATTGATATTTGAGTGAACTTATCAAACAAGTCAATTTGTCAAGAATCTCCACTCCGAAATGGTGAGAAATCAGAGACTCTGTGAAGGATCTTATTTATGTTCCTTGGAAAGTTTTTCAACATTTTCCCACACTATATTCCCGTCTCCAATTTCAATTGTAAATGAATCCAGCAGCTCAATTGCAAAGGCTCCATTCTTGTCCACCAAATCTCTCACCTCTTGTTTCGTTGGTGTGTAATGCGGAAAATTAAACGAGTCCAGCTTTTCTTCTTCAATCACTCCCTGAATTGCACTTTCTAGTATAGGTTTCGTTAATTCTGACACTTTATTACTGCTTAGCTAACTATGATTAGAAAATATAAGTTCCAAAGGGCGTGATTTAGTGGTTTATAAATCATGATTTGATATTCAGGTCGTGGATTCAAATTCAGGGAGTGCGTTTATTGTAAGAGTTTGTGACAGCCGGAGCTTTTACCTGCTCCGTTTTAAACCCGAAATGAGTGGCTTGACGGCGAGGTTTCCAACGATTCCAAAAAAATAAAAATTAGAAAATAAAATTTAGAATCATTGTCTTCAGTTTTTTAGAATCTTATGTAACGCATACACTATTCATC
Source organism: Zanthoxylum bungeanum (assembly GCA_019454045.1). Classification (NCBI taxonomy): domain Eukaryota; kingdom Viridiplantae; phylum Streptophyta; class Magnoliopsida; order Sapindales; family Rutaceae; genus Zanthoxylum; species Zanthoxylum bungeanum. The sequence goes on along the minus strand of SKCR01026045.1, from coordinate 179,806 downwards.
ATAATTTTTTTTATTGAAATCCTCGGAATGCTAAAAAAATTAATAATTAAAAGCACCCTAGTAGCCGAGAAGTGGGATTTTACTATATAGTCCTATTTTGTTGTAGACTTGTAGTAAAACACAGGACGTTTTGTTTGTAATTTCGAGCATTTCGGTAACTTCCAATAAATTTTCAAGAAACCAACAATAAAAAATGGACTTGAATTCGGTATTATGTTGATATTTTTATATATTATAATTAATAATTATTGAATAATAATTTATATTTAATTGAATATTCACAGTTCATTATCATTAATGTACGTGTGGCATAAAAAATATATAAAAAAATTAATATAACTCAACTCAATATTAGATCCAAATTTAAAAAACATGCCGTCAATGAAGGGTTCTGAGTGAAGCTATTTTCTCCATCTCCTTTGCTCATGAAAATCACTTCCTTCACCTCCATGAAGTTGAACTGTTTGTATGTACTCGGGTTTCAAACATAAATTTAGTCGTAGGCAACTTAAAACAGTACCATTGAGGCTTTGTGAGGACCATGTGTTAGGTCATTAGAAACATTATTAGACCTGGCAAAGCCATTAATTATATTTGTAATTCTTCTTGACTAAGGAATAATTAAAGCATCGACTTGTTTAATAAATAAACAAAATACAAGCTGGGAATATTTAACTGCCATCAGAGCAACTGTTGAGCATTATTTTAATTTTAAAATTAAAATAATTACATATCTGCTTACCTCAATGATAATAACTTGCTAATTTATGCGAGTTGGTAATTAAGAATGATGCTAATGACCTTGTTTGGTTCTGTATATGTAGAGAATATTAGCATAACAATTTTTATTCAATTTAGGTAATTAAATGTCACAATATCATTACATCCCCCATATTTCACAATTTTTGATTTTTGGGTCTAATGATGTTTTTAATTTGGGCCAACTGAATTTCGACCTTCTCTTAATCTGGGCTAGATTTTATACTACTTTATAAGTTCATTTGCTGGCAAGGGGAATTTAGAATTATTACGGGTGTATTTAGAGGCGTGGCCCAATTAAAAATCTAAAGATAACGATACCAGTAATTAATAATAATAATACCACCTCTCGAGCTTTCGAAAACCCTAGCTGTCGCTCTTTGCGTTTGAATCAGGATTAGAGAAGAAGATAAGGATGGCCGCGAGCGACCGCACGGTACTGCAATACGGACCTTCATCAGCGGCGACGTCAAATATAACGGCGAAAGTTCACCCGCTGGTGATTTTCAACATCTGCGATTGTTACGTGAGACGCCCAGACCAAGCTGATCGCGTTATCGGCACGCTCCTCGGTTCCGTCTTGCCTGATGGCACCGTCGATATCCGTAACTCCTACGTCGTTCCTCACAACGAGTTCTCCGATCAGGTTCTTATTTTTATTTTATAATGATTTTATTTTTATTTTTATGTTTACTTTTACGTTTGTTTGATATTCTCAGCAAGTAGATATTGTTTTAAGTTGCTTTGCTTTTGCTTCCGAGTTATGATCTGTTTGGATGCCGAGAAATTTACCAATAAGGAAAATTATAAGCTTCACCAATTGTCGAGGTAAATTTATGAATAGATACAAAATTATCATTATCGAGGCTTTGATTGACTAGCTAGGTGTTAAGTTTAATTAATTATATTGGCTTGGAAACACAAAATTTGTGTTTAGATGATTCTGAGATTTTGGCACATTGCTTATTTATGGAGAAATGAGAATGAAGTTGTCCTAAGTTGTTTGGTTTTGTAATTATGTTTGTGGATGATGTTTTTGAAATAAAACGTGTTGTGTTTGAGAAGCTTAGGTGAGACATTTATTGTTTTTGCAGGTTGCATTGGATATCGAATACCATCATACCATGTTAAAGTCTCACCTAAAGGTGAATCCACAGGAAGTGATTGTCGGATGGTATTTCTCGTCTCACTATGGTTTATCTGCAGTAAATCAATTTTGTTGTTGATGTCTTATGCAATTGTGCTTCTGTGAACATCTGCAGGTTTTCAACGGGGTTGGGAGTCACTGGTGGCAGTGCTTTGATTCATGAATTCTATTGTCGTGAAGTTCCAAATCCTGTTCACTTGACTGTAGATACGGGATTCAGAAATGGAGAGGGTACTGTAAAAGCTTATGTTTCTGTCAATTTGTCTCTTGGAGACCGACAGCTTGCTGCGCAATTTCAAGAAATCCCGCTTGATCTTCGGATGATTGAAGCTGAACGAGTTGGATGTATGTATTTACTTGTCATTTTGATTCACATGTAATATGTTCAGGAGATTGTTTGACCAGCCACACTATGAATTTAAGATAGAATGGTTTTTGCTCTTGCAGAATATATGTTATAAGTTGGGATTCTAACATAATAAATAATCATTAGTGCTGCATGTTTATGTCATTTCCTTCTTTCTTCTTGTTATCACTGCTTGATATAATTACTATTAATATTAGCTCTGGTCGTTTTTGACCCCCTATTAGTTCATAAATTTAAAACTTCCTTACAAACTGATTTCGATGATTGGGTGGTATTCTGATTGGCATGCAATCTAATAACAAAACTTTTTTCTTGATGGCAGTTGATATTCTGAAGACGACATCGGTTGACAAACTCCCTAGTGATTTGGAAGGAATGGAAGTCTTGATGGAACGGCTAGTAACTCTTATTAACGATGTCTACAAATATGTTGATGATGTTGTGGTAAGTATGATGATTTTACCTGTACTTTGTTTATTGGCAGATTGTTTTAATCTGATTCCATATTGTGCCTTTTTCCCTCAGGAAGGGCGTGTTGCTCCTGATAATAGCGTAGGGCGTATTCTATCAGAGACTGTAGCCTCCCTTCCAAAACTGTCACCTCCAGCTTTTGACAAGCTTGTAAATGACAGTCTACAAGTAAGATTAGTTGAAGCTTGTTTAGTTTCTGCAGTTCTAGAAATAATGTCATTGATTGTGAATGTAGTGTGTTAATTTATTTCAACTAATTACCGTTCAGTTCTAATTATTTACCATACAAGGATAAATTAATTGAGGGTGTTGTGAGACTCTAAACTCGTTTATCTGTTTCTTTTTCTTGGTTCTTCCAGGACCAGTTGCTCTTGCTATATTTGTCTAGTATCACCAGGACCCAGCTCACCTTAGCAGAAAAGTTGAACACTGCTGCTCAGATGCTGTAATTTCTTGGGCAGAAAAATCATGTGCTAAGGTTTTTTATTTTTGTTTTGAAGAAGTTATAATGGTTTAGTAATATATCACAAACTTGAGGATTGTGCGGCTTTACTTTCTGAGAAAGCTGTATTTCTTGAGCTTGATTTTATATTAGTAGCACACCTGTAACGACATTGCTTTGTAATGGATCTGTTGCTGCTCGGAAACAAATATTCCTTTTGGAAGATTTAGCTAGCATAAACTATTTTCTCTTTTTTACTTTCTCCTTCACCCGCCATCCCACTAATTGTTAAAGCTTCTGTGAGACTGGAAGATTGATTGTCTAATCGTTACGGTGTTGTAAACAGAAAACAGAAAACACACCGCTAATTGAAAAATAGTGAAATGATAATAACCATTATTATTAATACTAATAATTACAAGCTTGTTTGTGTTGAAGGATCTGTGTGGACATGCACAAAAGGACAAGCAAAAAGATAAAGATGGCACTTTCTTCAAACTCTCTTATTATAAATCCCTCTGCTTTTGTAACTTCTTGTGTTTTGTAGATTCTTATTTTTTTTTTTTTAATATTTGCATTTAGTCTCATGTACAATATTCATGCATGGCATTTCTACAAACCCATTTTGAGAGATCATAATTTTGAAGGAAAAGAATCCAACAAATGCACTTTCTTTTTTCTTTTTCTTTTCCAATTAAAATCTAGTGTTTTGATAACGAATTTGGATTTAGGATTGAGTTAAGTTTTGTAATGAATGTTTAATAAATTGTAACAGGTAGTTATTAAATAAGAATTTATAAATAATTAAATCTTAACCGTCAATAAATGCACGTGATAGAAGATTATAAAATATTCAATACAACACAACTCAAAATTGGATCCAAATTGTTTGATAACAAATACCTCATTTTATGATTTTTAGAATATTTTTTTAATAAATAGTAATTTTTACTATATGAAAATAAGAGCATAAAACTGAGAGAAGGGTCATCATAGAAGCTAGAAGGATTATATCTTTATAATGTAAGTTGCTTTGCTTCAACTTAAAAACGAAGGAGCCGCGCTCGCGGCGTGGAAATGGAAAGGGGCATGTGTTATCTTTTTTCTTTTTCAGGATATAATTTTTTTTTCATCTCTGAGTAAAAATTTCAACAAATTTCTAGCTGTTTTTTGGGAGTTTTTGGATGAGTGAATTTGTAATTCAAGAGTAAAGAATAAATCCTTCTGTAGCTAAGAAAAAATAGCAAATTGATCTCTTTTTGAGATTTGAATTTCTTAAAATGGTACAAAAATTTGAGGTTCAAAAACTGAGCTACATAAATAGGAAAGAAATTGAATTGACATGAAATATTTTGAAATCGTGCGAACTTCTTAAATCTCTTCCATTGATCTTTTTTTTTAAAAAAAAATTTGCCTGGTTAATAAGTAACAAAGGACAAACAAAAAGAGAATGTCACTTTTCATTCTCACTCTTAAATCTCTTCCAACAACTTCTTGTTTCAATATTGTCCTTTCGATTAGTAGTAATAGTATGATGATCTAATGATTGCGTGAGTTCGAGTTCCTAGATGAACTCTTTAGCATGTGAGTTTAAAATTAAAAAAAAAACTTTTTGTTTCAAATATTCATTGTTATCATGATTATAATTTACAAACCTTTCCATCATTTAATTTTACGATTCACAAACTTAATTGATGTTTGCGCATTATAATGTTTCCAACTATCGGATAGTATGGAATCAATTGTTTAAAATTTTAAGTAAAAATTTAAATTAAAATAATTCATCTTAATAGTAACACAAAAAAAATTTCCCGGTTTGTCACGGATGGAACTGAACTTAGAAATCGAAATGTTCGGTTCAGTTTTTAATTTTGGATCCTATACAATTCGATTTAGTTCTTTGTTTCGATTCATACCATGGATTTGATTTCATCCAAAATCGAATCGAACTGAATTTACCCATTCCATATATATATATATATATATATATATAATATATAATGTGTGGCATCCACATCGTCAACGTTGTGATTTGAACTTTATAATACAGAAGAAAACTAGAAGACACAACAGGCAAAAAAAAAAAAAAAAAGGCAACCTAAACGTATTTGCTTATATCAGTTGGGCCATAAATAACAAATAGATAAAAACAGAAGCAAAGAAATATTTTATTGAGAGCAGGACAAGAAAATGCAGCTAGGAGTTATGAAAGTAGCAATCTTAGTACCGATCAGCATCTCCAATAATATTTGGCAATTCCAAGAAGATGAATTCATAAAAAATTCTCATTCAAGAAATTTTCAATCAGTAATTTAGATTTTAGTTTGAAAAATGAAAATTATATACTGAGGAGATGCCGCCATTGAATAGACAAAAGCAATATGAGCTAACAAGTAAACTCCATTGTTTAATTTCAGGATGACATTACCAATAATGACATATAATTCAATCAATTCTTGTTCATCTCATGAATATTATAACATTATCTCATCTTTCTGAACTGTATACAAATTACATATCGCTTTTGGTAATTAACTTACTACTTACTATGAGGTTTTCCATTATAATATATATATTGGAGTGATAAATTCCTTCTCTCTTAAAATTAGTTTTGCCACTTTGTCATGATAAAATTTTTATTTCCTCATTTAATCCATGGTGTTAAAGCAGTAATAAACTGGTAATTGAAATTATGATATAAGAATATGTGTGTATATATGTGTGGTCATCAAGGAGCGTGGTTTGGTGGTATAGAGTTTAGGACCTCCTGAGTTTGAATTCAGGGGTGCGTTTCTTGTAAGGGCCTGAGCCAGTCGGGAATTTTACCTGCTCTGCTTAAGCACGAAAAAGATGGTTTGACGGCAAGATTTCCAACGATTCCAAAAAAGAGAGTGTATATATGTGTGTTGACAATTTGATAAATACTGTTTTGTACACTACAAGAATTATGGCTTTTAGCGTCCAAATATTTAGCGTCGAAACAATATGCGACGCTAAAAGTTAGTTTTAGCGTCGAATATTCGTTTCGACGCTATATGTCATGTTTTTAGCGACGGAATAAAAATTCGACGCAGAATATTAATTTTTTAGCGTCGAAATATAGTTTCGACGCTAAAAACAGACCTTTAGCGTCGAAAAATATTCGACGCTGAATAATTATATTATTGCAATAATTTTTGGTGCCAAAAATTGCACTATTAGCGTCGAAACACGGAGTCGACGCCAAAACTAACTTTTAGCGTCGAACATATATCGTCGCTAAAGGTGTATGAAGTTTCCACCGGCAAATCCTTGACTCTTTCGCGTCTAATTTACATTCGACGCTAAAAAGGAAACAATTAGAGTCGAATGTGAATAATCGACGCAAAAAAATAATACTTTTAGCGTCGAATATTTGTTCGACGCTAAAGAGTTATGAAGCTTCCACCGACAGTCCTTGATTCTTTCGCGCGTCTAAATTTAATTCGACGCTATATGTTTGATATTTAGCGTCGACAAAACGGTGTCGACGCTAAAAACGTATATAATTAGCGTCGATTGTGAATATTCGACGCCAAAAATAATACTTTTAGCGTCGAATATTTGTTCGACGCTAAAGAGTTATGAAGCTTCGAACCGACAGAACTTGATTCTTTCGCGTCTAAATTTAATCCGACGCTAATTTTATATTTAGCGTCGAAAAAAACGTTTTGCGACGCTAAAAATGGAACATGTAGCGTCGAAAAGGTTGTTTCGACGCTAAAAACGGAAACAATTGCGTCGAAAATACTAAATGCGACGCTAAAGATAGATTAAAAAACAGAAGGTCGACACCCCTTCTCCCCCCTCTGTTTTTTCTTCATTCTTCTCTTCGTAAAAATCCTCTGAAATCTGAAATTTCTCCTCTACAGCCTCACATCTCTCCTAAAAATTTTCAATAAAATTGTAATCAATTTCCAAAAAGGTAAATCTTCTTTCATATTTCTTTATTATTTTCAATTTTTATGATTATATATGTTGTTTATATGCTGTTTGTTAGTGATTTATGATTCATATATGTAGAGTAAGTATATTAATTAACAAAATAGAATTTTTCTGTAAACTATTTAATTAATTTATCAACCAAATATATATATATATATAATATATGCTTATATTATATTACTGAATTAGTAATGTTGATTCCAATGTAAAATGATATCTAATAATTATATTATTATATTTAGGTATTCTGCTGAAATGGATAGAAATTGGATGAGCTCTCTGGATAGATTGAGTGTTGAATATCGTAATGGAGTGTCTGAGTTTATGGAAGTCGCAAAACAACACATTGATGCAGAAGGTCGTGTTCGTTGTCCATGTGCAAATTGTTTGAATAGGAAAAGGAAGCGGTTAGATGAAGTTCATAATCATTTATACATGCCAGGAATATCACCCACTTACCGTACGTGGATTTATCACGGTGAGCAGTATCATTCTCAGTCACGGTTTTTTGATGTCGGCGAAGGGAGCAGTAGTTACAATCAACCTGCAAACGATGATATCGCCGATATTTTGCATGACTTACAAGGTCCACAACTTGGTCATAGTGTTAGTGGCGACATGCCAGTGTTAAGTGGAAATGATCAAAATTTATTTAGTGAACTACTTGATGAGGCAAAAAAAATTCCATTCGAAGGTGCTGGAATGTCGATCTTGAATTTCGTTGTGAAATTATTACACATTAAAGTGATCAACAGAATGACCAACAAAAGTATCGATATGATGTTAGAGTTACTGGCCCAAATGTTACCGGTTGGAAGCGAATTGCCTAAGTCGTACTACGAGGCAAAGAAAATGTTGCGTGATCTGGGAATGGGGTATGAATCCATTCATGCTTGTAAGTTTGATTGTGTATTATTTCGTGCCGAGTATGAATCACTTGAACATTGTCCGATATGTGGTGAAAGTCGGTACAAAGTCCGTGGTATGGGGAAGAAAGTGCCTCAAAAGATATTGCGATATTTCCCTTTAACGCCCAGGCTGCAGAGATTGTTCATGTCACGACACACAGCGACTGATATGATGTGGCATCATGAAAAGAGGATCGGTGCGGAGGGCATACTTAGACATCCTGCGGACGGAACCGAATGGAAGGAATTTGATGACATGTACCCCCGTTTCGCTGAGGACCCCCGTAATGTCAGGTTAGGTCTTGCCTCTGATGGTTTTAACCCATTTGGGAATATGTACAACTCTTATAGCATCTGGCCCGTTATTGTCATTCCATATAACTTACCTCCATGGAAATGTATGAAGGATCCGTTCATGTTTATGTCATTGCTTATCCCTGGTCCACGTTCACCTGGTAAAGATATAAATATTTACTTGAGACCATTGATCGAGGAGTTACAAACATTATGGAATGTGGGTGTGCATACCTATGATGCAGCTTCAGAGCAGTATTTTCAGATGCATGCCGCATTATTATGGACCATTAATGATTTTCCAGCCTATGGTTCATTATCTGGATGGAGCACTAAGGGATACATGGCATGTCCAGTTTGTGCGGATCATACACCTTCGCAACGATTACGGAATAAAATCGGATACACGGGGCACAGGAGATTTCTTGAGTCGAGTCATCCTTGGCGGAGGAGTAAATTATTTAACGGGCAACATGAACCTCAGAGTAAGCCCAGTCGATTGTCTGCATTTGACATACTTTGCCAACATCAACAGCTCAAAGACAGCACACCAGGTAAACATCCTAATAATAGAGATAAAAATCGAAAACGGTTACCTGAAGAGTTGAATTGGACAGGAAAAAGTATTTTCTTTGAGTTAGAATATTGGGGGACTCTGAGTTTGCGACATAATTTGGATGTAATGCATATAGAGAAAAATATTTGTGAGAGTTTAGTGGGTACACTATTCAATATTCCGGGTAAGACAAAAGACACTGTAAATGCTAGATTGGACCTACAAGATCTTAGAATTCGCAGTGAATTGCATTTACAAGACTCCTCTCGAGGTTTTATTAAGCCTCCTGCTAGTTATGTGCTCAATCAATCGGAGAGAAAATCATTCTGTGATTGGCTGAAAATGGTTAAATTCCCTGATAATTATGCATCCAATATTGGGCGTTGGGTCAGAGATGATACAATAACGGGATTAAAGAGTCACGATTGTCATGTGCTGCTCGAGATTCTCCTTCCTGTTGGCATTCGACCTTATCTCCCCCCGAATGTATGCGACGCCGTACTTGATCTATGTGGCTTCTTTAAACAATTGTGTCAGAGGACATTAAGCACATCTGTTATTGACGACCTTGAGCGAGGAATCGTGATAATCCTATGCAAGCTGGAGCGAATTTTGCCACCCGCTTTCTTTGATGTCATGGTACATCTGGCTGTGCATTTACCGGATGAAGCTAGAAAGGGAGGTCCTGTCCATTACAGATGGATGTATCCCATTGAGAGGTACTATATATATATATATATACATTTTATATAAGAAAATTTGTAACCGTTTTTTTTTGCATATAATTTAGTGTTAATGCAAACTTGTTGTCATATCTGCAGAGCTTTGGGAGATTACAAACAATATGTCAAAAACAAGGCACGACCTGAAGGTTCAATAGCTGAAGCTGTTATAATAAATGAAGCAATAACATTTTGTTCGATGTACATGCAGAATATTGAAACTCATTTCAATCGTCGGCCACGAAACTATGATGGAGATGCAAGTAATAGCCAAGAGATCACAGTGTTCCGTCAAAATTACAGACCATTTGGGGCAGTAGGTGTCAAATTACTAACCCGTCAGGAAGTTCAACGTGCGCATTGGTTTATATTGAGTAATTGTGATGAAGTGCAACCGTATTTAACGTAAGTTCTTCTGGTGCATCATTACTGAATTTTTTCCATACATTAACCGTGATAATTTATTGTAGGCAACATCTAACAATGCTACAAATTGCTGGTGACCATAATGTTGATGAAACCCACAAAAAAGAATTTCCTAAATGGTTTGAGACAACTGTAAGTTATAATATTTTATATTTATTTTGATCCTAACATTAGACATTTCAGTTTGTTATATTAACACATATATTTCATTGTCATTATTAATCAAGTGGAAAATGGTCAATTGGACTCGCAATCCTCGTTGGTTTCTTTGGCTTATGGGCCTCAAATGCAGGCGTATGAGTACAGTGGATGTATTGTCAACGGAGTTAGATTTCATACCGAACAGCGAGATGTTAATCATGTGACTCAAAATTCTGGAATTGTAGTCCAAGGAGAACACGGCTCAGATGTAATTGACTTCTACGGCGTATTGCAATCGGTCATTGAGTTCGTATATCGACCCAGACGACATACTGTGCTATTCCAATGTAAGTGGTTTGACACTAATGCCAGAAAGAGGAGAATTCAAGTTAGTAATCATCTCACGTCAATTAATGTTCAACGTTGTTGGTACAAGAATGATCCATACATTTTTTGTACGCAAGCACGTTCAGTGATATATATACCTGATCCTAAGTTAGGAACTGGATGGATGGTGGTAGAAAAGTTACAACATAGGGCCATTTGGGACACGCAGGAGAAAGATAGAGTTGACATATCAGATGAACACAAGAAGTCTCCGGCAATTTTGAAGTTCCTGAACAGATATTTGTTGGACCAACTGTCAACGTTCCTGAAAATATAACATTAACTCGATCTAGTACAGACGTTGAGCTAATTCCTCATTCTGAAGTGAGCGTTGAAGTAGCAAGTGAAGAACAATTTGACACTGAAGATGACTTCGATTCCAGTCACGAATCCTCAAATACCGACGATAATAGTGATTAATTATGAAGTTACAGTATTTTGTGATGGATGAATAATTTTATGGATTAATGTATGGTTGTTGATTTTAATTACTCTTTAGATATTGTTGAAATATTAACGTAATGATTAATAGTATAACTATGTTATGAATGAGTTATTTGCTTCTGAGCCGAGGAAGAAGATAAGCACTGGTTGCAGGGATGTAAAGGACATTTAGCGTCGAAGTAATCGACGCTAAATGTCAATTACTTCGACGCTAATGGTTAGGCGGGTTATTGAAAAATTTGGGTTTTTTTCCGGGGGAATTTAATTTTTATGTAGCGTCGAAATACTATATTCGACGCTATATGTCTTACATTTAGCGTCGACATACATTGCGACGTTTGACAGACTATATATCTTTAATTTAGCGTCGAATATAATATTTCGACGCTATATGTCTCTACTTTAGCGTCGAATATAGTATGTCGACGCTAATTAAAAATTAAATTTCCCGGAAAAAAACCCTAATTTTTCAATAACCCGCCTAACAAATAGCGTCGATATACAATTTGCGACGCTATATATCTTTAATTTAGCGTCGAATACAATATTTCGACGCTATATGTCTCTACTTTAGCGTCGAATGTAGTATGTCGACGCTAATTAAAAATTAAATTTCCCGGAAAAAACCTAATTTTTCAAAAACCCGCCTAACAATAGCGTCGACTACTGCGACGCTAAAAGTCAATTATTTCGACGCTAAATGTCTTTTAAATCCCTAAAACCAGTGCCTCCTTCTTCCTCGGCTCAGAAGCAAAAACTCATTTCTCATTCTCCAACAGTGACGAACGAAGGAAATCAACAGGTAAGTCTCCTTTGTTGATTTAAAATTGTTTATGAGGATGAATTTGATGAATTTGAGGATGAGTTTGATGATATTATTGATGAAATTGATGATGAATTATTTTTTGATGAAATTGATGATGATGATGATGATGATGATGATCAAAGATGATGAGGATTCTGGGCAAGAACACAGCTTTGCTGCTGTTCTTGCCAGAACAGCAGCAATTGCTGCTGTTCTTGCCCAAGAACAGCAGCAATTGCTGCTGTTCGTCTTCAAAATCATCATCATCTTTGGTTAATATTTATATAATGTTAAGTTTGAATTTGTGCCCTCTTTGGTTTTATAACTGTTTGATACGGACCAATTCCTGAGCTCACGTTCGTGTAAACGCGTTCGACGGACCAATTCCAGTGAGCTCACGTTCGTGTTGCGTTCTCAAACGCGTTCGAACGGACCAATTCCAGTGAGCTCACGTTCGTATGGCGTTCTCGAACGCGTTCGAACGGACCAATTCCAGTGAGTTCACGTTCGTATGTCGTTCTTTAATATGTTCGAACACCCATTTTACGTTCGAACGCGTTAAAGAACGACATACGAACGTGAACTCACTGGAATTGGTCCGTTCGAACGCGTTCGAGAACGCCATACGAACGTGAGCTCACTGGAATTGGTCCGTTCGAACGCGTTTGAGAACGCAACACGAACGTGAGCTCACTGGAATTGGTCCGTTCGAACGCGTTCGTGAACGCCATACGAACGTGTGCATGAGAAGTCGTGTGATTGTCTGCTTCGTGGTTGGTTATATGTATCCCATTGAGTGTGTGACTGTGTATCCCTAAACGTGTATGATGGAACTCGTAGATTATATGGATAATGAATGCATATGTGAAATGAATGAATTTGAAAACGAAAGTGAGCATTCGATGTTATAAGCGCTTTTGTTAAGTTGTATTGACTTGTATGGATATGTATGTATATGTATAAGAATTTTGGAATTTGATGACGCTAATGCGACGGGGTTTTGCAGATGGCACCGGGCAATCGCAAACGGGCTACCGCGACTCCATCTACATCAGCAAGGGCAACTGGCCCTGGTGATTTCTCTGCTAGCACAGGTGAGTCCAGTACAGTGAAGGGTCGAGGACGCACCCGTGGCCTGGGGTTGGCTAAGTACGTTAAGGCTCACGGTCGTATCCGGATAGAGATATCAGATGATGGACACACTCAAGTCGGACAACATAATTCAGCGTTTAATACAGCCATAGGAGCTACAGCTCGATATGAAGCTCCCCAAAGCTACGTATCTTGGAGAAAGATACCGTGGGAGACGAAACTGAACCAGCTATTCCCTTCGCTACTTGTAAGTTTTCGATATTGTTTGTTATTTAACATTTTTATTTTATACTTATTTTTACTCGAATTTTCATGTAGGAATGGTTCGACTTCGATCTGACCCAAGTGAATGTCCAACAATATATTGACTACCACATGGGGAAAAGTTATAAAGATTATAGAACAAAAGTCTTGAAACCAATATTCGACGAACATGGACCTTCAAATGCTCCACAACACAAACCTGATTTTATAGAGGAACAAGACTGGACATTTTTATGTGAGCTTTGGTCGAGCAAAAAACACGAGGTAAATTTTGAAATAAACGGAAATTTATAATTGTCTTTGTTTTCGGTACTTACAGTGTTCGTGAATACAGGATAAATGTCACGCAAATGCGGAAAATCGAAGTCACTTGCGTTTTAACCACCGTGGAGGTTCGAAGCCATTTATCCAACATCGTGCCGAACATTCTGAGGTAAATATATCCTAACGTAAAATTTAACAGTTAATTGTTTTTACTATCTGGAATAATATTGAATTTATTTTATGTTTATAACAGAGTAGCACATGTGAGGTGCAATCATTTCCAGATTTTTTCCGTGTGACGCATTACAATGACAAGAATAAATGGATAAATGAAGAAGCCGAACGCTGCTATGTAAGTTTCAGTTTTTAAAATAAAATAATTAATATTATATATGTTAAATTTTTTTCTCAAATTCTAATATTAACTTATTTTTTGAAACAGAACGAAATGATGGAACTCCAACATCAAACTCAGGAGACAGGGACCGACCCCATACCAGATGAGCAGCTGTCGCAATTGGTTTTCAAGAATCAGACAGCTTACAACGTTGGTCTTGGCACTCGTAAGAAGCCAACGTCATCTGCACGCAATAGTGGTAATTCGGGCAATGTCTCTCTTCGAGACGAGTTAGTCACCACCAAAGACGACCTAGCCAGCACCCGAGACGAGCTGCAACAGACTAAGGAGAAGCTACAACAGGTCACGGTGGACCACGAGAAGAAGATGGTGGACCACGAGAAGAAGATGGAGCAGTTGGAACAGCAACTGATGGCTTTCCGTCAGATGTTCGAGGCCTCAATGAGTCATGGTGCATCGGGCTCGAGCGTCCCCCCATCACAGTAGCAATTAATTTTATATTTAGTTTTGTATAAACATTTTGAACAAATATATTTAATATAATATTTCTTTTTTCTAAAACAAATTTCAATATAATATTTCGTCATTAATTACATTTTTTTTCAACTAAATTAAATATTTTAGACCAAAAAATAAGTAAATTACTAATTTTTAAGAAAATAAATTATTTACTTTTAGCGTCGAATATTTCGACGCTAATAGTATACAAAATGGCCGCTGTAAGCGTACATATATTTCTTTTTAAATATATGTTAGCGTCGACTAGTTAAAAGTGACCTTTAGCGTCGACATATTTCGACGCTAATAGTAACAAACATGGTCGCTATAAGCTTACATATAATACTTTTTAAATATACTTTAGCGTCGACATTTTTCGACGCTAAAAGTTTGAATTTTTGCGTCGATATATTTCGTCGCTAATAGTAAAAAACATGGTCGCTATAAGCTTACATATAATACTTTTTTAATATACTTTAGCGTCGACACCTTGCGACGCTAAAAGTTTAAATTTTTGCGTCGATATATTTCGTCGCCAAATATACAATTAGCGTCGAAAATTTAACTTTAGCGTCGAAATAAATTGGACGCAGAATACTGTTTTTTAGCGTCGCAGTTAATTATTTCGACGCTAAAAGTGGTTTTCGTCGACATTTTATCGTCCATTGTTGGCGTCTAATTTTTTCGACGCTAAATATCATTTGCGTCGAAATAGTAAGTTATGGCGTCGAAACAATTCGACGCTAAATGGTCTAATTCTTGTAGTGGTAATAAACTATGTTTCGCCCTTGCATAGATCCTTTAGATTCATAATAGTCACTCATAGCTCCCACCGCTTTTTGGACATTATGTTTTAAAAATAGATCCATTAGATCACTATAAATCTATAATGAATAAGTAATTACGACAAAAGTCTGTGACACAAAGAAAAGGATACTTTTGTATATAGTCTACATCTATTTTCAACCAATTGGGATTATTGTACATTTAAAGAAAATCCTTAAGAAAATCCTGAGGTAAATAAAATTTTCCTAATAAAACATACATTGTTATATGATAATTATAATATTTTTCATATGATTATCAAAAAATTATACACACTAAAACTAGATAATTTATTGATTAAAATGTCGTCATATTTTGTTTTTAAGGATGGATCAGCGCAGTACTTGCCAATGGCTCTTGTTCCATTGCTTGCTTAAACAGTTCAATTTGATTGTATTATAAACGATAATAATATAAAAGGAAAGAGATTAGTAGAATGCAAACAAAGAGAAAAGACAATTGACAACATCGATCTCAAGTCATAATGTATATAGTAATTCTAACCACCATATATAATAATAAACAATCTATCATACACCAAATTTTAAGGCAGTAATATGTAGCCATTTTTGCTAGCCAATCAAATGCACCTTTCAAAGTCATCGATCAAATTGCTTAGTGTGTATGCAAATTGAATTTTATAATTGGGCATGTACCCATTTTGCTTCTATCACTTACACTTGGGGTAAAATAACAAACACTAAAAACACATTTTACGGACGATGACAATTGACAAGTAAAATATGCATTGGAGTCGTAACACAGCAGCCATCTTAGGGCTAATAGGCCAAGGTCTTTTAGATGGACAATACTGTAAAAAGTTGACACGTGTTCTGTGAAAAGATGGCGATTGTGCCAAGGGGATATGTTAGCGACTTTTACTAGCTAGTACCTCTCATATCCACAATGAAGTGACTCGTGAATAATTTTAGGTCACTCAAATGTGATAAAGTGATTCTAGAATGGTAACCTTACCTTTAAGTTATTATTTAGAGTTCCAAACTCTAATTTTATGTTTATGTCTAACATAAATATTTTGACTCAATTACAAACATATTATGTTTATACTTTCAAAACATCCTAACACAATTAATTAGCATAATTTCAACATTATGTATCTCCATATATCGGATAGAGAAAAACAATATCAGCTAAGAAGTAAACTCCAATGTTTTTTTTTTCAGGATGAGGGACAAAAACATTTTCGGCTACAAAGTAAACTCTAACGTTTGAGGATGAGTCGGATGACATTACCAAAAACAATATATAACTTAAGAAGTAAACTCCAATGTACTTATTTTCAGAATGGCATTACCAAAGTGTACTATGTAGTATACTAGAGACAAAAACAGTTTCAGCCAAGTAAATCTCCATTGTGTTTTGGAGGATATTCCCTCGATCACCTTAGAGTTTTTTTTTTTTTTTTTTTTTTGAGATGTTAGAAATCTTATCGTCAAATTAACAGATTCAGATTTAAACGGAGCATGTAAAATTTCTGGCCGTTCCAGTAAGCGGGTATTTTTATAAATTGACCTTAATTTTGGGTTTCTGTAAATTTTATTAGTATAAATATGCATGCCTATACCTGTGCCCAATGTATAATATAGAAGAAAAACACAAATGGCTCTAACATTTGAGAATGGATGTGTGCAAGAAGATGAGGGGTTGGGTTGGGGAAAATCTTTACCTGTACCAAGTGTTCAGGAGATTGTGAGGAATGACCCTCTGCGTGTCCCTGAAAAATACATTCAAGAACAGAAGGATAGGCCACTAGATTCTGAATTCTATTTTCCTGCTTCATCCGAAATACCAATCATAAACTTTTCCTTGCTAGCCAATGGAGATGAAGATGAGCTACAAAGACTAGACACTGCTTGCAAGGAATGGGGTTTCTTTCAGGTACATACATATTCAACCTAATTAAAATGAATTGTTTCTAATAAACTTTGTATTGAAACATAATTATAATCCATTATGTAATTTTTGTAGATAGTAAATCATGGTATAGAAGAAAAGGTGTTGCATGATATGAAGGCAGCAGTAGCAGCATTTTTTGAACTTCCTCTTGAAGAAAAATTGAAATATGCAATGGCAGCTAATGATCTTCAAGGATATGGACAAGGCTTTGTAGTCTCAGAGCTGCAAAAACTTGACTGGTGTGATCTCATAATGCTTATTACTCACCCACCTAACCTCAGAAAAATGACACTCTGGCCGGTCTCAGTAACAGGTTTCAAGTATGTATTATCATCTATCTCGAAATATAGTGAATATATAAAATCAGACTGTCAAATGCATAATTTGGAGAGCACATAACGAGTTTGTGTAGTATAGGGGCCTAAAATTCTTAATAGGGTAATTCGAGATATTTGAACCTCCTAGAAACAACATAATATTGTAACTTTGATAATCTTGTAATTCAGATAATAATATATTTTAACTAACAAAGATAATATCTAATCCAGTTAAATTCTATTGCATCTTAATTAATAATTGTTTAATTTATTAAATACTTGTTTCAATAGGGATGCAGTAGAAAAGTACTCAGCAGGAATGCAAAAGGTGACTGAGGGAATTTTAGGCAGCCTATCATTGCTGATGGGAATGGATAGAGATGGTCTAAAGATGTTACATGGTGAGATGAAACAAGCAATGAGAGTTAATTATTATCCTCCTTGCTCCAGGCCTGAACTTGTTCTTGGTATCAGCCCCCATTCTGATGGAGGCACGATAACTTTACTTCTGCAAGGTGAAGATGACATCACTGCCCTCCAAATCAAGCACAAAGATAGATGGGTTCCTATAAAACCAATTCCAAATACACTTGTTGTAAACATTGGCGACGCCGCCGAGGTATTTGATCATCAAAAACTTCATTTCCAATAACATCAAAAACCTCTTAAAAATTATTTTTACTATTTAGGTCTCTGATAACTAAAATTTTAACATCTATTTCTCCCTTAATTAATTAGTTTGTTTGTATAAGGGTCTCAGACGTCATATTTACCCTTCAA
Organism: Zanthoxylum bungeanum; assembly: GCA_019454045.1. Lineage (NCBI taxonomy): Eukaryota > Viridiplantae > Streptophyta > Magnoliopsida > Sapindales > Rutaceae > Zanthoxylum > Zanthoxylum bungeanum. The sequence goes on along the minus strand of SKCR01026045.1, from coordinate 161,659 downwards.
CACTAATGTTTTACCTGTACTATTTTAAAGTTAGGGATGAAATGAGTAGTAAAAATTTATCAAGTAGTCAAGTAGTAGATAACAATTCTAAAATTTACTCATTGCAGCATTTACATTAGAATTAATTAACTATTTGTTGGTTTTGCAGGTTTTTAGTAATGGGGTGTATAGAAGCATAGAACATAGAGCTCTGGCAAATAAAAACAAGGCAAGGATATCAGTGGCCACAGCTATGCTTCCAAATGATGAAGCAGAAATTGGTCCTGTGGAATCAATGGTGAATGGTGATCGACCTAGAGTTTACAGGAATGTTAAGTACCTCGATTTCCTTAGACACATTTTGGAGAATAAAATGGAAGGCAAAGCTCACACTGACTTTGTCAAGCTTCAAAGTCCATAATTGCCTGCAGCTATATTAGCATGCAACGAACGAATAGACACCCATATATAAATGTGATAAAATTATATCCAGTTTAGACTTATTGTGTTGTCGCTTAGGACTTAATTGTCAAGTTCAGGAAGTGTATTTCTTGTAAGAATCTGAGACAGTCCGCTTAAGCTCAGGTTGATTTGGCGGCGAGATTTCCACCGTTTCCAAAAAAGAAAGTGTTGTGGCTTATAAAATAATATGCTATGGTGTGTTGAAGAAATAACCACCGTTGCTAAGGGTGGTATGAGTTTCTAAAGAATTATTTTGTAATTTTTATTATTAATATATGTTCTGTTTAGTGTTGCGATTAGAAAGTGTGGTGAACAAACAAAGGTTCATAAACAGTGTTATAAAATTTTGATTTATGCTAAAAAAATAATTGATGTGTGTTTTTTTTTAATATTTTGATGGGGAAAAGTAATTTTTTAGTTTTTATAATTTAGATAATGAAAAAGTCTTGAATTCACTCTATATGAATTTACAATGGTAAAAGCCTATATATATAGGCTACATAGAAATCCAAAATAGAAAAGGAATCCTATAGTAATGAATATAATAATGAATATATGAAATCTGCATCTAATAGAGAAATATAATAAAATCATCAATCCTAAAGGTACTAGGAATCTATTTTGGATATTAATTCCATAATATAGATTTCCATAATAATATTCTTTAACATTCCTTAACACCCCCCCTCAAACTCAAGCTGGTAACGAAGTAGTAAGCTTGAGGTTGCATCTTGAAATCGGAGAGCGGGGTTCTGAAACTGAAAATATTGAAACTTGGAGGCTGGAAACCTTGAGATAATGGATGAGCTTTAACCTACGAAGCCCGAAGGGGGAGCCGAAGCCCAAGAGAATGCCGAAGCCGAAAAGGGAGAGAAATCCTGAAAAAGAGCCGAAGCCAGAGAGGGAGCGAAATCCCGAAATAAAGCCGAAGCCGGAAAAAAAGGGAGCGAAACCCCGAAAGAGAGCCGAAGCCCAAGAGGGAGCGAAATCCCGAAATAAAACCGAAGCCGAAAAAGGGGAGCGAAATCCCGAAAGAGAGCCGAAGCCCAAGAGGGAGCGAATTCCCGAAATAAAGCCGAAGCCGAAAAATGGGAGCGAAATCCCGAAAGAGAGCCGAAGCCCAAGAGGGAGCGAATCCCGAAATAAAGTTGAAGCCGAAAAAATGAGTGAAATCCCGAAAGAGAGCCGAAGCCCAAGAGAGAGCGAAATCCCGAAAAAGAGAGTCAAAGCCTGAGAGAGAGCGGAAGCCCGAGAGAGAGTCGAAGCCCGAGAGAGAGTCGAAGCCCGAAGAGAGCCGAAACCTGAGAAGTAGCAAAATTTCGAAAGGAGCTCGAAATATGAAAGAGAGTCGAAACTCAAAAGAGCACACTTGTGAGGGGTGGCACATGGGAAAATCAATGTGGTGGTTGGCAACAGGGGGGCGCGTGAGGGTCACGCAATTATGTTAGCCGTGATCCCCCACGCGCCGACGAGAATAAGAGAGAGTGAAACTAGAAAAGCAAAACCTGGTGTCTGATACCATGTTAGATAATGAAAGAAAGTCTTGAATTCACTCTATATGAATTTACAATGGTAAATGCCTATATATATATAGGCTACATAGAAATCCAAAATAGAAAATTAATCCTATAGTAATGAATAATAATAATGAATATAGGAAATCTGCATCTAATAGGGAAATAATAAAATCATCAATCCTAAAGGTACTAGGAATTCTATTTTGGATATTAATTCCATAATATAGATTTACATAATAATATTCCTTAACATTCCTTAACATATAAAATTTGGTTTTTGAAAGAAATCACGATAAATAGTTGTAATTTCTCATAATTAACCAAACATTTAAAAATTATGTTTTGACCAAACATAATTTTGTCATCTCATCACATATCAAACTACAATACTAAACCCATAGTGTGATATTGCTTAATGATCATAATTAAAGGGCATGTTTAGTAATATTTATTATTAAATCATTGTTATGCAGTGTAATGAGCCTATTAAATATAAGATTATGGCACACATTTTTTTAAAACATTTTATTTTTCAGCCCCGTTTTAAGAGGATGATTTTTATTATTTATTATTTTATTTTATTTTATTACTGAAGTTAAAAGGATGATTGGAAAATTGTAAATGTTAAGGAATTATTATGGAAATAATATTAAGGAAATAATATCCCTATATTATGGAATCAATCTCCAAAATAGAATTTCTAGTATCTTTAGGATTCGTGATTTTTTTATATTTCCCTATTAGATGAAGATTTCATATATTCATTATTATTGTTCATAGCTATAAGATTCCTTTTCTATTTTGGTTTTTCTATGTAGCCTATATATAGGCATTTACCATTGTAAATTCATATAGAGTGAATTCAAGACTTTCTCTCATTATCTAACATGATATCAGAGCCAAGGGTATGACTCTTCTAGTTTCGCTCTCTCAGTTCTCATCTACACGTGGGGATCACGGCCATTTTCTGCAAGTGAACCTCACGCGCCACCCCATCACAAGTGCTTCTCCCATCATGCGCCATTCCTTTCAAGTGTGCTCTGCGTCGACTCCTTTCGGGTTTCAGCTCTCTTTCAGATTTTCGAGCTCCTTTTGGGATTTCGCTCTCTCTCAGGCTTCTGGAACCTGTCAGGATTTTGCTCCCTCTCCGATTTTGGATCTTTGTCGGACTTCAGTTCTCTGTTGGACTTTGGCTCTCTGTCGGTCTTTAGCTCTCTGTCGGGATTTCGCTCCCTCTTTGGCTTCGGTAATCTCGGGCTTCGGCTCTCTATCAGAATTTCACTCTCTCTCTGGCTTCGGCACTCTTGGGCTTTGGCTCTCCCTTTTAGCTTTGTAGGTTAAAGCTCCCTCTTGGGCTTCGGCTCCCCCTTTGAGCTTCGTAGGTTAAAACTCTCATTTGGGCTTCTGCTCCCCCTTCGGGCTTCCTAGGTTAAATCTCCCTATTGGGCTTCTGCTCCCCCTTCGGGCTTCGTAGGTTAAAGCTCTCTCTTGGGCTTCGACTCCCCCTTCGGGCTTCGTAGGTTAAAGCTCCCTCTTGGGCTTCGGCTCCCCCTTCGGGCTTCGTAGGTTAAAGCTCATCACCTATCTCACAATTTCCAGCCTCCAAGTTTCAAGATTTCTAGTTTCAAGATTCTGTCCTCCGATTTCAAGATGCAACCTCAAGCTTGTTCCTTCGTCACTGGCTTGAGTTTGGGGGGGGGGAGGTTTAAGGAATATTATTATGGAAATAATATTAAGGAAATAATATCCCTATATTATGGAATCAATCTCCAAAATAGAATTCCTAGTACCTTTAGGATTCGTGATTTTTTTATATTTCTCTATTAGATGAAGATTTCCCATATTCATTATTATTGTTCATAGTCATAAGATTTCATTTCTATTTTGGTTTTCTATGTAGCTTATATATAAGTCTTTACCATTATAAATTCATATAGAGTGAATTGAAGACTTTCTTTCATTATCTAACAGTAAAAACTCTCGAAAGTTAGACAAATATTTCTAATAATTCCAATTTTATTTTACATTCAAAACCACTGAGATGGAAAGAAAAGCATCGACACATTACACTTTATCTTGCACAAATTAATGTGACATAAATATGTATAGTTAAAATATATTAAATAATCAAAATAAATCATATGAATCATTCGGTATTTTTATTCAACTAATCATATTATGGCGTAACAGTTTGTAAAAATAAATTGTGGTTGTGTCATTACTCATCTTAACTGAAAATTATATTATGTGACGGGTGTATATATCAACTCTCTCACAGCAGGCGGGCTCCACAATTGTGTGAGGCCCGCCTGTTGTGAGAGAGATGACATATACACCCGACAATGATATACCACCTCCATCTTAACAGACTATCAAACTACACTAATGACACGTACCCATTTGACTCCCCACTATATCGTTCTCTCAATTCTCTCACCCATGACATTGATTTTTTTCCTTTTTGCAACATTAAAATTTATACAAAGAGTTAAAAAAAGACTTAGGTCGTATTTATTTTTAGTGTTTAATGCTTAATAAAACTAAATTTAAGTGGTTTATAAATTGACTTATTTGTTTTTTGTCACTTAATACTGAATTTAAAGTAATTCTAATTGATTAGGATTAAGTAAAATTTTTTAACTTGGGTGGTGTTTATTTTTTCTTTAACACTGCTAGATCTGAATGTGGTGCGAGATCTGAATGTAACTCAATATTAAGCATATTTAAATGCAAATATTCAAATGACATAAATATTATCCGTGCCTACGGTACGGTGTTACGAAATTTACCATTGTCATTTTCAGAAAGATTTTATAATGAATGAATTATATTTTTTTTGATTTATTTAGTAATTTTCAGAGAGATTTTATGATGAAAGATTTTTTTTTTGATTTATTTGGTAACCTATAATTGTCATTTTGAAAGAGATTCTATAATGAAATGATTATGTATCTGCCATTAGATTATAATGAAAGGATTTGAACCGCCAATTAAGCCACATAAATATATGAATTTGGATACATTATGTAACATCCCCGTGCGGAGATGTTACCAGCAGGTGATGGATCCTCACTACCACCCTGAGCCTCTGTCTATTTCTAAACTTCCTTGACTATGTTACCATTACAGACACTTATTAAACTATTTCACGAACCAATTATTAACTTTAGATAAATTCTTATACTTCATATAAATAACATCATATACCTTTAGACTTGACTCACACCGACATACATGCATTCTATCTGAATGCGAACAAAAAACTTCACATGACAGACCCATACTATAGTGACTGTAGTAAACTCAATTCCTCGATCTCAAGCTCTTGTTCGGCTATAGCTCACAAGATAAAGCTACATGCAAAACAAACTGTAGATTTGGGGGGTCAGATCGTTTGAACGACCCGGTGAGTGGATACTAAAAATAACAAACCATAAGAAAAAAAATCTAAAACATGCCCATAAACCATTTTTCATGCATGTATCGTAAAAAACATATCAAGCGTTCAATGCCAGGTCGCGCGCATAGACTGAGCGAGGAAGGAACGATCCATTGTCGACAAGGTAGTGGGTCAATCCATTTCTGATGGACGAGACCCTAAAAAGTATCACGACGAAAATATATAATGAGTCATAAAAATATAAAAACATGCAACGAGCGTCGAGGCGGAAACATATCTTCAATCGAGCATCTCAGCGGATACATATATATAATTCAGAAATCATGAAAACATTAAACAAGCGCTGAGACAGAAACATGTAATCATTATGCATATTCTTTATCAATTAAAAACCTCAAAACAAATAAAACTTCAAAACTTAATAGATTTTAAATTATAAGTCAAGAAAATATAAATAAAATATCCACTCACAAAGATTGATGATTTTCTAGAAACTCGCTATGGAATTGCTAACGATGTGAGCTCATGTCAGTAACATATAGTAAGTTGAACTCATTAGACTAGGCATGACAAAATAATTCTTAAATATTAATTAGGCTGTATAACGCATGAAATTCCAAATTCACTAAAATTCAGGGTACTCAGATTATCTAAGGATTTACTGACCTAGATTCGAAGTTACGGAAGTGCGGTAGCGAAATTTCAATTTCAGCCTAATCATTAAAATCCTCTACTCAATGGTTAACTTCGAAAATTCACTACAGTTAATTGGGATGAAATCTAGGGTTGAAATTTTAATATTATGGACCTTAATGTGTCTAGTTTACGTCGGTTTTTATGAATCTCAGTTTTGATTTCGGAAACTCAAGTTATAAACCGAAATTATGGGGTTGATCAGAAAACAAACTGGATGTAGTGGCAGCGAATCTTTCAACTTCACAAATTTGGTTTGGCTTCATCCTAAGTCCAAAAATTTTGATTTTAGATATGTTACTCCCATATATGTCTATCTTATCCAAAATTTTACGAATCTTGATTTCAATTCCTAAATCTCAATTTATAGGTGAATATCTATAGACAGTTCAGGCAAACCTGAAATTTACGAATCTGCAGGGCAGTCATTTTGTAAGGTTGGTATAAATTCATCTCTTAACCAAATATTCTAATTTTTGGATATGTTACACTCTTCTATCTCTAATTTACTCATAATTTAATGGTGTATCATTTGGACACCTAAAACTTAACTTATGACATGTCCAAGACTTGTCTTAATCCAAACCCACTGCTAATATTATATTCATTGTTCTATTAATCGTCAGTAATTTTAGCCATTACCACCATGCTCAATCAACATGTTAAACACATATTATGATTCACAAATTGGTCAATTACTTAATTTTATTCAGTCAGTCATTTTGTCAAACACTTGGTGCACAAATGAGATGTTACCGGCAATGATGGATCCTCCACCGTCCTGAGCTTCTGTCCATTTCTAAACTTCATCGACTATGTTACTATTACAGACACGCATTAAACCATTTCAAGAACCAATTACTGACTTTAGATAAATACTTATACCTCATATAAATAACATCATATACTTTTAAACTTGACTCACACCGACATACATGCATTCTATCTGAATGTGAACAAAAAAAACTTTGCATGACAAACCCATACTCTAATGATTGCGGTAAACTCAATTCCTCGATCTCAAGCTCTTGTTTGGCTATAGCTCACCAGATAAAGCTACCTGCAAAACAAACCGTGGAGTTAAGGGGGGTCAGATCGTTTGAATGACCTGGTGAATGGATACTAAAAATAACAAACCATAAGAAACAAAAAAATCTAAAAAATGCCTATAAATAATTTTTCATGCATGTATCATCAAAAACATATCAATCATTCAATGTCCAAGTCACGCGCATAGACTGAGCGAGGAACGAACGATCCCTTGTCGACAAGATAATGGGTCAATCCATTTATGATGGACAAGACCCTAAATAAGCACCCCGGCGGAAACATATGATGGGTCATAAAAATATAAAAACATGTAACAAACTCCGGGGTAGAAACATATCTTCAATCGAGCATCTCAGCGGAAACATATATATAATTCAGAAATCATGAAAATATTAAATAAGCGCTGAGACGGAAACATGTAACCATTATGTATAATCTTTATCAATTAAAAACCTCAAAATAAATAAAACTTCAAAACTTAATATATTTTAAATTATAAGTTAAGAAAATATAAGATAAAGTATCCATTCACAGAGATTGATGATTGTCTAGAAACTCGCTATGGAATCGTTAACAATGTGAGCTCTTGTCAGTAACATATAGTAAGTCGAACTCATTAGAATAAGCATGGTAAAATAATTCTTAAATATTAATTAGGCTATACAACGCATGAAATTCAAAATTCGCTAAAAGTCAGAGGTACTTAACTTATTTAAGGATTTTACGGACCTAGATTCGAAGTTACGGAAGTGCGGTAGCGAAATTTCAATTTCTGCCTAATTATTAAAATCCACTGCTCAATGGTTAACTTCGAAAATTCACTACAGCTAATTGGGATGAAATCTAGGGCTGACATTTTAATATAATGGACCTTAATGTGTCTAGTTTACGTCGGTTCTTAAGGATCTCAGTTTCGATTTCGGAAACTCAAGTACTAGACTGAAATTCTGGGGTTGTTCAGAAAAAATTGAATATAGTGGCATCGAGTTTTTCAACTTCAAAATTTTGTTTTGGTTTCATCATAAGTCCAAAAATTTCGATTTTTGGATATGTTACTCTCATATGTGTCTATCTTATCTAGAATTTTACGAATCTTGTTTTTATTCCTAAATCTCAATTTATAGGTGAATCTCTACAGACAGATCAGGTGAACTAGAAATTTACGAATCTGCAGGGCAGTCATTTTGTAAGGTTGGTATAAAATCATCTCTTATCCAAATATTCTAATTTTGATATGTTATACTCTTCTCTCTCTACTTTACTCAGAATTTAATGGTGTATCATTTGGACATATAACTTAACTTATGACCAATTATTTATGTCTTGTCCAAGACTTGTCTTAACCCAAACTCACTACCAATATTATATTCACTGCTCTATTAATCTTCAGTAATTTTAGCCATTACCACCATGCTCAATCAACATGTTAAACACATATTATGATTCACAAAATTGGTCAATTACTTAATTTTATTCAGTCCGTCACTTCGTCAATTACTTGGTGCGCACATTGCGGAAACATTATTATTACCACAATTTATGCTTGTTCAACTTCTATTTTCATTAGCAGTGTTTTTTTTAACAATTATTCAAACTTATATTATTCAACCAAAACATCCCTATTTTCTCTTATTTCATCACTGGCCTAAACTTTCCCTTATGTCACTATCTAATCTTCTTTCTATTTGTTGACAAAAGAAAATTACCTTAGGACGACAATGATGAAAGCAAGCAGGGCGGACAAGTATCACGCCATAGAACGATTCGTAAACAGGGCGACGAAGAGAAGAGCGATCAGAACAATCACCAGACGACACAACAACTAGGATGACAAAAGAGCCAGGACGACTGATGCATACTGGAGTTGGTCCCACGATTTAAGCAGTTTGACGGTTTCCTCCACGATTAAGTAGTTATGGTACACAACTCAACGGTTGGAAGACACGATCCAGCAGTACAGAGAAGTTACGGACTAAAACCGTCCGAGCAGTTAGCAAGGCTCACTATAAGAGGCTCATTCATGCGAAGAAGAAAGACCCCCCCCCCCCCGAAAAAATGAAGACTCAAAACGGGCATTTTATTTTAATTTTGTAGCTTTGTAATTTTTGGATTGTAATTTGTGTGCTTGTGCCCCTTGGAGGCTTATTCACTTAATCAAACACCCATTGATGGGACTGTATCTCAGGAGGTTTGAACTTTACACGCTCTCTTGACGAAAAATTATGCAAACAATTTTTGGCGACCACAGTGGGAGAATTGGTGTAAAAATTGGAAATGCCTCCGAAAAGAAACACTCAAACTGGCTGAAGTACGGAGGAAGGGGGACTGGAGCAAACCAATCAGCCCCACGTTCCAGCCGTAGTAGGTCATTTCGAGGGTCTGGCAGATGCTAGTCGATATGAACCTATGCGAGAGGTCAGCCCTAACGCGGTTCGCGCCTTGTTCGGCGAGTTCACACAGGATGTTGTCGAGCAGGTTAGGCTTCAAAATGCTCACATCATAGATAAGTTTACCTCGACTAGTAATTCGCATTATGAAAATATGGCCAAACACTTAAGCTCACTAAACGATTTAATGACCAAATATGTAAACGAATGGACAACCATACCGTGGACTACACCTCCTCCTGCACCAAACAGTCAGGAGGCTGGTCCGAGCAATATTCCTCTGCAATGGGTCACTGTCCCTACGACTTCCAGGGGGAATAAGTCATGGGGGCAATGGCCTATATCTAGGGCCAAACCTACACCAAGGGCCAAATATGGCACAACATGAAGTGGTGTTGCCCCAAGGTCTCCAGGCTTCACAGGGGCACAGTCACGACTATGTACAACTTGTGAGAGGACCACAACCACCCATCATAGCAATGACATTCAATGGCAATGATATGTTGAGAGAACAGATGACTGAGATTATTCAGAATCAATTCGGTCTAGGGATAAAGCCAATTCGCCAAAGATATCGAAAGCCATATCCAGATTGGATCGATGTAGCATATATGTGGCCTAGGAATTACAAAATACCAGACTTTTCCCTGTTTACAGGGTCTGGGGAAGTTTCTACCATGGAACACGTTGGACTATTTACCATGCAGTGTGGAGAAACAAATGATTTCCATAAGTTGAGGTTATTTCACAGCTCACTGTCAGGAGTAGCTTTCTCCTGGTATGTCAGCCTGCCGCCCAACTCGGTGGAAACTTAGCAACAAATGGAACAGCTGTTCCATGCACAATTCTACAAGGCCGAATCTGAAGTGGCCTTGGCCGATTAGGCAAACTTGAGACAGTTGACAGGAGAATGGGCCGAGATATTTTTACAAAGGTTCAAAGTGGCCCGAGGCCGATGTTACGTGCCTTTGTCAGAAAAAGAATTTGTGAGAATCGCCTAAAGCTGTCTAAATTTCTATCTGAAAAAGAAATTTCAAGATCGTGAATTTTGGGATATTCCCCAACTCACCACTAGTGTGGTGCGTTATGAACAGTTATTAAGAGAGGAGGAACAAATGAAAAATTACAGCAAATGAACTTATTACAGGAACATCAATTATGAAATAAGCGAAATGGACATCGAATCGGCCGACTTATGCTTGGCCGAATTGGTTAAATGGAAGCTGTACATTTGCAAGGCATGAGCTGAACCCCAAGCCAAAGAAAAAACGAAAAAAAAGTAGGAACTTCTCTTTCGATATCACAAAAGTCGATGCCATATTCGATCAATTATATAAAGACAAGAAAATTAGTCTGAGCGATCGCCACACATTGCCAAGCGCCGAGCAAATCGGTGGTAAAAAATATTGTAAATGGCATAATGCATGGTCCAACTCAACTAATAATTGTCTTGTTTTTCGGAATATTTTACAGGATGCCATAGAATCTGGACGAATAACGTTCGAAAAAAAGATGACGGTGGATGAAACCCTTTTTCCAAAGCCGATGGAATTAAAAATGATTAACTCGGACCTTACCAAATTGAACTTTCCAAAGTTCAAGTTGGTCCTAGATGAAGATCATGACTGTCATCGTCCGAGCGCTTTGGAAAGGATCAAAACATCCCAAGAAGGGAAGGATGGGCGAAATCTGTGTGCACGGTGCAAGAACAATATAAAGTGGATGAAGGAGTTGGAATATACCTGTGAAAGGCCAGTAAAGAAAGATCCAGTAGCATGGAAACCGATGACCTTCGTGCCAAGGTTCTACGGTGAGAATTCAAACTTCGTCCAAAACGTAAAGATGTTTAGGCCGAAAATTCATCGGCCCAACATATGGCATTCATACCGGAGGCCATATTCGGAGTAACGTTCGGGAATGAACTACCCTCCTGTGTAAGAAATGACAAGGACGCAACTGAGACGACACCAGAGAAATTATGGCCGTATGATGCGCCAACAAGGCGAAAAAAAGTCACCACAGGCCATAGTGCTTATACAATGGAGAAACCAGATGTGGGTAGTAAAGAGAGTGACGACAGAGAAGGGACAACTACGAAATGTGATGAGCGTACCAAGTTTGATAGACGAAAACGGGACGAGACAGACGACGAAGAACCCCCTATTGTCATTCAGTTCTGCAGTATGTCACCGGTTGTGGCTAGTCATTACATGTTGTCCGAAAAATTCAAGGGGGACAACATTGAATGGTCTGGAAATAACGAAGATGTCTATGATGGTGATGAGACGGAATTTACAGCACTCTCGATAACAGACAGAGAGGCTTCGAATGAGGAAATGACTGACATAGAAGAAGAAATAGACATTAGGACTGAAGCACGAAGAAGGAGAATATCACAGAATCGGCTTCTCAAAGAATTGTATGAGGCCGAAAACCCTACAGTCAGAACGCTAGGAGAAGACTTGGGACGATCCCCATACCTCGTCCTATATGGAACACCCAAAATAAAACGGACCGTTACCAAGGCAGAAAAGCAAATACTGGTCGTCAATAATGTCTCTCACAATGCGCCAGTCACATTACCACCCTCTAGATGGGACATGAAGGGAGAACTACTTCGGGCCAATGCTGGGAACGAACAAACAATTGAGGTAGGCCTATCAGAGAAAGTGATATTCCCAAAACCACCACCACAAATGACGAAACACATGTGGCCATTGTATGTAAAAGCAAAGGCCAAAGGGATACCCATCACCAAAGTATTGATTGACAATGGAGCAACCAGCAATGCAATCCCGTTAGGATGTTAGGACGTTTAGCAAAGTCAGAAGGTGATCTCATCCCCACAGAGGTGGTGCTCACAAGCTTCAATGGAGGGGCGACGACAGCCAAATGGGTCGTGCCGTTAGATTTGCAAGTATGGAGTACTACGAAGATAATAGTTTTCTTCGTTATAGATGGACCAACCATATATAACATGCTCTTAGGACGGGATTGGATCCACGACAGCCGATGCATTCCTTCATCCCTTCATCAATGCCTAGTTTTCTAGAACCAGATAGACGAAGTAGAAATAATACATGCTGATAACAGACCTTTCGCTGTGAAATAAATTCGGCCGAATACTTCATGTAGGAAATTACGGGTCGACCAAGGTTCTGAATGAAGGAGAAATTTCGGCCATTGTGGCTCAAAACGACGAGCCATACCCCGCAAGTCTGCTAAACGATTTGTTCGCACAAACAAGGCCAACCACATTGGTCTTTGGAGAGCCAATGCACAATAATTCAAATGAAGAAGAACAAGCAGAGTAAAGAACAAGCCGCACTCGCGGCCACCAGGGCAATCTTAATGGCCTATGTAACGGAACGAGAAGATGAAGCTGAAGCTCATGCCGCTATTTCGGCCTTAAGGGATAAATTGTTAGCACACCAGACAGAAGACAAAATAAGAGAGGCATGCATGGTAGATTGTTTGATGGAAGGGAGTCACAAGAGAGAACAACAAATGGAAGAGGAAAAATACGCTCTGAATGGGCGGCATAAGACGAGCATCACAATGGTACAAGATGTATTGGACGAGGTAAACCTGGGAAGTAAGGACAATAGACGTATCACCTACATCAGCAAGGAACTAGAGGCCCAGGTACGCGAAAAACTGATCCATTTGTTACAAAAATATAAAGATTGTTTTGCTTGGGACTATAATGAAATGCCTGGTTTAGATAGAACGTTAGTGGAACATAGGTTGCCAATTATGTCAAACCATAGGCCGTATAAACAACCTCCCCGGAGGTTTGCACCCAATGTCATGCCTGACATTAAGAAAGAGGTCGAACGTCTTTTGGAGGCGAAATTCATTAGGACGACCAGATACGTAGAATGGTTGTCAAATATCGTCCATGTCATGAAAAAGAATGGAAAGCTAAGAATATGCATAGACTTTAGGAATTTAAACTTGGCCACACCAAAAGATTAATACCCCATGCCGACAGTAGATTCCCTAGTGGACTCCACAGCAGGGTACCAGATGTAATCTTTTATGGATGGGTACGCGGGATACAATCAGATCATTATCGCCGAAAGTGATATACATAAAACGGATTTTAGGTGCCCAAGTTCTTTAGGATGTTATGAATGAGTGGTGATGCCATTCGGTCTAAAAAAATGCTGGGGCCACATACCAGCGGGTCATGAATATGATTTTCCATGACATGATCAGCAAATTTGTAGAGGTTTATGTGGACGATATAGTGGCTAAGTCCGCAACCATGGACGAACATTTTAGCCACTTAGCAATGGCTTTCGAGAGAATGAGGAAATTTAAATTAAAGTAAAACCCTGCCAAATGTGCTTTCGGGGTTTGTGCAGGAAATTTCCTGGGTTTTCTAGTACACCAACGGGGAATTGAGATTGATACCAATAAATCTCGGGCAATCACTGAAGCCAAACCACCCCGAAATAAGAAAGAGTTGCAAAGATTTCTAGGGCAAATTAACTTCTTAAGAAGATTTATCTCTAACTGTGCAGGAAAAACTAAAGTGTTCTCGTCTCTGTTGAGGCTAAAGGATAAGGACGAGTTCGTCTGGACCGAAGAACATCAAAAGGCTTTCGAGAGCCTGAAGAAATATTCATCACAGCCGCCGGTGATGATACCCCATGTGCCAGGACGGCCAATGAAGTTATATATATCAACTGAAGAGCAATCCATAGCTGGGATGATCGCGCAAGATGATGACATGGACGTCGAAAGAGCCATCTATTATATCAGCAGACAATTGCTGAAATATGAATGTAATTATTCTCCAATGGATAAATTGTGTTTGGCTTTATATTTTACATGTACTAAATTGCGAGCCTACCTTAGGCCGATTACAGTGTACTTAATTACTAAACTTAATATAATAAAATACATGTTCTCTCGTCCTATTTTGCATCAAAGAGTTGGTTTCTGGTCATTATCATTATCAGAATTTGATATACGACATGAACCTCAAAAGGCCGTAAAAAATCAGGCCTTGGCAGATTTCTTAGCTGATCACCCATGTTTGAGTACCATTAGAGAAATGGAAATGGAATTAGATGAATGCAGTTTGAAACCATGGACGATGTATTTTGATGGATCTAGCACGACGAAAGGAGCATGGATATGAATAGTCTTAATCAGTCCAATGAGAGAATCATTCCATTTCATAATCAGGTTAGACGAATATTGCACCAACAACCAAGCCGAATATGAGGCCTTGATATTTGGGTTGGAAATACTCCTCAATATGGGAGTAACACACGTGTTCATTAGAGGAGACTTGCGACTAGTAATCCAACAGGTAACGGAAGCCTTTAAATGTCAGAGCCCATCAGTCATGGCACTATCAGATGTAGCCAAAGAGTTGCTAGATCAATTTGACGTTGCGGAGCTAGAACATGTTCCAAGGACGAAGAACGAAGTGGCCAACAACTTGGCCGAAACAGCCTCTGGATATAAACAGACAAGCATATATGCATATATAGGAGCGAAGTGTTGGGGTTGGTGCTCAGAGCGCCAATTCTCGGTTGTATTTTTTATATATACTTCTGTAAAACTTTATTATTTTGAATAATATATGCAATTTCTATAATATAATGTATCTTTTAATATGGTAAAGAAGTAATGACTAGTCATGGTGCAGTTGCAAAAGCGTCGCAACTGACATTGAGTTGTATCATGACGTTGTCATTCTCAGACAGTTCCTGGTCAATGTTTACACTACTTGGTCAGTATAGTAAACCCGTTAAGACCGGTACATGTCGTATACTGGAATATATGATTCCAATAGTCTTGGAAACTAATATAGACGTGTAGGTGTTTATAGCGGATAAACACTGAACGAC
Organism: Zanthoxylum bungeanum; assembly: GCA_019454045.1. Lineage (NCBI taxonomy): Eukaryota > Viridiplantae > Streptophyta > Magnoliopsida > Sapindales > Rutaceae > Zanthoxylum > Zanthoxylum bungeanum. Next base: position 146,301 of record SKCR01026045.1, on the reverse strand, counting down.
TCACCGAAGATTCTTAATGGATGATACACTAACGTCAATGAGAATCTTATTGGGTTGAGTAGCACTTGTGATTCTTCGACTTGAGATACCACTGTGGGCGCATGAGACATCTTCTACACTTAGATGGCAGTCACGTCACCGATCTATTAAGATCATACCTCCGCCTGTTCGTTGGGTGTAGATAGATCCTCAGGGTGTCCTGTGTGTATCGAGATAGGATCCGTCGGTTCTTGTGTATCAGGCATAGGTAGTCATATGATTAGCAATCAGATAAAAACCATGGCCCGTGGTACAATTTAGAAGTTAGTTCTAAATGTTCTTTTAGATTACTAATATAATAGTCGACTGGATAATCCCAATAGAGATTTGACGTTTACATCTATATCTCTGGGATTTATCCGGATACCTGTGACAGATGAATTATACATTTGCCATGACCTCAACCTGTATGATTCAGCGAGTTTATCCGTGATCGTCATAATTTACGGGTGGATAAATTATAGACACGAAATTGGATTTCGTGACGGATATACCTGAATCTAGAGAGTCTCACTAATGAAATATACTCATAGAGCACTAGGGCAACAATTATAAATAATGTTGATTATTTATAAAGTCGTTTAAAGGTTAAACGTAAAATACATGTGTAGGGACCCGATAGTCATTTTCTTAATTTTTGTGTATTTGCATTTAATGTTAGATTAATTCAAATACACATTAATTAATTGTCAAATTGAGATATTTGACTAATATCATAAATATATATATGTATTTAATATTTAATGTAAATATAATACATATATTTAATATATTTGTATTTAATTAATTAATTAATTATTTAATTGTTAAATGATTAAATTAATTAAAGTATAGATATTTTAAACTTATGATATTTGTTTTAATGGCTAAGTTGCCATTGTTGACTTGGTTGAAAAAGTCATTAAAGTGTAATGATCATTTAAGCAAGTTGGCAACTTGATATTAATTGAAATGAAAACAAAATATCTAGATAGCTTTACACCAAAATTCGGCCAAGGCCTAATGGGAGGGGTATAAATTGTTTTCTTTCATTTTAGGGTTACACAAGTTTAAAACATACAAAAGAAACACAACAGAGTTGAGAGCAAGTTTGAAGGCCAAAGAGAAAAAGTCTTGGAAAATCTAGCTTGTGTAAGTTTTTTCTTTAAACCTTCAACATGGAAATTGTTTCTAACTACCTTAGCACCATTTTGTGATGCTTTGATGTTATTTCTACTCTTAAATTTTGTGTTTGTTTGTTTGAGAACTTGGATGAAAGTTTGATGCATGTTAAAGGCCTTGAAAAGGTTTCATAAGTTTGCTTATGATTCTTTAGAAATCAAAGTTGCTAATCTAGAGTTGTTGACCCACTCTTAAATGACCAGATTTGTTCTATAGTTATTTCATTGTGTTGAGACTTGATTTGAATGGAAGAAACATGAGTGAAGTATTGGATTTTGTCAATTTGGTCTAATTTGTCTAATTTGAAGAAATTGAAAATTAGGGTTTGAGACCACTTCCAAATTTGGGGCTTTTCATTTATATGGTGTATTGGATGTGTATATGATACATATTAAATCTTATGTTGATTGGATTTCATTTGCATGTGTTTTGAACAATGGAAGTGCAAAATGCACTTATCCCCCTAGTGAAGCTCACGGCCTTGGGCCAATTTTTGGGAAATTTAATTTGCTAATTGTATTTGAAATTTGGGACATTTTAAATTCATATTAGAAATGATTTAGAATCATTCAAAATTGTTTTGAACAATTTCGGATAAAAAATAAACAAAATGCTTGGTTTAGGGGTAATTCGGTAAATTCACATAAATTTGATTTATAGTGTTTTATTTCATAATTTGATTATTGGATAATTAAATAAATAAGTTTATTTTATTAATCCGAGAAAAAGTTTTGAAATCGGAAAATTCTGATTTTCCACTATTCCGCTGCGTTACCGGATTTCCGCAATAAAACCCATTCACGAAGAAGTCAAGCCAGCCCTGATGAGACGAAAGAGAATGATGGATGTCTTGACCATTGAGGTCCAAGATGAGGACGATTGGAGAAAATAGATCAAAGAATTCCTAAGACAACCCGAAAATGGGAAAGATCGAATGCTGAAACTCAAAGCCTTGAACTACGTGGTGTCGGGAGATGTGTTATATAAAAAATGCCAAGACGGCCTGTTGTTGAAATGTGTAGGGCCATCGGAATCCAGAACTATTATGGCCGAAATACACGAAGGTGTTTTTGGGGCTCACCAGGCCGGAATAAAGATGAGATGGTTGATTATATGGAGCAGATATTATTGGCCAAAAATGGGAGAGTCGTGTGTATCGTATGCCAAGGGGTGCGTTGCTTGTCAGAAATATGAGCTCATTCAGAGGGCACCAGCAACCGAAATGGTCTCTGTCATTAAACCATGACCGTTAATAGGATGGGCGATAGATTTGATAGGGAAAATCTATCCTGCATCTAGCAAGGGACACACTTTCATCATCGTCGCCACAGATTTCTTTACCAAATGGGTAGAAGCAATTCCGGTAGTGGAGATTTCTCAAGGGCAAATTATCAAGTTCATAAAAGAGCGCATCATCTACTGATTCGGTATCCCACAAACAATAATGGTGGATCATGGTACTTCGTTAAATGGCGAAAAAGGTAAAAAGCTTCCTGGCCGAATACGGGACCCGGCTAGTAAACACTACTCCATATTACCCCCAGTCAAATGGTCAGGCAGAATCGTCCAATAAGACCATCAAAGGGTTGATTCGGAAAATGGTAACGGACAATGCCAGACGATGGGACGAGTGTTTAAGTCAGACTCTATGGGCATATCGGACGTCACCGCGAATGAGTATCTCGGTCACGCCATTTCAATTAGTATATGGTCAAGAGGCCGTATTACCAGTCGAAGTTGATATTGAATCCACTAGGGTGATGTTGCAAAAAGAATTGACAATGGAAGATTACAGCGAAGCAATAATCCAAAATTTGTTGGAATTGGACGATATCAAATGCGATGTCATAAACCGTTTAGAAGCATAAAAGAAAAAAATGGCCAAGGGATATAATCAGAAAGTCATGGCTAAATCGTTCAGAAAAGACGAATTAGTGTGGAAAACTATATTGCCACTTGGAGCCAAAGATCCGGCATATGGCAAATGGTCGCCTAATTGGGAAGGCCTATTTGAGGTAGACAACATATTGCCAAACAGAGCTTACCATTTAAAAAATTTGAATGGAAAAATGCATGATATGAGGATTAACGGTAAATACTTGAAAAAATATGTGCCCTCATTATGGGAACACGAGAACGTAATGTCTTTGCAATAAGGATAAAACTAAGTATATAAAATATATTTTTATTAATTCAGGACGAAAACGTCCTAAAAATACAATGTTTGGACGATGCAACGTCCTACAGTATTACATAATTATTGGCTGGCCGAAGATCGCTGAAGCTCGTCGGGCGAATCCTTCAGAAATGAGAATTTCTCCCCCAGGTTCCACCATTCTCTCTGAATCTCAGCATCGGCCCTCACTAGATCGTCCATGCTCTTCTCAAAATCAACTCGGGCCAAATCCTTGAATTCAGCCATAGTGGTAGTGGCCTCAGCTACCAGAGAGGCGACCCATTTCTTCTTGGCATCCCTCCTCATGCGGCTTTCCTCTATCTGGTGCTGGATATCTTGTAACTGTCGTTCTAAATCCAGCAGCAATGACTCCTCGATAATCATTTCGTCCGTAGATTCTCTTATGGCTTGTCGAAGGTTATCAATGGTGTCTCGAAGCCTGTCTTTCTTAGTTATAGAGGCACGCATCCCGACCTTCTGACTGTGTAAGGTCCGATAGCGGAGAATGAGGGCCGGGACCTTGCTTTGCAAGTCTTGAAGAGAAAGACGGCCTTCCGCTGAAATCGGCAAAACATGAACACCTAACAATCAGTCTAGCTCAGAAGAAGCCTTTTCCATTTTAAGTATATTCTCAGACAGGGCAGCTTGGCCGATGTCAGTTGTCATGAGCGATGCATATTGGCCGATGACCTCTCGAAGGGCCTCCAAGTCGGTTGTAGCCTGAGCCGGAGATAGGGGAGGCAAGGAAGAAGCAGAGGCTAACTGATCCAGATCACTCAAAATATCCTGGACCGATTGCAAGAATTGATCTGACGTCTGTTTACAAAAAAAAACGCCAAAGTTAGTAAATCAAACCAGAATAGACGAAGAAAATAGAGCATAAGAAACCCACTCACAGTTTCGGGCCTATGAGCAGAACTGGACGACTCAGCAACAGATGGTGTAGGGGTTTCCAATGGCAATACCGGTACTTCCCTAGGAGATTGGATTGGGAGAATGGGAGATGTCGCATGAAGGGGAGAAGCAATAGAAGCCGAAAATGACGGTTGGTCGGAAGTAGCTACTTGTTGAATGGCAGGATCAAGAGATGCAGGTGTAGGCATTGCATTTTCGCATGTGAAACCCGATGATGAGTCTCAGTTGGAGGCACTACCTTTTTAGCTAAGGATATTGCGGGAAACGGAGGTCGGAAGGGGAAATTCAGAATAAGTACGTCATCAAGTTCATTTCACAAGTTCACTGTCTTCGTTAGTGCTACGTTCGTTACTTCGTTCGAACGTCAGGCAGATTGCGGACGTTCGTGTAGAGTTCGAATGGGCGTTCGAACAGAGTCGGTATTTCTGGTTTTGCTGCTGCCTCGCACCCCAGCCCAATTAGCCCCCCCAAGCCCATAAAACAAATCCCAATTAATAAAACCATGGGAATTAAATTAAATATTAAATAAATAATTAAACCATTTACCAATTAAATAAAACATAAAATATAATCATACCTAATAAAGATAAATCAAATATATTATATACCAAACTAAAAAATCACATACTAAATTAAAAAGATGTCATGCCTAATTAAAATCAATCATAACAAATTAAATATTTTGCATTCCTAATCTAGCCAAGATTTTTCCCCCCTCAATCTAATCCTTTCCTTGTTGAATACCAAATCAAATCCTCCTTTTAATGCCAAAATCCCTTCCTTGTGAGACAAGGTGAAGCCATAGCCTTTCTCTATATAAACAACCCCTAACCAAGACATGCACTCCCCTGGCTCATACAGATAACTCACACAAAAATCACAACACAAAGAGCCTTAGCCATTCACGGCAATAGCAACAAGAAGAACACAAACAATTCCCTTCATCTCCTCCACTCCATAACCGAAAACAGCACCCCCCTAAACCTCTACCCATCACCGAAAATCTCCCCCATACAGCAGTCCTCCATCACCGAAAATATACCTCCAAACAGCGGCCCAAACACACCCCAAACAGCCCTTGAAACATGCCTGGACAGCAGCCCAAACCACTCCCAAACAGTCACTAAAAACCTTAAAGTAGTAACATAAAAAAACTGTACTTAATATCCTTAAAATAACCACACAAGACTACACCAAAAACCCACAAAAAACACTCGGAACAGTCCGTTGAAACGTCAAAACAAGTGACCTGAACAGTGAGCAGCAAAACAGAGGCCGAACAGCAGCAGAACGGAGACCGAACAGCAAGCAAAACAGCAAAACAGTGGGCTAGGACGCTAAACCAGTGAACCAGAGAAGTTGAGGAGCTGTAACCTTCCGACGTTCGTGAAACGCAAGCCTGAAAGTTGGCAAAAAAGGTTAGACCTGAGGGTATTTTCCACACTCGTTTTCTGTTTTATTATTTAGTGAATATTGCTTGCATGACTGTCATGTTGAAATGTATGTTGTGGCCCTTGAGTAGATAAATATGCATGAATTATGAGATGTTGTATGTTGTGGCTTTGGAATAAAATGAGAGATGTGTCAACTCTCGCGGTATATCGAATGGAAACCCGGACATAAATTTCATAGCCGATTCCGAATGGACGGTAGTATGATCTGTACTAGGGATACAACTCCACGTACCGCTTGAGTAAACGGCACCCTCTTTTGTTTTGTGTTGCTTTGGTTTATTTATTTTTTCGTCACTTGAATTCTGCATGTTGCTTATTTATGCATGATTCAATCGAGCGCATGGGCTTAGTAAGTGGAATGAAAGATCCCCTATGGGGAGGGGTTAAAGCCATTTACCACGATGCTTTGCCGCGCCGGTTGATGTGTGTTCGGTTGAATGCAAGATACGTTCAATCGGGCATACTAAGTTTGATATTATTGCTTTTTATTCTTTGTATACATGATTCAATCGAGTGCATGGGCTTAGTAAGTGGAATGAAAGATCCCCTATGGGGAGGGGTTAAAGCCCTTTACCATGATGCTTTGCCGCGCCGGTTGATGTGTGTTCGGTTGAATGCAAGATACGTTTAATCGGACATACTGAGCTTGACATTGTTGTCTTTATTCTTTGTGTTGCATGCATCAGGTCTGGTTCCGTTCGAACGCGTTCTCGAACGATACACGAACGCGAACCTTCTGTTTACCGTTCGAACGCGTTCTCAAACGCTACGCGAACGCACACGCACTTTCTTAGTCTCATCATGCATCAGGTCTGGTTCCGTTCGAACGCGTTCTCGAACGCTATACGAACGCGAACCTTCTGTTTACCGTTCGAACGCGTTCTCGAACTCTACGGGAACGCACACGCACTTTCTTAGTCTTATCATGCATTGGGTCTGGTTCCGTTCGAACGCGTTCTCGAACGCTATACGAACGCGAACCTTCTATTTACCGTTCGAATGCGTTTTCAAATGCTACGCGAACGCGCACCCACTGAACTGAGTCATTTTCATCAGATTTCATACATAGTTTTCCTAGTAGCTATCCCCACATGTATGAATAAAATATGTTTAATGTATTACGATTCATATACCTATGTCATGATAACATTTGAGTATTATTTCTTGTGGTATATCGGATGGAAACCCAGACATAAATTCTGTAGCCGATTCCGAATGGACGGTAGTACGGTCTGTACTTGGGATAGAATTCCACGTACCACTTGAGAAGGTGCTCACATGTGTGCTTGTGTGGTTAGTATGTGTGCTTGTGTTTTCTTGAATATAATATGCCAGTGAAGTTGTATGTTTGCCGCTCCTTTGATGTACTTTCAAGCATGCAATCTTAGATGTGAAATATATGTAAACTTAGGTGTAAGTTTTATTTTGTACATGTGAATTTAGAAGCATGATACTCTTGAAAATAAGTGCTACTTAAGCCTGATTAAATTATTACATAAATCCTTTCATTACAAGTGGCATAAGTAAGGGACCATTCTGAACAGACCGGGTGGCGACTCCATTATTCTCTGGTTTAGTCCCCCGTGGCTACTCCGTACTCCCGACCGGGGCGCGAGCCCGGGACAGCATGCGTCGCCCAGTTTCTGTGTCCCACAGCAGGCCAATGGAGGGCAAACGAATGAGCCGAGAACGACGGCCGATCACAAACAAAGGTTTATTCCGCTAAAGGGACCGGGGAGGTCGCCCTACAAGGAGATGGTGAAGGGGCTGAAGACGATGGCCTTTCTTGAACCGAGGCCTGCATTGTAGGGTCCGTAGATGCTGCACGTGAAGGCGATGACTGTTGCGGCACGGCTACTGACTGAGCATTTGCAGGAGAATCAGAATCGTAAGAATCAGAAATATGAATAACCTCATCATCTTCATAAATGCGACAAAGTACATCGTCTTTGTACATAGACCGAGCCTCTCCTAATAAATTCAATTAGGCCAAACTAAATAGGCCGTCTACATCCCTATAACTTCCCCTAAGCCCCGTGACGGCCATCCTGCGTACCAAGGGGTAAAGCCATTTGAGATAACGCCAAAGAGACCCGTCATCCGGCCAAATAGGTTCTGGCAGAATAGGCTCGTCATCCGGATCCTGCACAGTTGGGACATGATAATCCAAAGGGGGACATTCAAATAGAGGATGGTCTCGTGAAATTTCCTCGACAAACGGGCGCGAACAGTCAAATTCTATACTTGGCCATGTACCTTGGGGGTCAACTTCGGGCGAAGGATCGTTAGCAGCTATTTCGCTCTGTTGTTCCGTGATTGGAGCCTCGGCTGCTTCGTCGTCGTCTGATGGGAGTTGAACGACCGAGACTACGGTGGGTTCAGCTTCCCCATATGGACCCTCAGCCACATGAGCTACGGGCTCCGGAGCTTGAGTCGCTCCAGGTATGGCAGAAGATGGCTCTGTCCTAAGCATCTGCACAAGATACAGAACTTATAAAATCCCAAGTTAAATTTCAGCCTGATATACAAGAAGGGCATAGTTTCAGATTGTACCTTGGCGCGACGTATGAGGGACACGTCCGAATCAGAGCTATGATCTGGGGAAGGCTGTTTTCACTTGGCCTGTTTAATCTTCTTCGGCTTGGTTGCCTCGACTGATTTCTTCGGCCCCGCCGACTCCGAGGACTTGGAAGAAAAAAGATTGGTGGAAAATACCCGTGCAGAGGGCAAAGAAAAGAGTCTTTCCCGACCAGACGGCCAAAAATGGTCGAAAAGAGAATGGACCGAAGTGCACAAAGAAAATGAGACTGCAATAAAGAAAGAAAGCAAAGAACGGGTCTCTGACAAACATTGATCTATGTCCGAGAACGAAAGAACTTTAAAACGGTACGATGAAATAGAGCGCGTATGGAAGAATGGAAGAGGCCATCCTTGAACGAGACCGAATTGGCGAGCAGTGAAGTTAGGCAAATAGACCTCCACTCCGGCCTTGCCATTGGCCCCGGTTAGGATGTCATGAATCAAATCGCGGCTGCATAAAAACTTGTGTCGTATGCGATGAATTGATTCATCCTCTTCTGACTCAGGGATTTAATGGACGAAAGAAGGGTTGTCGCCCAGGGAGAAATGAAAGAAAGAAAGGACCCGAGACATGATATAGAAATATTCAAAAACAGTGCGAGAAATGAGTGAGGTTGGCCGAAGTTGGGCAAACAAAAGACTAGCACAAAGATAAGAATGATTGGACTCAATTGAGCCAAAGATTGAGAAATAGGCTCTAAGCCAAAGCTAGACGAGCCATAGAGGCCAGAGGCGATCGGCGAAGCCCCTGACCGAAGTTATTTTTGAAAAAAAAGCCAACCCACGATAAATGACAGCCAACAAAAAAGATGTCAAGTCCAAACGACGACCATTGGCAAGGCCTGAAGAGATGGGGAGGTAACCCGCCACGAGTTTCTGGCTTGGCGCGCAAATGATATACTTGCAAAGCCAATAATGAAGGAAAGCCGTACGCTCCAGTATTGAGACCGGACAAGCCGACTTGGAAAATACACGGAAGAAAGCAGAGTAAGATGAGAAGAACGAAGAGTCCATTGAATGAGAGGGGAAACGAAAAGTTGTACAGGCAGAAATGGTCGTACCCAGAGGGGCCAACCTGGTCAGAGAGCTGATATCGCGAAGAGTGACGGTGAAGGGACCAGTAGGAAAAAGGAAAACATTGTAATTTGAGGACCAAAAGAGTAGTGAAGTGGGAAACGGGTTTCAGTCAAAATGAGGTAAAGCCAATGAGAGCTCGAAAAGCGAAAGGAAGTCGTGTTCTTCAAGAAAGGTGCAGGTATCTGCATGTAACAACATAAGTTGGAACCAAGTCTCAAAGGAAGAATCATGTTTAGGCCATGTGCAAATGGGGTTGGACTAAGCCAGGGGAGAGACGTTCGATGGCTCTGAAAAGGGAAGGTTGGAAGTGGAAGGAAACAGTTGAGCCAACGGGGCCGTAGCGATTACGTTGTCGTCGATAAAAATGGGGCCTAATGTGCATTGGCCATAGTTCTCATTGAGGACATTAACACCGAAAGCACTCACGGAGGAATCACCCAATGCCATCCGGTAGTCACCGAAAGTAGAGGAGCTGTTTTTGGGAGCAGAAGAAGAAGATGCCATTGATAATGAAGGTTGAGAATACGAAAGAAGAGAGTTTTGCAAAGGGAAAGTAAAGTGAAAACAAGAGCAAGCCAAACCTTTATATAACGAAGGCGAAATGATCATCTTGGAACAGGTGTCACAGCCCAAATCGTCGAAGGAAGAAAGAGCGGGAGAATGAGAAAAAATTGTAAAGTCGCCCTAGATAGGTGTCGTAACACGATTCGATGTAAGGGGATAAAAGTGACGTGTGATGCAGGGTGACACTGAAATGACGTGAAATACGGCTCATTAATAGGCATCATGATGAAACGTGTTGGGAAAGGTCGCACATTTATTGAAGAAGTGATGGGCTCGCATAGGGAACGTAAAGGACGGCCCGAAAAAACAATAGGACGAGGATTTGTAGGCCGCCGTCTACCGCCCTGATTTCTACCTAAATCAAGAAATTCACCTTGATTTCACTTCCAACTCAATCAAAGTGAATTTGGGGGACAATTGTTGACAAAAGAAAATTGCCCTAGGACAACAAGGACGAAAGCAAGCAGGACAGACAAGTTTCACGCCACAGAACGATTCGTAAACAGGACGACGAAGGGAAGAGCGATCAGAACAATCACCAGACGACACAGCAACTAGGACGACTGATGCATACTGTAGTTGGTCCCACGATTTAAGCAGTTAGACAGTTTCCTCCACGATTAGGCAGTTATGGCACACAACTCAACGGTTGGAAGACACGATCCAGCAGTTGCAGAGAAGTTACGGACTAAAACCGTCTGAGCAATTAGCAATGCCCACTATAAGAGGCTCATTCATGGGAAGAAGAAAGACCCCCACGAAAAAATGAAGACTCAAAACGAGCATTTTATTTTAATTTCGTAGCTTTGTAATTTTAGGATTGTAATTTGTGTGCTTGTGTCCCTTGGAGGCTTATGCACTTAATCAAACACCCCTTGCTGAGACTGTGTCTCATGAGGTTTGAACCTTACACGCTCTCTTGACGAAAAATTGGGCAAACACTCTTCTAACACTATTCATCATTTCCAATTTACCACATCAACCAAAGCTTGCTCACTCCATATTCACGCATTAATCATGAATTGAAATTAAGAAAATCAGGCCAACATATTTCCTTTTTGCTGCCGAAAATAAATATCATAATCAAAGCACCATTCATTCATTCTTCCATCGATATTTTCATCATTATCACCATAAGCATAACATATCATAGTAAACAATCAAAATTTCAGGATTAAAAATTTTTGGGACAAGATTTCTCATACCTTTATCATCCTTAATTTTTGCTCCTTATGATCTCCAGGGCTTGAATTCATTCTCTTAACCTTGATTGTACCTGATTCTCTTTATTTTTTTCTTCAAAATTCTTGGCTAAAGTTGGAAGGTCTTTCCTCCTTTTTCATCTTCACGTGTCAGCCCCCCTCTTGAAAGATGGTGCTAGAGAGTGGATTTCATTTGATTTCTAATATTTTTGTCAATAATCTGGAAAAGTCTGGGGAGTAAAAAGAATAAAAGGCCATGTGGGCCGAAATTGGAGAGGGAAAAAAGGGGTTAAGCCTTCTTTTAACTTTTCTTCTTTTTGACTTGAAACATGCTTATTTGGGCTTTGTATCTACTCAACTTGGGCTTGGGGGTATCTTACAAACTGGTGGGGGTGTGGTTAATAACTCACTATTAAATAGATCCCGAATATTTACTTAATGTACCTCACACATTAATTGATCCTACAAAGTTCATAAGCCCACTTAGGCCCATTTCGCCTTTCCATCTATCTTTAGTGTCATTAAGCTTCAGAAAATTCACACTCGAACATCTGTTATTCTAGTTAAGTTATTATATAAATTTTCGGTTGTTACACATTATCTCTCTTAATTTGAACTATTGATTGTCATGTCTTTCACTCACACAAATATGATCTATATTAGGCTTCTTCAGCATCTTCAAATTGACACAATTCAAGGCTTTGTTGAGCTTATTTCGAGTGATATATGGTTTGATCTAATTGGGCTTTGTATTAATTAGTTAGTATTCATTTGTAAAAAAACCTAATTTGTGTAATGAGCTTCATTTTAACGTAATTACATGTCATTTTTTGAGCTTTGTTTAGATAGTTTAATTAGGCTTATATTTTTTATTAGGTTAGAATAAGACTCGGGTAATTCAATTGTATAAGAATACTTTATTTTCTTATATTTAAAGGCCATATTGGCGTCATTTTGTAATAGAGAGAATGATGAAATATTGAAATGAATAAAATTATTTGGCTTATGCCATTTCTTTAAGAGATGAGTAATATTCTCTTACGTGTTCTTAGAAACAAGACTTATCAAAGAGGTGGCTCTCTTTGTGGCGTCCAACTAGTCGGCGGGGTCTCTTCGAGATACACTTGTGGTTTCAAGGAATGAGTTTTCTTGGCGTTGCTTGCTGATCTTGGAAAGAGTTTTGTCTTTAAAAAATCAAAGATCAAAGTTCTTTGGGCATGTGCAATGGTTTCGGGTTTCCTAGGGTTCGGCCTAGCGGGGTTCATATCGTTTGTTATCAGAGCTCAGGGTTCCGAGATCAGGTTTTTCTATCATTGTTTTTAGTTTTCTTGAGTCAAAAAATAACCAGAACTTTCTACCCGAATGCACTAACGAATTAGGGTTAAAAATCTTGTTAGTCTTGTTTAAGTTTTCGGATAGTAAGTTCTCTAAAAAATAAAAATAAAAAAACGAAAAAAATAAAAATATCAAGCCGATTACGTTTCCTTAACACGCAATATTCATTCCCATAATAGAATCAGATTTATCGTTTATTTAATAGAGTCGATTTCGATCCATAATATAGTTAATTGCGTTTCTATAATAAGTCAGATTTATTTCCCTAAAAGAGTCAATTTCATTTCTATAATAACATAAAGATTTTTTTATTTTCTTTCTTTAATCTCTCCATATTTTATTTTATTCCCTTAATTCCGTTAAATTTTTATTTTATTTCCTTAATCCTACTATTTTTGTTTATTTCCTTAATCCCGTCGGATTTTATTTTCTTTCCTTAATCCCACCATATTTTTATTTTTGTTGTGATATTTTCTATCGTACCGTAAGTGTACGATATCAAGTTTTAGTAAATATAAGTTAAGAGTGTCGAACCCACAGAGATTGTGTTAAACTCACACTAAATACTACAATTGATAATCCTTACTTTATTTAGACGATAATTAACAAAGATTTAATTAAATAAACAAAATATAACAATATTTAGATAGGAGAACTAATACGATAGAGATTCTAGAGTCTGATTTAACCTAACTATCTTCTATGTATTTGTATTGTTAATTAATCTTTATTCAGTTGTATTGTTCATAAGTCAAGAATCCTAAGTATTCACTCACTCTCCAGAGTATCAGTGAAAATATAATCAATTACAGACATCGATATCCCAATAAAAATCTAGTAATTAACAACTCATTACGTCTTGTGATTCTATATTAACGACTTCAAATGAACTATATATTCTCCCGAACTCTATAGGATCCTATGTTATATTCTCTAGATCTATTCAAAATCCCTCTCTCCCGAGTGATATATTCTAAACATGCATCATCTCAAATTATGGCCAGCAACCAAGAAGCATTAAACTCAAAAGAATATAAATAAACTTAATAAAATTTCATCACAAAATTGACAAACAATACAAAGGTTCAAGCATCAGTTACATCATTCTCCAGAATTAAGGAGTTAGTTCATGACTAAAGATAAAAACTAATAAGAACAAAGTCATGAATCTAATGGAAATCATTATAGTTCTTAGAAAGAAACAAAAAGATAAAACCTGAATTGAATCCCTTCTTCCTCGGACGTCACCGTCTTCGTCTCCTCTCGTGGCTCTTCAATCATCCTCCTTGGATCTCTATAAAAATCCGTGTTTTATGTTTTGTGCTGTGTATTAGCCTCCCTCTTTGAGTTTGGACGAACTAATCTATTTATAATAAAGTCTCGAGGTCATTGTGCATGTTAAAATCATAAAATTTGGCTTTTTGGGCATTGCGGGGCTCCGGAAAGTGGGCGTCGTAGTGCCTAAATCTCTAGAAATTATATGCAGAGTGCGAAGGCACGTCGCAATGCGCCCTTGCTGCGCGTCGCGACGCGCGGGAGATTTGACTGGTGGTGGTTTTCCGCGTTTCTACTTTCCATGCGTGCTTCCGATGCGTCCTTATGGCCTCAAAACACATATAAATGTCCCAAGATCCATGTATCAATGCTTCATACAAATAAAACATAAAAGAACTACAAAAAACATTAAATGGTACAAAAACTTAACAAAATAGTAAGTTAAGAATGCATGAATAAGTGGGTATAAACCACACTTATCAATTTTCTTTCCTTAATCCCTCCTGATTTGATTTTCTTTCCTTTAAGCCCGCCAAATTTTATTTTCTTTCCTTAATTCCGCCATATTTTATTTTCTTTCCTTAATTTCGTCAGATTTTTATTTTCTTTCTTTAACCCTATTAGTTTTTTTTTTTTAATTTTCTTTCCTTAATCCCACTAGATTTTATTTTCATTCCTTAATCCCTTCATATTTTTATTTTCTTTCCTTAATCCCGCATGATTTAATTTTCTTTCATTTTATTCCGCCATATTTTATTTTTTTCATTAATTCCGTCAGATTTTATTTTCTTTCCTAAATTCCGCCAGATTTTTTTGCTTTCCTTAATCCCGTCAGATTTGTTTTTTTAATCCCGTCAGATTTGATTACCTTATATCAAGTTAGATTCGATTCCATACCTTCCTAAATTAGGGTGGCCGAAATGAGAATGTGATTTAATAGGTTGCTTGTTTAAGATGTGTTTCTAAAAAAATGAATAAAAATCACATTTTTTTTTTATTGAATTTTGTTTGGTTGCATAAGGATTCTTAGTGGACAAGTTGATAATTGGGGGGTTGATGATTGATTGCACATTAAACTGTTCAAGGAGGTGGAATGAGGCCAAATGGAGGATTTGTACTAATTCATTTTTTTTTTATTTTATGTTTTATATCATTTTAGATTTGCAATGGTCGTGACTCGAGGACAAATCATCTTGAAGAGAGAGGGAATGATATGATCCATATTGGGCTTCTTCAGTATCTTCAAATTGACACAATTCAATGCTTTGTTGGGCTTATTTCGTGTGACACACGGTCTAATCTAATTGAGCTTTGTATTAATTAGTTAATTTTCATTTGTAAAAAAGCCTAATTTGTGTAATGAGCTTCATTTTAATGTAATTACATGTCATTTTTTGAAATTCTTCTAATTGGGTTTTGTTTAGATAGTTTAATTAGGTTTAGGGCTTTTATTAGGTTAGAATAAGACTTGAGTAGTTCAATTGTAATAGGATATTTTATTTTCTTCTATTTAAAGGTCATATTAGCGTCATTTTGTAATAGAGAAAATGATGAATTATTGAAATGAATAAAATTATTTGGCTTGGGCCATTTCTTTAAAAGATGAGTAATATTCCCTTACGTGTTATTAGAAACAAGACTTATAAAAAAAGGTGGATATCTTTTTGGCGTCCAACTAGCTGGCGAGATGTTGTGATATTTTATATCGTACCGCAAGTGTACGGTGCCAAGTTTTAGTAAAAATCAGTGAAAAAGTGTTGAACTCACTGAGATTGCGTTAACTCATACTAAATACTATAATTGATAATCCTAACTTTATTGGAAAACAAATAATAAAGATTTAATTAAATAAATATAAAAATAATTATATAGGAGGAACTAATACGATATAGATTCTAGAGTCTGATTTCACCTAGCTACCCCTCATGCATTTGTCATGCCAATTAATCATTGTTTAGTTATATTGTTTATAAGTCAAGATTCCGAAAATATACACACTCTCTCTCGAGTATTAGTGAAAATATCATCAACTACAGACTTCGATATCTCTATAAAAATCTAGTAGTTAACAACTCCTTACGCTTTGTGATTCTATGTTAACAACTTCAAATGAACTTATATATTCTCTGGAACTCTATAAAACTTTTAGGTTATATTCTCTAGATCTATTCAAAATACCCTCTCTCGAGTGATAGATTATAAACATTCATCATCTTAATTGTGGTCAGTAACCAAGAAGCATTAAATTTAAAAGAAGATAAATAAATGTTATAAAACTTCATAACAAAATCGACAATCAATATAAAAGTTCAAGCATCAGTTACATCATTATCTAGAATTAAAGAGTTAGTTCATGACTTAAAGATAAAAATAATAAGAACATAATAAGCATCAGTTACATCTTCGGATGTCACCGCCTTCGTCTCCTCATGTCGCTCTTCAATCTGACTCATTGGATCTCTCTAAAATAATTGTTTTTTGTTTGTACTGTGTATTAGCCTCATCTCTTGAATTTGGATGAACTAATCTATTTATAATAGAGCCATGGAGTCATTGGTACATGAAAACCCTAAGATTTGGTGATTTTGGGGGCTGTGGCGCCGAACTCTCTGCCTTTTGTATGTGTTGAGCTAACACGAGTCGCGACGCGCAGCAATGGTGCTTCGCGACGTGTGGTAGTGTTCTGGATTTTGTGATTTCCGCGTTTCTACTCTTCGCAAGTGCTTCCGATGCGTCCGTATGGTCCCAAAACACATATAAATGTCCCAAGATCAATGTATCAATGCTTCCTACAAATTAAACATAAAACAACTACAAAATACATTAAATGATACAGAAACTTAACAAAATATTAAGCTAAGAATGCATGAATCAGTGGGTATAAACCACACTTATCAGTTTTATTTCCTTAATCCCTCATGATTTGATTTTCTTTCCTTTAATCCCGTAAAATTTAATTGTCTTTCCTTAATTCCGCCATATTTTATTTTCTTTCCTTAATTTCGTCAGATTTTTATTTTCTTTCTTTAATCCAATTTGTTTTTTTTATTTTATTTTCTTTCCTTAATCCCACTATATTTTATTTCCTTCCTTAATCCATCCATTTTTTATTTTCTTTCCTTAATCCTCATGATTAGATTTTCTTTCCTTTTATTCCGCCATATTTTATCTTTTTCCTTAATTCCGCGAGATTTTATTTTCTTTCCTTAATTCCGCCAGATTTTTTTGCTTTCCTTAATCCCGTTAGATTTGTTTTTTTAATCCTGTCAGATTTGATTACCTTATATCAAGTTAGATTCGACTCCGTACCTTCCTAAATTAGGGTGGGCGAAATGAGAATGTGATTTAATAGGTTGCTTGTTTAAGATGTGTTTCTAAAAAAAGAATATAAATCCTTTTTTTTTAATTAATTTTGTTTGGTTGCATAAGGTTTCTTAGTGTACAAGTTGATAATTGGGGGGTTGATGATTGACTGCACATTAAACTTTTCAAGGTGGTGGAATGAGGCCAAATGGAGGATTTGTACTAATTCAATTTTTTTTTTTTTATATTTTATATCATTTTAGATTTGCAATGGTCATGATCGAGGACGAATCATCTTGAAGAGAGAGGGAATAATATGATCTATATATCTTCAAATTGACACAATTCAAGACTTTGTTGGGCTTATTTCGTGTGACACATGGTCTGATCTAATTGAGCTTTGCATTAATTAGTTAATATTCATTTATAGAAAGCCTAATTTGCGTAATGAGGTTCATTTTACTGTAATTACATGTCATTTTTTGAAATTCTTCTAATTGGGCTTTGTTTAGATAATTTAATTAGGTTTAGGGCTTTTATTAGGTTAGAATAAGACTTGAGTAGTTCAATTGTAATAGGATATTTTATTTTCTTCTATTTAAAGGTCATATTAGCGTCATTTTGTAATAGAGAGAATGATGAATTATTGAAATGAATAAAATTATTTGGCTTGGGCCATTTCTTTAAAAGATGAGTAATATTCTCTTACGTGTTCTTAGAAACAAGACTTATAAAAAAAGGTGGCTCTCTTTGTGGCGTCCAACTAGCTGGCGAGATGTTGTGATATTTTATATCATACCGCAAGTGTACGGTGTCAAGTTTTAGTAAAAATCAGTGAAAAAGTGTTGAACTCACTGGGATTGCGTTAACTCATACTAAATACTATAATTGATAATCCTAACTTTATTTGGAAAACAAATAATAAAGATTTAATTAAATAAATATAAAATAATTATATAGGAGGAACTAATACGATATAGATTCTAGAGTCTGATTTCACCTAGCTACCCCTCATGTATTTGTCATGCCAATTAATCTTTGTTCAGTTATATTGTTTATAAGTCAAGATTCCGAAAATATCCACACTCTCTCTCGAGTATTAGTGAAAATATCATCAACTACAGACTTCGATATCTCTATAAAAATCTAGTAGTTAACAACTCATTACGCTTTGTGATTCTATATTAACAACTTCAAAGGAACTTATATATTCTCTCGAACTCTATAAAATTTTTAGGTTATATTCTCTAGATCTATTCAAAATCCCCTATCTCGAGTGATAGATTCTAATTATTCATCATCTTAATTGTGGCCAGTAACAAAGAAGCATTAAATTTAAAAAAAGATAAATAAACGTTATAAAACTTCATAACAAAATCGACAATCAATATAAAAGTTCAAGCATCAGTTACATCATTCTCTATAATTAAGGAGTTAGTTCACGACTTAAAGATAAAAATAATAAGAACATGTCATGAATCTAATGGAAATCATTAGAGTTCGAAGAAGGAAACAAGAAGATAAAACTCGAATTGAATCTCTTCCTATTCGTCTCCTCAAGTCGCTCTTCAATCTGCCTCCTTGGATCTCTCTAAAATAAGTGTTTTTGTGTTTTGTATTGTTTATTAGCCTCATCTCTTGAGTTTGTATGAACTAATCTATTTATAATAGAGCCATTGAGTCATTGGTACATGAAAACCCTAAGATTTGGTGATTTTGGGGGTTGCGGCGCCAAACTCTCTGCCTTTTGTATGTGTTGAGCGAACGCGAGTCGCGACGCGCAACAAGGGTGCTTCGCGACATGTGGCAGTGTCCTGGATTTTGTGATTTCCGCCTTTCTGCTCTTCGCATATGCTTCCGATGCGTCTGTATGGTCCCAAAACACGTATAAATGTCCCAAGATCCATGTATCAATGTTTCCTACAAATAAAACATAAAAGAACTACAAAATACATTAAATGATACATAAACTTAACAAAATATTAAGCTAAAAATGCATAAATAAGTGGGTATAAACCACACTTATCAATTTTCTTTCCTTAATCCCTCATGATTTGATTTTCTTTCCTTTAATCCCGTAAAATTTAATTTTATTTCCTTAATTCCGCCAAATTTTATTTTCTTTCCTTAATTTCGTCATATTTTTATTTTCTTTCTTTAATCCAATTAGTTTTTTTATTTTCTTTCCTTAATCCCACTAGATTTTATTTTATTTCCTTAATCCATCCATATTTTTATTTTCTTTTCCTAATCCCTCATGATTTGATTTTCTTTCCTTTTATTCCGTCAAATTTTATTTTTTTTCTTTAATTCCGTCAGATTTTATTTTCTTTCCTTAATTCCGCCAGATTTTGTTGCTTTCTTTAATCCGTAAGAGTTGTTTTTTTTATCCCTTCAGATTTGATTACCTTATATCAAGTTAGATGTGACTCCGTACCTTCCTAAATTAGGGTGGGCGAAATGAGAATGTGATTTAATAGGTTGCTTGTTTAAGATGTGTTTCTAAAAAAAGAATAAAAATCACATTTTTTGTTATTGAATTTTGTTTGGTTGCATAAGGATTCTTAGTGGACAAGTTGATAATTGGGGGGTTTTTGATTGATAGCATATTAAACTATTCAAGGTGGTGGAATGAGGCCAATGGAGGAATGATACTAATTCACTTTTTTTTTTTTTTTTATGTTTTATATCATTTTAGATTTGCAATGGTCATGATTCGAGGACGAATCATCTTGAAGAGAGAGAGAATGATATGATCTATATTGGGCTTCTTCAGTATCTTCAAATTGACACAATCCAAGGCTTTGTTGGGCTTATTTCGTGTGACTTACGGTCTGATCTAATTGAGCTTTGTATTAATTAGTTAATATTCATTTATAAAAAGCCTAATTTGCGTAATGAGCTTCATTTTACTGTAATTACAGGTCATTTTTTGAAATTCTTCTAATTGTGCTTTGTTTAGATAGTTAATTAGGTTTATGACTTTTATTAGGTTAGAATAAGACTTGAGTAGTTCGATTGTAATATGATATTTTATTTTCTTCTATTTAAAGGTCATATTAGCGTCATTTTGTAATAGAGAGAATGATAAATTTTGAAATGAATAAAATTATTTGGCTTAGGCCATTTCTTTAAGAGATGTGTAATATTCTCTTACGTGTTCTTAAAAACAAGACTTATAAAAAAGGTGGCTCTCTTTGTGGCGTCCAACTAGCTGGCGAGATGTTTTGATATTTTATATCGTACCGCAAGTGTACGGTGTCAAGTTTTAGTAAAAATCAGTGAAATAGTGTTGAACTCACTGAGATTGCGTTACCTCGTACTAAATACTATAATTGATAATCCTAACTTTATTTAGAAAACAAATAATAAAGATTTAAATAAATAAATATAAAAATAATTATATATGATGAACTAATACGATAGAGATTCTAGAGTCTGATTTCACCTAACTATCCCCCATGTATTTGTCATGCCAGTTAATCATTTTTCATGTTATAATATTTATAAGTCAAGATTCCGAAAATATCCATTCTCTCTCGAATATTAGAGAAAATATCATCAACTACAGACTTCGATATCTCTATAAAAATCTAGTAGTTAACAACTCGTTACGCTTTGTGATTCTATGTTAACAACTTCAAATGAACTTATATATTCTCTCGAACTCTATAAAACTCTTAGGTTATATTCTTTAGATCTATTCAAAATCCCCTCTCTCGAGTGATAGATTCAAAACATTCATCATCTTAACTGTGGCCAGCAACCAAGAAGCATTAAATTCAAAAGAATATAAATAAACTTAATAAAACTTCATAACAAAATCGACAATCAATATAAAGGTTCAAGCATCAGTTACATCATTCTCTAGAATTAAGGAGTTAGTTCATGACTTAAAGATAAAAATAATAAGAACATGTCATGAATCTAATTGAAATCATTAGAGTTCTAAGAAAAAACAAGAAGATAAAACTCGAACTGAATCTCTTCATCTTCGGATGTCACCGCCTTTGTCTCCTCATGTCGCTCTTCAATCCGCCTCATTGATAATCCTAAATTTATTTAGAAAACAAATAATAAATATTTAAATAAATAAATATAAAATTAATTATATAGGAGGAACTAATACGAAAGTGATTCTAGAGTCTGATTTCACCTAGCTATCCCTCATGTATTTGTCATGACAATTAAACTTTGTTCAGTTATTTTATTTATAAGTCAGGATTCCGAAAATATCCACTATCTCTCGAGTATTAGTGAAAATATCATCAACTACAGACTTCGATATCTCTATAAAAATCTAGAAGTTAACACTCGTTACGCTTTGTGATTCTATGTTAACAACTTCAAATGAACTTATATATTCTCTCAAACTCTATAAAACTCTTAAGTTATATTCTTTATATATATTCAAAATCCCCTCTCTCGAGTGATATATTCTAAACATTCATCATCTTAATTGTGGCTAGCAACCAAGAAGCATTAAATTCAAAAGAATATAAATAAACTTAATAAAACTTCATAACAAAATCGATAATCAATATAAAGGTTCAAGCATCAGTTACATCATTCTCTGGAATTAAGGAGTTAGTTAGTTCATGACTTAAAGATAAAAATAATAAGAACATGTCATGAATCTAATAGAAATAATTAGAGTTCTAAGAAAGAAACAAGAAGATAAAACTCGAATTGAATCTCTTCCTCTTCGGATGTCACCGTCTCCGTCTCCGTCTCCCCATGTCGCTCTTCAACCCGCCTCATTGGATCTCTATAAAATAAATGTTTTTGTGATTTGTGCTTTTTATTAGCCTCATCTCTTGAGTTTGGACGAACTAATCTATTTATAATAGAGCTTTGAAGTCATTGGCACATGAAAACCCTAAGATTTGGTGATTTTTGGGGCTGTGGCGCTGAACTTTCTATCTTTTGTATGTGTTGAGCGAACGCGCGCCACGACGCGCAGCAAGGGTGCTTCCCGACGCGTGACAGTGTCTTGGATTTTAGGATTTCCGCGTTTCTGCTCTTCCCGCGTGCTTCCGATGCGTCCGTATGGTCCCAAAACACATATAAATGTCCCAAGATCCATGTATCAATGCTTCCTATAAATAAAACATAAAAGAACTACAAAATACATTAAATGATACATAAACTTAAGAATGCAGGCATAAGTGGGTATAAACCACACTTATCAATTTTCCTTCCTTAATCCCTCATGATTTGATTTTCTTTCCTTTATTCTCGCCAAATTTTATTTTCTTTCCTTAATTCCGCCAGATTTTATTTTCTTTCCTTAATTTCGTCAAATTTTTATTTTCTTTCTTTAATTATATTAGTTTTTTATTTTCTTTCCTAAATCCCACTATATTTTATTTTCTTTCCTTAATCCCTTCATATTTTTAGTTTCTTTCCTTAATCCCACATGATTTGATTTTCTTTCCTTTTAATCTGCCATTTTTTTTCCTTAATTCCGCCAGTTTTTATTTTCTTTCCTTAATTCCGCCAGATTTTTTTGCTTTCCTTAATCACTTCAAACTTATTTTTTTATTCCCGTCGGATTTTATTACCATATATCAAGTTAGATTCGACTCCATACCTTCCTAAATTAGGGTGGGCGAAATGAGAATGTGATTTAATAGGTTGCTTGTTTAAGATGTGTTTCTAAAAAAAAAATATATTTTTTATTTAATTAATTTTGTTTGGTAGCATAAGGTTTCTTAGTGTACAAGTTGATAATTGAGGGTTGATGATTGACTGCACAATAAACTCTTCAAGGTGGTGGAATGAGGCCAAATGGAGGGTTTGTACCAATTCACTTTTTTTTTTTATGTTTTATATCATTTTAGATTTGCAATGGTCATGCTTCGAGGACGAATCATCTTGAAGAGAGAGAAAATGATATGATCCATATTGGTCTTCTTCAGTATCTTCAAATTGACACAATTCAAGGCTTTGTTGGGTTTATTTCGTGTGACACATGGTCTGATCTAATTGATCTTTGTATTAATTAGTTAATATTCATTTTTAAAAAGCCCAATTTGCGTAATGAGGTTCATTTTACTATAATTACATTTCATTTTTTGAAATTCTTCTAATTGGGCTTTGTTAGATAGTTTAATTAGGTTTAAGTCTTTTATTAGGTTAGAATAAGACTTGAGTAGTTCAATTGTAATAGGATATTTTATTTCTTCTATTTAAAGGCCATATTAACGTCTTTTTGTAATAGAGATAATGATGAATTATTGAAATGAATAAAATTATTTGGCTTAGGCCATTTCTTTAAGAGATGAGTAATATTCTCTTACGTGTTCTTAAAAACAAGACTTATAAAAAAGGTGGCTCTCTTTGTGGCGTCCAACTAGCTGGCGAGGTGTTGTGATATTTTATTTCGTACCGCAAGTGTACGATGTCATGTTTTATTAAAAATTAGTGTAAGATTGTCGAACCCACAAGGATTACGTTAACTCGCACTAAATACTATAATTGATAATCATAAATTTATTTAGAAAATAAATAATACAGATTTAAATAAATAAATATAAAAATAATTATATATGAGGAACTAATACGATAGAGATTCTAGAGTCTGATTTCACCTAGCTATCCCCCATGTATTTGTCATGCCAATTAATCATTGTCCAGTTATATTGTTTATAAGTCAAGACTCCGAAAATATACACTCTTTCTTGAGTATTAGTGAAAATATCATCAATTACAGACTTCGATATCTCTATAAAAATTTAGTAGTTAACAACTCGTTACGCTTTGTGATTCTATGTTAACAACTTCAAAGGAACTTATATATTTTCTCGAACTCTATAAAACTCCTAGGTTATATTCTCTAGATCTATTCAAAATCCACTCTCTCGAGTAATAGATTCTAAACATTCATCATCTTAATTGTGGCCAGCAACCAATAAACATTAAATTCAAAAGAATATAAATAAACTTAATAAAACTTTATAACAAAATCGACAATCAATATAAAGATTCAAGCATCAGTTACATCATTCTCCAGAATTAAGGAGTTAGTTCATGACTTAAAGATAAAAATAATAAGAACATGTCATGAATCTAATGGAAACCATTAGAATTCTAAGAAAAAAATAAGAAGATAAAACTCGAATTGAATCTCTTCCTCTTTGGATGTCACTGCCTTCGTCTCCTTATCTCGCTCTTCAATCCGCCTCCTTAGATCTCTCTAAAATAAGTGTTTTTGTGTTTTGTGATGTGTATTAGCCTCATGTTTTGAGTTTGGACGAACTAATCTTTTTACAATAGAGCCTTGGGGATATTGGTACATGAAAACCCTAAGATTTGGTGATTTTGGGGGCTGCGAGGCGCCGCAGCGCCGAACTCTCTGCCTTTTGTATATGTTAAGTGAACGCGCATCGTGACGCACATCAATGGTGCTTCGCGACGCGTGGTAGTGTCTTGGATTTTGTGATTTCCACGTTTCTGCTCTTCCCGCGTGCTTCTAATTCATCCGTATGGTCTCAAAACACGTATAAGTGCCCCAAGATCCATGTATCAATGCTTCCTACAAATAAAACATAAAATAAACTACAAAATACATTAAATGATACATAAACTAATAAAATAGTAAGTTAAGAATGCATGAATAAGTGGGTATAAACCACACTTATCAAACACCCCAAACTTAAGATTTTACTAGTCCCGAGCAGAAGACAAAAAAAAACTAAATAAATAAATCAAATAATAAGTACAAAATTAACTAGGCCACTTTCGTAGGGATCACGATTGTATTTAGCGTATGCAACAAGCCTTTAAACCCCTAGGCGGCCCTAATGGACGAGTTATAGTCTCGTAAGGGCTTACATAGACGACACCCACAAACGTCATTCACACAATCATGCAAAAATATAAAAATAAAAAGCAAATAAAATAATCTCGATAGTTATGCATAATATTGTCCTCAAAGAATTCTTATCAATGAAATAAGAGAACCTTAAAAGTACTCAATTGCGACTCAAATCCAAGTTCTTGAATAAACCATCTAAGCCAGACTCACAGTGTGTGTGTGTACATGTTCATTTACAGCTCGACTCATAAGTAAGCTAACTTAATGATTTCGTCTCACCAATTGAGATCTGATGGGTCAAACCAATCTAGATATCTCAAAAGTATTATGCATTTTCCTTTCTTTGCTCCGCATGGTATGATTTTTCATCTTTTTTTTTAATTATTTTTTTTCAAACACATCTACCTTTTAAAGTAGCATTTCTCCTCATGGTGGTTCTAACACTCGCCCATGAGTAGCTTCACGCTTATCAGTTATAGATGTTTTTTTTTGCCTTATCATACTATACATAATAATAATAACATATTGAGATAGACATCTAAGCAAACAGTCATTCATCGACAAATAATTTCTTCAACTAGTCACTTTGCCAACTACCTAAGTTTTTACTGCTAAAAACCTATTATTAAGTGCTTACGAGTCTAAACTAGATCATCTACTCAAGGAATCAGATAAAAATCAATTGAGACTTATCGTTTCTAAAATTTCATTTAAAGTAAACAAATTCATCATTAGACTATGCTTTACTATCAAAGATATTAAACAAAAACATTTTTTTAAAACTAACAAGACTATCACTATATGCACACACCCCAAACTTAAAATTTGCACTGTCCTCAATGAAAGATAAACATAAAGAAACAAGAGTGAGGAACAACACTACCGTGCATGGAGTTAATCAGGCTCCCGCATGTCAGAATTTGGTTGCGCGGATTTTGTGTGTTTCGTGCTACCTGCATAAATGACATGCAAACGAATAAATAAACAATAGCACACGATAATAAATAAAAATAAAATAAAGGAAATAATAATAAAATAAATGCAAGGGTTGCCTCCCCGCTAGCGCTAAGTTTAACGTCTTCAGCTAGACGCAACCACCCAAATGGTGGTCATAGTGGCTTCTTCTTTTGTATCTACTGACTGCTTTGACATGAAAATGATAGCTTGGCAGGTTGTGGCAGTTTATCCAAATACCCCTCACTATTGATTGGTCATGGAGGACGTAATCTGCCCAATCTGTATTTCTAAGGACTTCATTGTTGCCTTGATATTTTTCATGTGTGTCTCAATATTGTTCAGCCTTGACTCATTCTTCTCAAACCTTGCTGAAATATTAGCAACAAATGTGCTCATGAAATCTTCTAAGGAAGATTTCTGCTCAGCTCTTTGATAATCGAAGCCGGATGAAGGTTGCAAGGCATTCTCTGTATTAGCATATGACATGTTTGGATGATAGCGGTTAGGCATATGATTGCCTATATAGCTGTTGAAGTTCCGATTTTTACATATTGGACTTGCTTAAAGTTCAGATTTCCTTCGAATATTATCATATTTGTAGCCGCTACTGATTCAATAGATGGTATTCATGAATTTGTGAGGGCTGCTATTTGAGTTGATAGAGTGGAAATCTGAGCTGTAAGTGCCACAATATGGTACACTTCATATATTCCGGCCACTTTGGTCACCGTAGCGTATTCACTTGGCCATTGAAAATGATTAATGGCCATTTCTTCTATAAATTATAGGCGTCTTCAGCTGATTTCTTGAATAGAGCTCGCCCAACTGCTGCATCAACCACAGTCCTATTCGAACTATTCAGCCCCATTATAGAACAATTGAATCTGGACCCAGTCTGTATAATCGTGTTGTGGGTATCTTCATAGTAAATCCTTAAAACACACTCATGCTTCATACAAAGTCTCAGTCTCCAGCTACAAAAATATACTAATTTCTGCCCTCAGTTGAGCTAATTTAGTTGGTGGAAATAACCTCTCAAGAAATTTCGTGGTCATATCCTACTATGTCATGATACTCCCCGCATGTATTGATTGAAGCCAATCCCACGCTTTATCCCGTAAAGAGAATGAGAATAAACGTAATCTGATAGCCTATTTACTCACGCCATTCATCTTTATGGTATCTGCGATCTCCAGGAACATTCTTAAGTGCAAGTTGGGATCCTCTACAGCTGAACCCCTAAACTGATTCCTTTGTACCATGTTGATCAATGCAGGTTTTAGCTCAAAATTATTGGCGTTGATTGGTTGATGGGAAATCCCAGAATATGTATCATCTATGACCGATTTTAAGTGATCTCTGATTGCCACCTGACGTGGGTTGTTCTGTCATTGCTTCTTTTTCAGTTTTTCTTTCTTTCCTTAGTCTCCTCGCTGTTATTTCTATTTCAGGATCAAACAAGAGCGAGTCGAAACTTGTGGATCTTCACATTCATTGAAGCACCAAAAGAAAAAAAATCAATAAACACAATAAAAACAAAAAATAAATACAAAACAAAAATAAACTAAAATAAAAATAAAATCTAAATTAAAACTAAAATGATTTGGTAGTATTAATGTGAATTAAACAAACAATCTCCGGCAACGACGCCAAAAAATTGTTGTGATATTTTATATCGTACCGCAAGTGTACGGTGTCAAGTTTTAGTATAAACAGTGAAAAAGTATCAAATCCACAGGGATTGAGTTAATTCGCACTAAATACTAAAATCGATAATCCTAACTTTATTTAGAAATAAATAATTATAAAAATAATTATATAGGAGAACTAATATGATAGAGATTCTAGAGTCTGATTTCACCTATCTATCCCCCATGTATTTGTCATGTCAATTATCATTGTTCAGTTATATTGTTTATAAGTCAAGACTCCGAAAATATCCACACTCTCTCTCGAGTGTCAGTGAAAATATCATCAACTACAGACTTCGATATCTTTATAAAAATCTAGTAGTTAACAACTCGTTACGCTTTGTGATTTTATGTTAACAACTTCAAATGAACTTATATATTCTCTCGAACTCTATAAAACTCCTAGGTTATATTCTCTAAATCTATTCAAAATCATATCTCTCGAGTGATAGATTCTAAACATTCACCATTTTAATTGTGGCCAGCAACCAGAAGCATTAAATTCAAAAGAATGTAAATAAATTTAATAAAACTTCATAACAAAATCGACAATCAATATAAAGGTTCAAGCATAAGTTACATCATTCTCCAAAATTAAGGAGTTAGTTCATGACTTAAAGATAAAAATAATAATAACATTTCATGATTCTAATGGAAATCATAGAGTTCTAGAAAGAAACAAAAAGATACAACCTGAATTGAATCTCTTCCTATTCGGACGTCACCGCCTTCGTCTCCTTTTGTTGCTCTTCAATCCGCCTCATTGGATCTCTCTAAAATAAGTGCTTTTGTATTTTGTGTTGTGTATTAGCCTCATCTCTTGAGTTTGGACGAACTAATCTATTTATAATAGAGCCTTGGAGTCATTGGTACATGAAAACCCTAAGATTTGGTGATTTTGGGGGCTGCGAGGCGCTAGTCTTTGGGCGCCGCGGCACCGAACTCTCTGCCTTTTGTATGTGTTGAGCGAACGCGCGTCGCGACGCGTGGCAGTGTCCTGGATTTTGCGATGTCCACGTTTATGCTCTTCCCGCGTGCTTCCGATGCGTCTGTATGGTCCCAAAACACGTATAAGTGCCCCAATATCCATGTATCAATGCTTCCTACAAATAAAACATAAAATAAACTACAAAATACATTAAATGATACAGAAACTAACAAAATAGTAAGCTAAGAATGCATGAACAAGTGGGTATAAACCACATTTATCACGAGGTCTCTTCGAGATACACTTGTGGTTTCAAGGAATTAATTTTCTTAGGGTTGCTTGCTGATCTTGGAAGGGATTTTATCCTTACAAAATCAAAGATCAAAGTTCTAGGGACATGTGCAATGGTTTCAGGTTTCCTAGGGTTCGGCCTAGCGGGGATCGTATCACACATTTTTGTGATTTATAATATAAATATATGTATATATGTATGTATATGAAAACTAATAATTTGGCATTTATATTTTTAAAACTTGTCTTTACATAGTTTGTATCTACATGTTAAATTTTTTTCAATTTTTATATTTATTAGAATTTTAAAAATAAAAAGGATAATAACACACCGTGGTTGGACAAAATAATTATGGAGATTTCTTCTTTTAAGAAATGGTCGCATAGTCTTAAGGTTTGTCCAAATAAAGAATTTGTTTGTCCCAACAAATCTATACGACAATATTTAAAAACAAAAAAATCTTTGTCGCCATTTATTGCCTAATCACATGGTATTATTAATTAATTATTCAAACCAAACACTTTCACCCTTCAAAAATTATAAAATAACTATGTTTAACATTTCAATAGTACTTGATCGCGATTTTCTATCGCAATTTTATATCGTACACAAATTTTTAGCTATTAAACTAAAAATAATAAGTAAGCGGGTATTTTTATAAATTGACCTTAATTTTGGGCTTCTGTAAATTTTATTAGTATAAATATACATGCCTATACCTGTGCCCAATGTATAATAGAAGAAAAACACAAATGGCTCCAACATTTGAGAATGGATGTGTGCAAGAAGATGAGGGGTTGGGTTGGGGAAAATCTTTACCTGTACCAAGTGTTCAGGAGATTGTGAGGAATGACCCTCTGTGTGTCCCTGAAAAATACATTCAAGAACAGAAGGACAGGCCACTAGATTCTGAATTCTATTTTCCTGCTTCATCCGAAATACCAATCATAAACTTTTCCTTGCTAGCCAATGGAGATGAAGATGAGCTACAAAGACTAGACAGTGCTTGCAAGGAATGGGGTTTCTTTCAGGTACATACATATTCAACCTAATTAATGAATTGTTTCTAATAAACTTTGTATTGAAACATAATTATAACCCATTACGTAATTTTTGTAGATAGTAAATCATGGTATAGAAGAAAAGGTGTTGCATGATATGAAGGCAGCAGTAGCAGCATTTTTTGAACTTCCTCTTGATGAAAAACTGAAATATGCAATGGCAGCTAATGATCTTCAAGGATATGGACAAACCTTTGTAGTCTCAGAGCTGCAAAAACTTGACTGGTGTGATCTCATAATGCTTATTACTCACCCACCTAACCTCAGAAAAATGACACTCTGGCCGGTCTCAGTAACAGGTTTCAAGTATGTATTATCACCTATCTCGAAATATAGTGAATATATAAAGTCAGACTGTCAGGTGCATAATTTCGAGAGCACGTAACGGGTTTGTGTAGTATAGGGGCCGAAAATTCTTAATAGGGTGATTCAAAGTATTTGGACCTCCTAGAAACAACATAGTGTTGTAACTTTAATAATCTTATAATTCATATAATAATATATTCTAATTAACAAAGATAATATCTAATCTAATTAAATTCTATTGCATCTTAATTAATAATTGTTTAATTTCTTAAATACTTGTTTCAATAGGGATGCAGTAGAAAAGTACTCAGCAGAAATGGAAAAGGTGACTGAGGGAATTTTAGGCAGCCTATCATTGCTGATGGGAATGGATAGAGATGGTCTAAAGATGTTACATGGTGAGATGAAACAAGCAATGAGAGTTAATTATTATCCTCCTTGCTCCAGGCCTGAACTTGTTCTTGGTATCAGCCCCCATTCTGATGGAGGCACGATAACTTTAGTTCTGCAAGGTGAAGATGACATCACTGCCCTCCAAATCAAGCACAAAGATAGATGGGTTCCTATAAAACCAATTCCAAATACACTTGTTGTAAACATTGGCGACGCCGCCGAGGTATTTGATCATCAAAAACTTCATTTAATTTGTTTGTTTGTATAGGGGTCTCAGATATCATATTTACCCTTTAACACTAATGTTTTACCTGTACTATTTTAAAGTTAGGGATGGAATGAGTAGTAAAAATTTATCAAGTAGTCAAGTTGTAGATAACAATTCTAAAATTTACTCATTGCAGCATTTACATTAGAATTAATTAACTATTTGTTGGTTTTGCAGGTTTTTAGTAATGGGGTGTATAGAAGCATAGAACATAGAGCTCTGGCAAATAAAAACAAGGCAAGGATATCAGTGGCCACAGCTATGCTTCCAAATGATGAAGCAGAAATTGGTCCTGTGGAATCAATGGTGAATGGTGATCGACCTAGAGTTTACAGGAATATTAAGTATCTCGATTTCCTTAGGCACATTTTGGAGAATAAAATGGAAGGCAAAGCTCACACTGACTTTGTCAAGCTTCAAAGTCCATAATTGCCTGCAGCTATATTAGCATGCAACGAACGAATAGACACCCATAAATAAATGTGATAAAATTATATCCAGTTTAGACTTATTGTGTTGTGGCTTATAAAATAATCTGATATGGTGTGTTGAAGAAATAACCACCGTTGTTAAGGGTGGTATGAGTTTCTAAAGAATTATTTTGTAATTTTTATTATTAATATATGTTATGTTTTGTTTTGTGTTGCGATTATAAAAATGTGGTGAACAAATAAAAGTTCATAAATGGTGTTATAATTTATGCTAAAAAATAATTGACTTTTTTTTATAATATTTTGATGGGGAAAAGTCAAATTTTTAGCTTTTACAAAATTTCATTTTTAAAAAAAAATCACGATTAATAGTCACAATTTCTCATCATTAACCAAACACTTAAAAATTATGTTTTGACCCAATATAATTTTGTTATCTCATCACAGATAAAATTACAATACTAAACCCATAATGTGATATTGTTTAATGATCATAATCGAAGGCCAGGTTTAGTAAATTTTTATTATTAAAGCATTGTTATGTAGTGTAATGAGCCTATTAAATATAAGATTATGGCACGCATTTTTTTATAACATTTTATTTTTCTGCCCCGTTTTAAGAGGATGATTTTTATTATTTATTATTTATTATTTTATGTTATTACTGAAGTTAAAAGGATGATTGGAAAATTGTAAAAACTCTCAAAAGTTAGACAAATGTTTATGATAATTCCAAATTTATTTTACATTCAAAACCATTGAGATGGAAAGAAAAGCATTGACACTACACTTTATCTTTCACAAATTAATGTGACATAAATATGATTAGTTAAAATAAATAAAATAATCAAAATAAATCATATGAATCATGTGGTATTTTTATTCAACTAATCATATTATGGCATAACAGTTTGTAAAAATAAATTGCGGTTGTGTCATTACTCATCTTAACGGACTATCAAACTACACTAATGACACATACCCATTTGGTTCCCCACTATACTAACTCAGTTCTCTCACCCATGGCTTATGATTTTTTTTTTTTTTTTTGCAACATTAAAATTTATACAAAGAGTTAAAAAAAGACTCAGGTCGTATTTATTTTTAGTTTTTACTGCTTTATAAAACTTAATGTAAGTGGTTTATAAATTGACTAATTTGTTCTTTGTCACTTAATATTGAATTTAAAGTAATTCTAATTGAATAGGATTAAGTAAATTTTTTAACTTGGATGGTGTTTATTTTTTCTGTAGCACTGACTAGATAGGAATGCAGTGCTAGATATGAATGTAACTGAATACTCAGCAGATTTAAATGGAAATGTTCAAATGATATATATATATATATATATATATATTATATATACACGCTTACGGTACGGTGTTACGGAATTTACCATTGTCATTTTCAGAGAGATTTTATAATGAAAAGTTTTTCTTTTGCTTTATTTGGTAACCTACAATTATCATTTTGAAAGAGATTCTATAATGAAATGATTATGTATCTGTCATTAGATTATAATGAAAGAATCTGAACCGCCAATTAAGCCACATAAATATTTTTTTTCCTGATATATTAACTCTCTTAATCTTAACCATTGGTTGCCCTATCTTTCACCCACACTGATATGATATATATTGGGCTTCTTCAGCATCTTCAAATTAGCACAATTCCATGTTTTGTTAGGCTTATTTCGAGTGACATCTGAGCTGATCTAATTGGACTTTGTATTAATTAGCTAATATTCATTTGTAAAAAGCCTAATTTGTGTAATAAGCTTCATTTTAATGTAATTACATGTCATTTTTCGAAATTCTTCTAATTGGACTTTGTTTAGATAGTTTAATTAGGCTTAGGGCTTTTATTAGGTTAGAATAAGATTTGGGTAATTCAATTGTATAATGATACTTTATTTTCTTCTATTTAAAGGTCATATTAGCGTCATTTTGTAATAGAGAGAATGATGAATTATTGAAATGAATAAAATTATTTGGCTTAGACAATTTCCTTGAGAGATGAGTAATATTCTCTTACGTGTTCTTAGAAACAAGACTTATCAAATAGGTGACTCTCTTTGTGGCGTGCAACTAGCCGGTGGGGTCTCTTCGAGATACACTTGTGGTTTCAAGGAACGAGTTTTCTTGGGGTTACTTGCTGATCTTGAAAGAGGGGTTTTGTCCTTACAAAATCAAAGATCAAAGTTTTTAGGGCATGTTCAATGGTTTCAGGATTCCTAGGGTTTGGCCTAGCGGAGTTCGTATCATTTGTTATCAAAGCTCAGGGTTCCGAGATCAGGTTTTTCTATCCTTGTTTTCAGTTTTTCTTGAGTCAAAGAATAACCATATCTTTCTACCTTAATGCACTAACGATTTAAGGTTGAAAATCTTGTTAG
Organism: Zanthoxylum bungeanum; assembly: GCA_019454045.1. Lineage (NCBI taxonomy): Eukaryota > Viridiplantae > Streptophyta > Magnoliopsida > Sapindales > Rutaceae > Zanthoxylum > Zanthoxylum bungeanum. The sequence continues at coordinate 112,682 of SKCR01026045.1, read as the reverse complement.
TCTTGTTTAAGTTTTCGAATAGTAAGTTCTCTAAAAAATAAAAAAATAAAACGAAAAAAGTAAAAAATAATATCAAGCCAATTACATTTCCTTAACACGCAATATTCATTCCAATAATAGAGTCAGATTTATCATTTCTATAATAGAGTCGATTTCGATCCATAATAGAGTTAATTACGTTTCTATAATAAGTCATATTTATATCTCATAACAGAGTCAATTTCATTTCCATAATAGCATAAAGATTTTTTATTTTCTTTCTTTAATCCCTCTAGATTTTATTATATTTCTTTAATCCCATCAGATTTTTATTTTCTTTCCTTAATCCTGCTAGATTTTTATTTTCTTTCCTTAATCCCGCAGGATTTTATTTTATTTCCTTAATCCCGTCATATTTTTATTTTCTTTCCTTAATCCCTCATGATTTGATTTTCTTTCCTTTAATCTCGTCATATTTTATTTTTTTTCCTTAATTCCACCAGATTTTATTTTCTTTCCTTAATTCCGTCAGATTTTTATTTGCTTTCCTTAATCATGCTAGTTTTTTATTTTCTGTCCTTAATCCCGCCAGATTTTATTTTCTTTCCTTAATCCTACCATATTTTTATTTTCTTTCCTTAATCCCTCCCGATTTGATTTTCTTTCCTTTAATCCCGCCATATTTCATTTTCTTTCCTTAATTCTGCCAGATTTTATATTCTTTCCTTAATTCCGTCAGATTTGTTTCTTTTTTTTATCCCGTCAGATTTGATTTCCTTATATCAAGTTAAATTCAACTCCCTACCTTCCTAAATTAGGGTGGCCGAAATGAGGATGTGATTTAGTGGGTTGCTTGTTTAAGATGTGTTCCTAAAAAAAAGAATAAAAGGGAAAAATTCATATATTTGGTTTGGTTGCATAAGGGTTCTTTGTAATACTTTAAAAAAAAAAAAAAAATGAAATGATTGATTAGTAGTAGTGGGGCATAAGTCAAAAAAAAAAAAAAAAATTGCTTTTGGAAAGATTTTATAATGAGAGTGGCAGACGTGTGGGACTTAAGAAAAAAACTTCTCTCTCTCTTCTATTTCTTTTCTTCTTCTTTCTTCTCTCACTGCCAATTCTTCAAATCGTCGCCACCGCTTCACCGCCGGCCAGCCCACCACGCGCCGGACCTCTAGAAAGATGCCGCCGCCAGATTTCCGTCGCCGCCGCCAAGATCGAGTCCAGAGGCCGCCGGAGCGACGACCACACGCGCCGCTTGAAGGGGACGCCACGTCGCCGCTTCTTCTGAAATTTCCGGCCGTCTCCGGCCACTTCTGACGACCACCTCCGGCGAGTGAGCACGTTTCAGGCCGAGACCTTTCCAACGCCAGTGGTCACTTCCCGATCCGACATCGTTTGGGTTGTTTTCCGTGTTATAGCTACCGGTAATTCGGAAATTGTATTGGAAGTTGAGATCTGACCGTTGGATCGACGATCCGATCGCATCAGATTATTGCTCTCGAAATTTCGAGCGTTTTGATATATATATCCACCGTTGAAAGTTTCTGGTGGTGGGGCCCGCTTTTTAGTTGTGGGGCCCGATCTTCGTTGTGGGGCCCGCTTTCCTCGTTAAGCGTATCAGCAAGTTCCGAAGCCGTCGCAGTGATCCTTGAGATGTTGGCTGACCCGTGGATCTTTCTTTGAGAGGTTTGGAGATCGTTGGAGCTCGGTATGTAATTATTACCGTTTTGGGGGTGTAAATGATAAAATTGGAAAGTTTTGGATATAATTGTAAATTTGCATAATTAAGAGGATAAAACTGTAAAATCTGCTAATTAGGGATTAAATAGTAATATTTTAGAATTTTAGGACTATTTGGGCGTATCGGAAAAGTATAGGTGATAAATTGAGGGACCTGATCGTAATTTTACATTTTTCAGATTTTTAGCGAGGATTAAGGGCTTTTGCATGGATAGAGGTAAGTACACTCTGTGGTGATTCTCTTAACATTTGTTTGATGATTGATGGTTGTTGTGTGAGTTGGTAAATATATATATAAATATATATTGGCATTATCATATATATATATATATATATTGTTATTATATATTTTCATATTTGTGAGATATTATATTGAGATATTGAAAGCATGATAATATGAAATCATGATTGATTGAGATGAGATTTGTGGATTGGATGTGAGACGTGATTGTGTGGATGATGTGTGTTGTTGTGATATGCTGCCGGGTTTGGTGTAATAGTGGTCGGATTTGAGATGAGATGAGATGTGATGATACATCAGATGAGATGAGATGATAGAAAACCTTGGGAGTTGTCATTGAGGTACACTCCTACTGGTTTTGATATGGGGGAGTACGGGGGCTTCCTCTGAGTATATTTTACTCACATTTTACGAGTTGATATGGTTGGAAACCTTGGAAGTTGTCATTGAGGACTCTTCCATTGGTTTTGATATGGGGGAGTACGGGGGCTTCCTCATTGAGTATATTTTAGACCTCTGTTATACTAGACCCGGAGTGGCAGCTATGTTTGATGGATGTTTGTATTGTTGAGGGATGATTGTTGTGATGACATTATATGCTATTTTCATATATTGTATTATAATATATATATATATATATATACATATATATTTATATATGTTCGTTGGAAATTGATTAAGAAATCGGTGCTTGAGAACATAATGATGAATACTAATTTGAGATATAAATTGTATATTCATACTATGAATTGAAATATTGAGTATTATGTGATATTGAGATAAGTTGATGGATGAAATGAGATGAGATGTGTTGTATTGGATGATGTATGAGATTATTGTTATGCTACCGGATTTAGTATGATAATGGTTGGAGATAGATGTGATGAGACATCAGGTGGTTTGAGATATTGATAAACCTTGGAAGTAGTGATGAGACACTCTTCCATTGGTGGCGAGTTGGTGGTACCCTTGGGAGTTGTGATGAGATACTCTCCCATTGGTTTTGATAGAGAGGGAAACCTTGGGAGTTGTGATGAGGTACTCTCCCATTGGTTTCAATCCATTTATTATACCGAATCCGGATAGCAAACCTTGATTGATTGAGATGTGCTGTTGTGAGTATGTTTTGTCTGAGTTAGTTGTTATATATATAATTATATATATTTTCTTATATATATATTTATATTTATTATATAATCTTATTTTGTTGGTGAGGTCTTGTTGAGAGAATGAGTGCTTACTTGCTGAGCTTTTTAAGCTCATTCCCCTCTTCCCCCAAACATTTCAGGTAGTTCGCAAGAATAGCAGGAGCAGTACCAGATTGGAATCCACGTGCCACAGTTGTATTTTTGGGTTGGTCCAGACATTCGAGTCGTCATTTGCATTTTCTTTGAGTCTTGTGTTGTAAACCATAAAGTTGTGTATACTTTATGAGTTTGTAATTCGTGATGTATTATTCGTGTGTTTGTATTGGTTGTTTTGGCATATAGAGTGCTCGAGCTGAAGTTGATCGCGGACCTCTTTCTAGGGTTGGGCCCGCCCTAGGGAGGGGGTCGTGACATTCTTAGTGGACAAGTTGATAATTGGGGGTTGATGATTGACTGCACATTAAACTCTTCAAGGCAGTGGAATGAGGCCAAATGGAGGATTTGTGCTAATTCACTTTTATTTTTTTTTAATGTTTTATATCATTTTAGATTTGCAATGGTCATGATTCGAGGACGAATCATCTTGAAGAGAGAGGGAATGAAATTATCTATATTGGGCTTCTTCAACATCTTCAAATTGGCACAATTCAAGGTTTTGTTGGGCTTATTTCGAGTGACATATTGTCTAATCTAATTAGGCTTTGTATTAATTAGTTAATTTTCATTTGTAAAAAGCCTAATTTGTGTAATGAGCTTCATTTTAATGTAATTACATGTCATTTTTTGAAATTCTTCTAATTGGACTTTGTTTAGATAGTTTAATTAGGCTTATATTTTTTATTAGGTTAGAATAAAACTTGGGTAATTCAATTGTATAACGATACTTTATTTTCCTCTATTAATTAAAGGCCATATTGGCGTCATTTTGTAATAGAGAGAATGATGAATTATTGAAATGAATAAAATTATTTAGCTTAGGCCATTTCTTTAAGAGATGAGTAATATTCTCTTACGTGTTATTAGAAACAAGACTTATCAAAGAGGTGGCTCTCTTTGTGGCGTCCAACTAGCTGGCGGGGTCTTTTCGAGATACACTTGTGGTTTCAAGGAATGAGTTTTCTTAGGATTGCTTGCTGATCTTGGAATGGATTTTGTCATTACAAAATCAAATATCAATGTTCTTGGGGCATGTACATTGGTTTCGGATTTCCTAGGGTTCGGTCTAGCGGGTTCGTATCACACTTGTGCATTATAATATAGATATATGTATATCTGTATGTATATGAAAACTAGTAATTTGGCATTTATGTTTTTAAAACTTGTATTTACATAGTTTGTATCTACATGTTAAAATATTTTCAATTTTAATATTTATTAGAATTTTAAAAATAAAAAGGATAATAACACACCGTGGTTGGACAAAATAATTATGGAGATTTCTTCTTTTAAGAAATGATCGCATAGTCTTAAGGTTTGTCCAAATAAAGAATTTGTTTGTCCCAACAAATCTATATGACAATATTTAAAAACAAAAAAATATTTGTCGCCATTTAATTGCCCAAATCACATGGTATTATTAATTAATTATTCAAACCAAACACTTTTTCCCCTTCAAAAATTATAAAATAAACTATGTTTAACATTTTAATAGTACTTGATCGTGATTTTATACCGCACGCAACCGTATTGCTCAAGTAACGATAAATTTTTATTTCCTCGTTTTATCCATGGTGTTAAAGTTGTAAAAAACTGGTAATTGAAATTTTGATATAAGAATGTGACAATTTGATAAATACTAGTTATAGTGGAGGGATTTTTTTTTGTTTTTTAACTTCTCAAAAAAATTCAACAAATATACATATTATTATTTTTTTGGCAGAGACGGCGTCACTGTTTTGTAATAACCATGTTCGCCCTTGCATAGATCCTTTAGATTCATAAATAGTCACTCATATATACCTCTTTTTGGACAATTATGTTTAAATAGAATACATTTAGATCACTATAAATCTATAATCGAATAAATAATTATCGAAAAAAGTCTGTGACACAAAAAGAAAAAGGATACTTGTATATATGTTACCATCTATTTTAACCAATGGGATTTATGTGTACATTTAAGTAAAGCTTGAGGTGAATAACTTTTTCCTAATAAAACATACATTGTTATATGATAATTATAATATTTTTCATATACAATTTGATTATCAAAAAATTATACACACTAAAACTAGATAATTTATTGATTGTATTATAAACGATAATAATATAAAAGGAAAGAGTAGATTAGTAGAATGCAAACAAAGAGAAAAGACAATTGACAACATCGATCTCAAGCCATAATGGGTTTATGTATATAGTAATTCTAACCACCACATATAATAAACAATCTATCATACACCAAATTTTAAGGCAGTAATATGTAGCCATTTTTGCTAGCCAATCAAATGAACCTTTCAAAGTCATCGATCAAATTGCTTAGTGTGTATGCAAATTGAATTTTATAATTGGGCATGTAGCCATTTTGCTTCTATCACTTGGGGTAAAATAACAAACACTAAAAACACATTTTACGGACGATGACAATTGACAAGTAAGATATGCATTGGAGTCGTAACACAGCAGCCATCTTAGGGCTAATAGGCCAAGGTCTTTTAGATGGACAATACTGTAAAAAGTTGACACGTGTTCTGTGAAAAGATGGCGATTGCGCCAGGGGGATATGTTGGCGACTTTTACTAGCTAGTACCTCTCATATCCTACAATGAAGTGACTCGTGAATAATTATAGGTCACTCAAATGTGATAAAGTGATTCTAGAATGATAGTCCTACCTCTAAGTTATTATTTAGAGTTCCAAACTCTAATTTTATGTTTATGTTTAACATAAACATTTTGACTCAATTACAAGCATATTGTGTTTATACTTCCAAAGCATCATAATACAATTAATTAGCCTAATTTCAACATTATGTATCTAATACATAATTCAAATATATGTCTCACTAATGAAAAATATTACTTTTGGAGAAGATCAAACATACCTAGTAAGGTTGATTCAAATATACAATCTACTTCTCCTTGTTGAAATGTTTGGAGAACTTCAAAGGATTAGCAAACTTGACTCAAAGATCCAATCTTGATTCCAATGCTAGCAAGCTTCACCTCAAGATCCAATCTTGATTTCTCCTAAATGAAATGTTGTAGAGACCTCACAAAGCTAGCTAATTTCTCCAATACTTGCTTGTATTTAGCTTTCTCAAGCTTTTGCTTTGCTTAATTAAAATATTCCTAAAGCTTGTTATTTATAGCAAAACTTAGACAATTTTTAATTAATAAAAATTATAATCAACTTTTAGGTGGGCTTAATCTAATTTGTCCAAATATGTATAATTAAGTGTGACTAATCACCATTGTCTACCACTTTGATTTAATCCAATTAAATCAAGACAAGGATTGACAAATGGATTAGTTCAATGTTTGCCACTTTGATTTAATCCAATTAAATCAAGCCAAAACCACATATTATTACATACTTACAATTACCATAATATCCTCAAATGGTAGAGATAATTATGATTTTACAATTAATTCATTGTGTAATTATTGAATTAATCCAATTAATTCAATTAGGTCAAAAAAAATAATCAATATTATCCAATAAAATTTGATTATCTTAGTTGATAATTATAATATCGAATATTATCTTTTATCAAAATTAATCGGCTACCCGAGTGCTCAACAAGTACACTTCATATTGGGACTCTCTAAGTTCAGATACGTTCGTCATATAAGCCTAGATAATATGTACGCAATTCGGCCACCTCCGAATTCGTGAAAAACATGAACGACCTTTCTGAACTATATAAGTCGAGGTCATCACATATGTTTAACAATCCCTCCGTCATAGGCTATCCGAGTTGTGCTTAGGAAATATAGAATACACCGTCAAGTTTTCGAGGCACACATCTCATGTCGACATGTCCACGATTCTTCATAACTGATGCGATCCACCCTAGGTGATCGACTTTGGCCAAAGATTTATGAATCGTGGCTTTACTCACATGAATACCTAAACCCCTTTATGGTACACATACGGGCTGATGGATCCTATCTTGCTTCGCATTTGATTACTGAGTGCATCGGTTCACACCCAACGAACATCTAGAGACCAGACCATGAAATGTTTCTGACATACATATCATCAACGCGTGGAGGATCTCACACAAAATCAATGCTATCTTATAATCAAAGGATTACATATGCTACTCGACTCGAGGAGATTCCTATTGACGGTGGTGTATACTTCCAACTATTAGGAATCACATGTGAGTCATTCAATATTCGGTCCAACCAATATCTACACGTCTATACGAGTTTCCAAAACTCATGGTACATCGGGTTAAACCATTGGAACTTCAATTTTAATATACGACGTGTGCTAGTCTTCTAGGTTATATGAATTCGACCGTTTTCCAAAATTAACGACTAGTAATACTTATCTCAATGTCAGACCACCTAGTGTCCAATATTACTACAAAACTATTCTAAGGTCGATGTCATTCTTAGCATATCTATACATCAATCTAATACACATAATGATAATACTATTAATAAGGTATGAAATGAAAATGTAGTTATTTTATTAATAAATAATAGAATGTATAATTCAGATTGGCACTTCAAGCACCAACTCCAACACGATGAACATCGATGTAGTTCGGCTTATATTATCTATCTACGGCAACGGGAGTGCAACTTCAGATTTTTAGTGGAATAACCCGAAGGTAATAATTTGAAATATTTAATTAAGAGTTTAACTAATATTCTGAGATTATTGGAGCTCGGAACCGTAGGTCCATTTGGTCCACGTGCTAGCTCGATATACTGTGGCAGATTAAATATAATTAGACAGTTCAGTTATATATATATATATATATATTATTAATATGATTAATAATAATTTTTGTCACAATTGAAACTATATATTAATTTTAATAAATGATTATGTGATAATTATTTCTTATAAATTATTTTATTAATTATATAATATAATTTAATAAAAGGATTTAGTTTATTTATCATTCCAAAATTGGGTTTTGGAAACCTTTTGGTTGGAATGGAAGTTACACCTTTTTAAAAAGTAATAACATATTTAAATTAAAAATTGAATGTTGCAAAATTTTTTATTCTTGGACTACGGCTGGCCGAAATTTGATGAAGGAAATGAGAAGGGTTTTGTTTAATTTGGGAAATCAAAACCTTAAGTATAAAAAGAAAATAAGATTTTCTTTTTGATAAGCCAACTCATTCTAAACCCTAGCCATCTTTTCATGTTCTACGTTTTCTCTCAAAAGTTAAAGAAAAAGAAAAACAAGAAAAACTAAAAATTCTTGTTTGATACTTTGATCTCTAAAGAGTTTGGAGATTAGTTTGTGAGTTTAGACCACATTATTCTCTATTAGTTGCGAGATATAGCACGAAAATCCTTTTGGTGTCGAACTAAAAATCATCTTCTTCTTCCCTACTAAATACCACACGAATTTTTCTGCTTACTGCCGCATGTTATCTTGTGTAACGGGGCTCAGTTTGATTTTTTTTCTTGTCCAGGAAATTGGGAAACATCAATGGGTGTTTTAAGACTATTGTGGGGCTGTTTTGATTGAAAAATCAGGCCTGAAATATTGCTAGAACATACGCAAATCATGGACTATTTCAGGGTTGTGCTAAGAGCATATTCGGGTCCAAAACAGTTCAAATTTAAGCCGTTGTTCAGGAACTGTTCGGATATTATTCTGGGGCTGAAATCTTGCTAAAAACAAAAGCAAAATTTCAGTGAATGAGCTGGTCACATTCGGCCAAGCAAATGGAAGGGCAGAAAAAAATTTCAAGGTCGATCCCGGGCGCATAAAGTGTTTCCGCTGAACTAGGAAAGTGGTTTATACATGTATGTTAATTAATTTAAACCAAATTCATTAAAATTAGGTTCTAGTAATGGCTACGCATGCCCTACATTTATATTTCTATCTTGAAGGAAAATATATTCAAAAGAACTAGATTATGCGCTATTATTCTCACAACTAATCCTAATTTCATCCGTCAAGTTCCGAAGAGTTTACCAAGAATATTCTTATATTGGGAAGACAAATAAAATAAGCATTCAAAGCACGAAGAATAATAAATAATAAATAACAAACCCCAAAGAATAAAAATATGCAAATTAATTAGTAAACATGTGCTCGGGATCCATTAATTACAATTCTAAATGAATGATTTAGCTACTCATGATAAACAATAAATACAAGCTAATCATTATTATAAAACAAAAACTCATAAAAGATAAAGTAGAGAGTGAAAGTAAGAAAGAACTCTCGTTTGCAGTTTTCAGCTTCAAACTTCAACTCTCATTGATGCATTTATTCTTGTCTTGCTCTAGACGTTCTTATATGCTCTGGGACTCCAAAGTTATATTATAAGGCTTTTTTTTTTAAGGTTTTGAGATGAACTTGTGCTTATATAGGGAGTTCTAGGGCTCTTTCCTGATCAAAAATCGGATTCTGTGTGAAGTAGGAACGCATTCCGCGTAGCGATGCGCGTTGCAACACGCTCCATGCATCTTTGGCACGTCGCGACGTTCCCAATTTCAAGCATTCTAATTACTTTTTGTCCATCAGCGCATCGAGACGCGCGTTTTCACTCCGAAAATTTCCCGATTTGCTTAGTATCTTGCCGTTCTCATCCCTAATTAATTCCGTTGAATCGTGATATTATTTAACCTGCAAAATGCACCGAAAACACATCAAAATATTCATAAACCCCGAGATCACCCACAAAAACTTAAGATAAATGGGCGGGAAGTATAGAGATATTAACCGCTCATCATTACTGTACTTTGATAGTCTTTAGTTCCCAGCTAAAAATTTCAATAATGCTGATCTAACACTGTTTTATTAAATGTTTGGTCCGGCCCTACTAACATATCAATATCTTATTTTATATGGATTATATATGTTGTTGGGGGCTTAAAAATAAAGAACTATTTCAAGGTGTTAAGTCTAAGCCAGATCAAATGCTCGCATCTGTTGAAGCAACTCTAAATTTATATGGTTTATAAGGAGATAGACTTGATGATGGAAAGAGTGGATAGGCTCGGGAGAATATGTGGAGCCCTTCCCCGAGTCTTGGTTGAAAGTCAATGTGAATGCTTCAATCAGAGAATGATGGGAAGGCAGTTGCAGCTGTAATTAATGCAGAATTGCAACTCAAATTTGGAGGTTGAGCATGCAGATGCAGAAGCAGAAGCCATTATATTTATTTTTTTGAATTGCTGATTTTCAGTAAGGAAGTAAAATTACATCCGAAGGCCTTGCCTATTGTACAAACACTTCCCCAATTAGCTATATTACATCCATAAATCAATAGATTATTGCAGTCTTAGGCTAACCAAAAATTATGTTGGTAAAATTTAGTGTCATCAAACAGTAATATAACTTGCAAACAAACAGATCAAAACAGCAAAAGTATATCTAGATGCATGAAACCCTAAAACCAGAAAATCTTTAAACAAACCAGAAAATGGAGAATACAGAGTTGTCCAAGTCGAGATGATCTCTGTCCTTAAGAACTTATTGGCTCCGTCACAGGTGCTTTACGGATTCGTTTTGCCAACGTTCTCCCAGGATTACTTGGATTCTTCTTGTTCAAGGTGCACTCCTTAACAAGTATGCGAACTTGGAATCAATAGTGAATCTCTCTCAAAACAAGGAAAACATAAATGCCTTTAAAGTTGGTGTCTTTCTGAATATGTTTTTTCTATATGTCTAATATTGGAATTAAAGCCTTCTTATATAAGGCATGGAGGGGTGCCAATAGGGCACCACTTGGGGTGGGTTGCAACCTCCAAGGATTGCAACCTCCCATACACCCCTAGGGAATTCCATAACATACATATCCATATACATCTCATATTTAATGAATTTTGAGGAATTTACAACAATCCCCCACAATTCTTCAAATATTCATACAGCATGTGAGAGAGATACCGTGAGCTAAAGCTGCATCGAAATAGGTAGCTTTCGCCTTGAACCTTTCCTAGTGAATGACAATCGGATTTACTTGGCAAACCAGTGACCCATAGTCTTGAACTGTTCTGCCGTTGGTGTAAACCAAGACAATTGCCAACACACAGCTTTAATTCGACCATTTTCCCGTTCTACGGTTGTGTTCATTTTGGCCCTGAACAACGGTCCTGGATTCATCAAGCACTTTAGGGTAACCCGCCTTTAAAGGTTCCCATGGAAGCGGCCTCACTTCTTACTTGAAATAGGTGATCTACTATGAAGAGGTAATCTGTCTTTACCCCCATTAGGACTCATCTCCTAATATAGTGATCATTAAAAGCCTTAGCTTATCCTAACCAATGACAGACAGCACTCAGCGTCATTATCGGAATGGGAAAGAGTACGAAACTCTTCAGTGCTGTGTTTTGAATTGCACAAAGTTTCTGTTGTCCCTTTTGAACCTAGATCTTGGGATCTCCAGTCAGCTAGGTTGGGTTTCCACAGTGACAAATTTTAGATTATAGGCTTCAAGCCCATTCCCCTCGATGACTTCTCAACTTGCTCTCGAGGAAAACCTTTAGTTAGTGGATCCGCTAGGTTTTCCTTCGACTCAACATAATCGATCGATATTATGCTACTTGAGAGCAGTTGACCTATGGTATTATGTCTCCGACGTATGTGTCGAGACTTACCATTATACATTGTATTTTGGGCTCTCCCAATAGCCGATTGGCTTTCACAATGTATGCTAATCGTTGGCACCGGTTTGGCCCAACTAGGAATATCCTCCAGGAAGTTTCAAAGCCATCCGCTTCTTCCGCTATTTTGTCTAACGCTATGAACTCTGATTCCATAGTAGACCAGGCAATATATGTTTGCCCCGAGGATTTCCATGACACGGCTGCATTACCAAGTGTGAAAACAAATCCAACCGTAGATTTGGAATCCACTATATCAGATATCCAACATCGCTGTATCCCTCTAGAACAGCATGATATCTCTCGTAATGTAGCCCATATTTTGAAGTTTCTTATACCTCAAAACACTTACTATGGCTTTTCCAATGGTTATGTCCTGGATTGCTAGTATATCTGCTAAGCCTATTCACAGCTTGAGCGATATCAGTTCGTGTGCAACTCGTGAGATACATCAGACTTCCGATGATCCTTGAATACTCTAATTGCGATATGCTTAAACCAGTATTCTTTGATAGAGGAAGAGTTAGGTTAGCTACTCCCAAATCTTTCATATCAAATTTGCTGGTTAACACTTCTTGGTAAACTGAATCAACTCATGATTATTACCAATTATCAGCATATCGTCTACATAGAGACATACAATGACATATCATTTTTGAGTTGATTTGGTGTATATACACTTATCACACTCATCGTTTTTTAAACCCACTTGACAACATCTTTTTGTCAATGTTCTCATGTCATTGTCTAGGTGCTTGTTTTAATCCGTACAAGAATTTTACAAGTTTGCACACCTTCTGTTCTTTTCCAGGAACATTAAACCCTTCTGGTTGTTCCATGTAAGTCTCTTCATCCAATTCACCATTCAAGAATGACGTCTTTACATCCTTTTGATGTATTTCAAGACCAAATATAGCTGCTATAGCTATAAGCATTCTACTAATGTGATACGAATCACTGGTGGATAGGTGTCAAAGTAAACAAGGCCTTTTTCTGTCTATAATCTTTTATGACAAACCTCGCCTTGTACTTATCTATTGATCCATCCATTTTCATCTTTCCAATTGTAGCCCAGTGGCTTACAACCTGGAGGAAGATCAACCAACTCCCAAGTATGGTTCTGTAGGATTGAATCAATCTCACTGATAATCGCCTCTTTCCACAGAGGTGCCTCCAAAGAAGACAGTGCTTCTTTATAGCTTCGAGGCTCATTTCTTCTAACAAATATGTCAGAAAATCGGATCTGACTCTTGGTCAACATGATCACTGTCCTTGACAGTATCAACAGCTCTTTTTGAGAGACTCTCTTCTTTGTCTTTCCTTACAAGGAAATGTCTCTTCAAAAATATTGCATTCCTTGACTCAATCATCACATTCAGATTGATGTCAGGAATCTCATACTTGTGTACCAAGAATCGATACGCACTACTGTTGCAAGCATATCCGAAGAATATACAGTCAACAGTTTTAGGTCCTATTCCACCTTCTTAGGTTTAGGAGCCATCACCTTGGCAATTGGCAAGACACCCCCACATTTTCAGATATTTGTAGGAAGGTACATAACCTTTCCACAACTCATATGGTGTCTTGTCCAATCTTCTGTGAGGAAGCTTGTTCAGAACGTAGTTCGCGGAAAGCAGGGCTTTCCCCCACAAGTTCTGAGGTAAACCAGAACTAGTCAACATGGCATTCATCATTTCCTTCAACGTTCGGTCTTTGCACTCAGCAATCCCATTTTGTTGAGGAGAATACGGAGCAATGGTTTCGTGAATAATTCCGTGCACAGAACAATATTCACCGAATGATGAAACGTATTCACCACTTCTATCACTCCTGATTCTTTTGATTTCCTTGCCAAGTTGATTTGCAACTTCGTTCTCAGTGTATAAAGCTCTCAACAGCTTCAGCTATGCTCCTCAGCAAATACACTTAACTGAATCTTGTGCTTTCATCGATAAAAGTGACAAAGTACTTTTTACCGCCTCTTGTTTGCACAAAATTCATGTCACATACGTCAATGTGTACAAGTTCCAAGGGTTCAGAACTTCGTTCTATGATGTTCTATGTACTTTTGCTTCAACACATGCCTCACACTCATGTTGGCTATCAATGCAAATTTAGGTATAAGGTCCATGTTAATTAATGTATCATAATTAACATGTCCTAACCTCCCATGCCATACATTTTGTGACTCAATAATATAAGCAGAAGTTTCAGCTTTATTAATAGCACAATTGACAGTCATTGAAAAGACCCTCAGCGAGGTATCATTTTCTTACATAGACATCATTTCTGGTCAATACAATCTTGTCAGAAACAAATACAAACCCGAGACCGAGTTCTTCCGAATATCTGGAACATGCAAACATTATTATATGTAAGCCCCGTTCCGGATATCATTTTCAGAACTACTGTGCCTTGTCCAACCACTCTAGAGGTAGACGAGTTTTCCATTGTCAGATGATCGCCGCCATCGACCTTTCTGATACGAGGAAAACATCTTGCTATCAGCACAGATATGACGAGTAGCCCCAGAGTCTACCCATCATTCTCTCGGATTCCCAACCAAGTTGGCCTCAGTTACCACTGTTGAGAGATTCATTTCTGAAATCTCATCAGTTAACTGCTCATCTTCAGTGACATAAGCCTCATATATCCTGCCATTGTCCTGAGATATCTTGTTTCTGCAGTCCTTTGTCATATGACCGCTCTTTTCACAGTTGTAGCACTTCCCATTGAACTTCTTGTTCGCTTGGGAAGAATCAGCTTCACTGTTCTTTCTTTTCTTGCTACCATTTACATCCTCAAAGATGTTGGCCTTAGACTCCATAGTCTTGTAGCTGGCCTTTCCGGACATCATGTTGTCCTGTTCGATTCTCAATCGAACTCCAAGGTCTTCAAGGCTCATCTGCTTCTTTCTGTGTTACAGATAGCTCCTGAAATCCTTCCATGATGGAGGCAACTTTTCAATTATGGTGGCAACTTGAAACGTCTCACAGAGTTTCATTCCTTCACCCAGTATTTCATGAATGATCTATTGTTGTTCACCCAACTGAGACATCACTGTCCTTGAAACTACCATCTTGTAGTCCAGGAACCTACCCACGACAAATTTCTTTTGTCCGGCATCTTCAGTTTATACTTCTTCTCGAGAGATTCCCAGAGAATCTTCGCAGAAGTCATGCCTTGGTACACATTGTACAGGGTATTGTCAAGACCACCCAACAGGTAGTTCTTGCATAAGAAGTCTCCAGACATCCAAGTCTGTTCTCGCTCTTCCTTGGCCAATTCAGATTCTCCCTCCACAGGACCCGGAAGATCTTTGAGGAATTTAGCCAACTGGAGAGTTGTCAGGTAGAACAGCATTTTGCTCTGCCACTGTTTGAATTTATTTCCCCTACCAAATTTCTCCGGCTTTTCTCCGTGAGAGACCGGTATTCTTGTGATATTTCCGCTAGCCATTTGTAGCTGGAAATTCAACAAGGTTCAATCAGTCTACGAAAGACGAATTGCACAACGATCAACGAATGATCTTGTTCAAAGTGATGTACTAGGTAGTCACTTGTTGTTCTAATGGACGAAAGTTCCAATAAACAAAAGTCATTGAATTTTAACTAAAGATTCTTAAGGAAAATTGAACGAACGAATATTCTTCAAACACCTTTCCAATAGGATCTTTTAGCAATTCACAACCCAGATTTACACTCTTCAATAGCACAATTATTACGATAAGTGTAGATATATAAATGTCAATCAAGATTGGATGGAATTACTTGTGCAAAATTACACTTTAAATTCTCAACCAATTATGCAACAACCAATCAATTTCAACTTTATCACTATGTGTATGCTTGTGATAATTGAACAACCTAATAATAACTTGAATCTATACTACCAAGATTAATGTGTTAACAGTATATGACCAACCAAGTTAATATTATTTAAGTTTGCAGTTTCTAAGAATTACAGGACTATTTCGTTAGTGTCACGTTCGTATCTACGTTCGAACGAGACTGTCCAGTGTGTGTGCGTTCGTGTTGCGTTTGATAACGCGTTCGAACGAAGTGTTTCCAGAGAGTTCACGTTCGAGTAGCGTTTGATAACGCGTTCGAACGGAATGATTCCAGAGAGTTCACGTTCGTATAGCGTTCGTGAACGCGTTCGAACGGAATGATTCCAGAGAGTTTGCGTTCGAGTTGCGTTTAGACGCGTTCGAACGTTCTAAGGCAGAAGGCTTGCGTTCGAGGTGCGTTTGAAGACGCGTTCGAACGTTCTTACGAGAATTCAAATTTTTAGCCTTCGCGTGCGTTGGGCGTTCGAACGCCCTACGGGTTTTTCATGCACAGATCGTATTTTCCAGAAAATATTCAAACCCTAACATGCAAATTACTATCTAATAACACGATACAATAAGTTCTTAAGATTGTTGGTAAAATTAGTGTCATCAAACAGTAATATAACTTGCAAACAAACAGATCAAAACAGCAAAAGTATATCTAGATGCATGAAACCCTAAAACCAGAAAATCTTTAAACAAAAAAGAAATGGAGATACAGAGTTGTCCAAGTCGAGATGATCTCTGTCCTTAAGAACTTATTGGCTCCGTCACAGGTGCTTTACGGATTCGTTTTGCCAACGTTCTCCCAGGATTACTTGGATTCTTCTTGTTCAAGGTGCACTCCTTAACAAGTATGCGAACTTGGAATCAATGGTGAATCTCTCTCAAAACAAGGAAAACATAAATGCCTTTAAAGTTGGTGTCTTTCTGAATATGTCTTTTTCTATATGTCTAATATTGGAATTAAAGCCTTCTTATATAAGGCATGGAGGGGTGCCAATAGGGCACCACTTGGGGTGGGTTGCAACCCTCCAAGGATTGCAACCTCCCATACACCCCTAGGGAATTCCAATAACATACATATCCATATACATCTCATATTTAATGAATTTTGAGGAATTTACAACAAATTATACAAAACAAAATTCAATACGCTCTGCCGACTATGATAGATACAACCAGCTCAGAAACACCATAATAATGTCATAGCGAAAGCAACAAAAGCGAACTGAATCATCCCATCATTTTCATAACTGAGATGAAAGTAATTACAGAATCCACGAACACGACATCAGATGTGGAACCACGCTTCATCACCCAAAACTTCAAGCAGATCTGGATTATGTGCAGTGAGGCAATCACAATCCCTCCACCAAAACCGAAAATGTGAAGGAGCAGAAACCTGAAGGAAGCTCATTTGGTGCCATTAATCATTGAATCTAATGTTCTAAATGATATAAATTTAGTTATAGGAAAGTCCTTTTAGCGTAAAAAAGATTTACATAATATCCAGGAAACAATTACAAGTTTAAATTAAATTGTGATTCAATTTAGACTTGGACTCTTGTAATTCAACTATCTACAGATTAGTTAGACTTGCCTTCTCAGGGCATAAAATCGGTTCCCTCCACCGTGAGCTTTACACACACGTATAATGAAGTTCAAATAAAGATATTATCTATTTAATAAAATTAGGACTAAGAAAAAATACAGAAACTTAAACACGAACTGCTGAATACTAAAGGACAAAAGACACGGTATTAGTGTTTGTTTTTCTTATCTTTTAATTTGGACATAATTTCATTAAAACCATCATAGGACCCATACTTTATGTGGGTTAAGTACTTTTTTAACTATAATTTCATATCATAATAAATCTCTAATATTATTTTAGGTATTGATCTTGTAAATATTCTGAGACAATTGATTTACTTATGCTTAATATATATATCTCATTTGTTTGTCCCTCAGTTCTCAAATAATATTTCTAATTCATATTAGAATTTATCTATCATCTTTCTCTATTTAAAAACTTTTAATTTTCTTTCGGATGAATTCAAATGAAATTTAATGTAATTTTTTCAATTTAAGCTTAAATTTTCTTATTGAAATTGAAATCTTGACTGTCATTGTATAAGACCTAATAGTTAGAGTTTGCATCTTGAAGCACAACAAATAATAAAAAATTCATAAAAAATTACAGAAATAATTCAAAATAAAATAAAAATAATAATAGATTCGAACTCTAAAAAATTGGCTAGGTTTTGTCAGCGGCTATTATTTAGCTCTCTTATTTTAATAAGAGATTATGTTTATTGTAATCGGTTTTTATTTTATATTTGATAATAAAAAATTAATAGTAGAGATTAAGTGTTACTTTTTTAAAAAAAAATTAATAGAAGATTATAATATGTCTTCTTATTGTAATAGGTAATAAAAATAATTAATTATAAAGATTAGATTCCACATATTTTTTTTTAATGGGAAATTATAATATGTTTTCTTATTGTAATAAATTTCTTATTTTTATAGCTTATTATTTATTTTTATAATTTAATAATAATAAATATAATATTAATTAATGAAATTAAGAAGGTTCTTATTTTATTAGAAGATTATGTTTATTGTAATAGGTTTCTTTAATTTTTAATAATAAAAAATAATTGTACATTTATTTTAATTTTATAATTTAATGTATTATTATTATAATGGTTTATTATTTAATAGATTTATTAATTTAATTTTATAATTTAATAATGAGCCGTCACGTGGCGCGATGGATAAACTTAAAAAATATATAACTTATATAATTAATTGATTATAATCTATTATAAATGTGTGTGTTATTCATTAGTTTTAATTAATTGATTTTTGTTTTTTTTTTTTTACCTTTTATGTAAATTTAGATGTTAGAAAAATAAATAAAGATGTACATAACGACATTGTTTACATAAATGTCACAACACTTTAATAAAAAAAGTTACCAAAAATATATATAAACTATGATTTTAAAACTCACAACACTTTAACATTTAATAACATAATTTTACAAACACTTAACTATTGTTTTGTACAATAGATTATTTATTGAGCACAAACCAAAACACACACTCTAAATAAACAAACCAAACGGTAATTTTTACAACTTATTGTTTCTTTCATCATAACGAAATCAAATTATTTTACAAGCCACAAGCCTCAGCAATCCAAGCTTGCCTTATTTCAATAACATATATAATGGTGGCCGAAATTTTGCATTCCGGCAGCTTATATATTGTACAGAGCCTGTAAACATGGCTGGCTATTAGTCACTTTTCCGGCTTCAGAAATCGAGTGTGATCATTGCCGTTCAGTTTCCTCTTTAAATTGCTTCCGAGGTAATCTATATACTTGATATTTCTGTAAATTCTTGGTTGATTTTCATTCACGATTGATTCCACTGGACCAATTTCTGCTTCTTCACTTGGAATCACGAATGTTGCAATAGAGATTCTTGCCGCCTTCTCATGTGTCACAGCTCTGTGTTCAATGCTTTTGTACACCCCATTACTAAAAATCTGAAAAGCCAAAAAGCAGAGAAATGAGAAATTTATAGGCATGCAGCCATATGATATGATTTTAGCAGTGAATTGTTTTTGGTTATCAAATATGTATAAACCTCGGCAACTTCTCCAATATTTATAATAATTGCATTCGGAATTGGTTTTACAGGAATCCTACTATCTTTATGCTTAATTTGGAGGCCATTGATCTCATCATCGCCTTGCAGAAGTAAAGTTATTGTGCTTGAATCTGAGTGGGGGCTGATACCAAGAACAAGATCAGGTCTTGAACAATTTGGATAATAATTCATTTTCATAGATTGTCTCATCTCCCCATGTAACATTTTTAGACCATCTTTGTCCATTCCCATCAACAATGATAGCTTAGCAAGTATTTCCTCAGCTATCTTTTGTGTTTCTGCCGTGTATTTTTCTACTACCTCCCTATTGAAACAATACAAGAAATCCAAGTAAATATTATAAATCAATGAGAGAATCAGTTCTTCTTAGCTAAGAATATAATTAATCTTAAGGCTACTCTCTATTTTAAGTATGAGTTGGGCCCATGAACTTTTTTTTTTAATAGAAGTGATAGACAGTGATCACTGTAGCTACAGTGAGAGGGGTGCAGTTATTTTATGTAGAATTATAAGTATGTCTATCATTTTTGTTTTTTTAATATCAAAACCAAACTCATACACGGATGAAATCTAAAATACCTTTTGGTATGACAATAATCATGCAAAAAATCTCACCTAACAAAGACCATCCAAAAAAGCTACTCTACTAATGATGAGGGGGTGATAAAAAAAAAATATCCTACATCGGCTAAAAATAATACATGGCTTAAGAATATAAGTTGAGACAACCATGGCCTCAACTCTTAAAAAAAATGATAACACATACTTGAAACCTGGTATTATAGTGGCTGGCCAAAGATTCAGTTTCATGTTCTTAGGAGGGTGAGTCATTAGTACTAAGGCATCACACCAGTCTGATTTTAGTTTGTCATTGTGGACGCTGGATTTCGTCTGAGGTCCACAATCAAGGATTTGTAGGTTGAGGGCACTAGTGATCCTGCAAAACAAAGGTAGAGTGAGCGGAGTAGACTACCCACCGGTGTGGTGGGTACCGGGGGCACTCCGACGCTCAAGTCAGTGACTGAAATGTGATGCTAACACTGTAGAAAGAGGAGCAAGGTCATGTATTACCTTGATCCCCGTGAGCTGCCATGTGGGCGGTAGGTGGGAGGTACTGTAAGCTATGGAGAGAGTATCATTAAGCTGTGAGTATGAGAGCTAGCCGTTCCATCCCCCTTCCTCTTGGAGCCTTGTTCCTTATATATTCATGATACAGTAACGTGTGTCTTTATTGCCTTTTGATTAATCGTCCGTTGGATCATGGTAACGGTCAACTTTATGAGGAGCTATTAATGCGTTGTAGGCTGGAACGGATGAGTTGTGAATGACATTTATGAGCCTGGGCGTTATGTGGACTGAAGTAGGTTGAGCCCTGATTACGCTTTGAGCACGTGACGTCTCACTGGGCTTGGGCTTATGAATCTCTAGGCCTCTATACACTTTAAACATTGAGGCTTCCTTTTGAGGTAGAAGCTTGGGCCTGGAGTAAAAGGACGAAATTGCCCTTAGATCAAATTTGGCTCATACAGTTTGTCTCATACTCTCTAAGTCAATGAGTCTTTGGCTTAGAGAGTACTTGACGCTTGTGTCGTTTGGGATGAGGCCATGGTATGTAGGTGTACTCGAGTGTTGATGCTACCTACTAATTGAACCAAACGAATGTGTAGTTACGAATTTGAACCTACAAGAGCCATTGGGGAAGTACCCAATCGACTGAACCATATGAAGGTCAGGAAGGTATAAGTCATACGATATGTGTAAAGCACGTCTACAACTTGACTAGACATAAGTCCATGAGGGATGTCCCCGGTCGACTGGGCTTGCCGAGTCCAGGAAGGTATAAGTCATACGATATGCGTAATTCATGTCTACAACTTGACTAGACATGAGTCTATGAGGGATGTCCCCGGTCGACCGGGCTTGCCGAGGCCAGGAAGGTATAAGTCATACGATATGTGTAATCCATGTCTACAACTTGACTAGACATGAGTCTATGGGGGATGTCCCCGGTCGACTGGACTTGCTGAGGCCAGAAAGGTATAAGTCATACGATATATGTAATCCATGTCTACAACTTGACTAGACATGATTCTATGGGGGATGTCCCCGGTCGACTGGACTTGCTGAGGCCATGAAGGTATAAGTCATACGATATGTGTAATCCATGTCTACAACTTGACTAGACATGAATCTATGAGGGATGTCCCCTATCAAACTTGACTCAATATGAGTCCATGGGGGATTGTCCCCGGTCGACTGAACCATATGGAAGTTCAAGAGTTATTTCATGCGACATGTGTCGTCTGGACTGTAGGAAGTCCATGTCTTCATTTGACTTGACATGAGTCTATGAGGGATGTCCCCTGTCAACTAAACTTGGTGAGACCAGGACAATCTCCATACTACTGGTCAAAGACTATGAGAGTCTTCAAATTTTCCTAGTCTAAATGAAGGTCATATGTTGACCCTACATCTCCATACTATAGGTTACCAGATGTGATGGGGTCTAAGCAAGTTTTCATTCTACTACTCACTATGAAGGTCCAAGAAACTCTACATTACACATGCTCCTGAAGAAAGTACATGGGAATCTAAACACTTCATTATAGCTGATGAAGGTACATGGAAGAGTCTACACACTCTAGTCATGATGAAGAATCATGAGGGTCTTCATTCCTCATCCTACAGGATCTAAACATTGGTCAATGAGGGTCTTTACTCTACTAGACCTGATGAAGGTCTATGAGGGTCTTTCTTTCTCATACTACAAGACCTGATGATGGTCCATGAGACTACTGTCGAATGGGCTATCAAATGGACCTGATGATGGTCCAAGAAGGTCATCAGTCACTATACTAGACCTGAATAAAGGTCAAAGAGGGTTTCACTCCTCACACTTCGATACCTGCTAAATATCAATGAGGGTTTTTATTCCTCATACTACCATCCTTACTCTATGAGACTTAACAAAGGTCAGCGAGGGTCTAAGGTCAAATAGACCTCATGGAGGTCCAAAATAATTTTCACACTACCTACTAGATGGAGGTTGTTCGATTGAACCTGATGTAGGTTATAATGATCTTTCATTCTAGGCATCCCTATGTAGTTTAGAATTAGTAATATTAAATCAACGTAGTATGGAAAAGATGACTAACCTTTCATGTCGTCTGAGGAATAGATGGTAATTTTCTTTATGTACCGCGGGTCGATGGCTATCCACCTTGTTGTATAGGAATTGAATGAACAAGATATTTTATCATCTCATTTATGTCGAGCGGGGCAATTGAAAAACCTTTATGTGTGTTGCGTTTAATGGCACTACTCCTTGATGCCAACCTACGTCCTGTCGAATGAGTCCTCTGATAAATGATATGTATTTATATGTGTAGTGTCCAATGGGCATCCCCCAGACCATGGCATAAGCCTACAAAGGACAAAGTCCAGATGAAATAAATAAAATCCAAATGGTAATAGATGTGGCACGCAGGCCACAAATTATAAAATGGACTGGCAGGCCCAATTATGAAAATAAAGCCCAAACGCTCAAAAGGGAAGCCACGTGAAGAATAATGGCCTATTATTAATATTTCTCATCAAATTTAGCTCATGCCCATCTCTCACACGCAAACCATCATATAACCCACTTGCCAAATAAGCATAATGATTGTCAAAGCCCAACAAGGCACAACGCTTCCCACGCTCAAGTTGCTTGGCAAAATGCTAGCATGCATGGAAGACGCAAAAACCCATGCCAGACCCCGCTGGCCACTCACACAAAACCAGGCCCGCTGATTAAAGATCCAGCCCTAGCCCATTTGCGCATCAGATCTCTCTCAAAGGAGCCGACGACAGACATGCAAGCCCATAAACCATAGGAAATCCGAAGCCCAAAATGGACACATGTTTGCCACGCTCAAAAGTGCAAAACGAGCTTGAAAGAGTAGGCCCATTGACGCTGCCCATCTCCCACACGCAAACCAAATGACCAAGCACATGATTTGATGGCCCACTTGCCAAGAAAAATAGAAACACGTGAAAGAGTGTCCTGAAATTCAAAATTCAAAGTAACCCACGTGAAACACCCTGCCATACGACAGTTTTGCTGCCAGCCCACCTACATGAAAAAAAAACAGCTTGGCACAATGCCCAAGCCACAAGAAATCACTCTCTGGCCCACTCGAACAAGAGCCATGCATAGACTACACGCCAAACACAATAGTCTTGGAGCACCGAGCACAAATTGCAGAGCCAAACAGGTCGTTGAAAATATCCATCATTCAAGACATACACGAGTTGATGAATGACTTCAAAGACCAACCCAAATCATGGCCACTATGTGCATGTAGCGTGCTACACGAGTTGACTTCAAAATTTTCCAATCGAATTCTGGGTTCGGTTAGCCAAGCAGGTCGCCATATGAAGAAGCCAGTCCATGAATGACTTCAAAGACCAACCCAAATCATGGCCACTATGTGCATGTAGCGTGCTACACGAGTTGACTTCAAAATTTTCCAATCGAATTCTGGGTTCGGTTAGCCAAGCAGGTCGCCATATGAAGAAGCCAGTCCATGAATGACTTCAAAGACCAACCCAAATCATGGCCACTATAGCCCATGAGCAGTCGGCCCACTAGCCACCCACCAAACAACCGGACCTCTTGCAGAACACGCCCAAAACCTATCAAACAGGTCACCAAATCCAGCCCAAAGCTTGAAAACAGCCCATGGTCTGTAGCACGTATGTGCATGTAACGTCAAATGGCGCCTCTGCCAATGTCGAACATTAGATGCTTCATTCTTGATTGGAAATCACATGATTTTTAGAGCTTTGTGCTACGTGGGACATGCATGTAGAATGAAGTGTGGAATGGAATGAGGGCTCGTAACTCTTCATGCATGCTCCACATTTTTTTTAACCTTTCCTGGACCTTCTTGATTTGCAGATGACTTTAGTTGTAAGAGTTATGCCCATAGCTTTGGCCAGTGTGGCACTTATTCTTTGTATGCAGTTTTGTTGAATGGGCAGTGTAGTAAGTTTGAATTATTGTAAAAGGCCATGCCTGGTAATTTTTGAAATTGGTGAGTGGGCCATTCACCTTTTTGAATGTAGCGTGGTCTTCATCTATAGCATCCTCCTAATGTGTATCAATGTAACGTTTGATTGGAACTTTAAGCATGTCAGCCTACCTATTTGTATGTCGAATGAAATTGTGCCTTATTTGCACTAGGACTTTTTGCTTTGTACTGTCGGCTGTGCTTGGAGCTTATTAGCTCTTATCCTGGGGTATGCCCCTTGTATTTTTTGCACCTTTTTTTTTTGGAATGAATTTGGAATTTTCGACTGGAATCTTAGCCCTTAACTAAGACATGTTCCGTGTCGTGTCGAGTAGTGCTTCAGCCCCTAGCTAGGAGTTCTTCCTTGTCGTGTGGAGTGGACTTTCTGTCAGATACTAAACTTTCTTCATTGTCGTGTTGAATGACACATTTTCCTCATGCTAGGTCTGGAAAAGTTGATTGGGAAGTTGAGGAGATTTGTTCCAATTGTTTCTGGAGGTTTGTTTTGGAGCTTCGCATGGCTTGATTCTCTTCTTCCGAGGTGCGTAATTGTTCTCGAAGTATGGCCGGCTGTGTGGTCACAGGATCTAATGTTTGCTCACTGCTAGAAGCCATGGTTGGCTGTGTTTTAGGAACCGTAGACTGAGAGATCCTTGTTTGCTATGAATCGCTAAGGCCCCACGGTGGGCGCCAAATTGTGGACGCTGGATTTCGTCTGAGGTCCACAATCAAGGATTTGTAGGTTGGGGGCACTAGTGATCCTGCAAAACAAAGGTAGAGTAAGCGGGAGTAGACTACCCACCGGTGTGGTGGGTGCCGGGGGCACTCCGACGCTCATGTCAGTGACTGAAATGTGATGCTAACACTGTAGAAAAAGGAGCAAGGTCAGGTATTACCTTGATCCCCGTGAGCTGCCATGTGGGCGGTAGGTTGGAGGTACTGTGAGCTATGGAGAGAGTATCCTTAAGCTGTGAGTATGAGAGCTAGCTATTCCATCCCTCTTCCTCTTGGAGCCTTGTTCCTTATATATTCATGCTATAGTAACATGTGCCTTTATTACCTTTTGATTAATCATCCGTTGGATCATGGTAACGGTCAACTTTATGATGAGCTATTACTGCGTTGTAGGCTGGAACGGATGGGTTGTGAATGACATTTATGAGCCTGGGCGTTATGTGGACTGAAGTAGGGTGAGCCCTGATTACGCTTTGAGCATGTGACGTCTCACTGGGCTTGGGCTTATGAATCTCTAGGCCTCTATACACTTTAAACATTGGGGCTTCCTTTTGAGGTAGAAGCTTGGGCCTGAAGTAAAAGGACGAAATTGCCCTTAGACCAAATTTGGCTCATACAGTCATCAGAGACTACCACCCCTTGCCCATATCCTTCAATATTAGCTGCCATTAAATACTTCTTTTTCTCATCTAGAGGAAGTTCAAAAAATGTTGTTGCTGCTTCCTTCGTATCATGTAACACCTTTTCTGCTATCTCATGATTTGTTAGCTGCAAGAAAATATATGAGTTATGTACATGTTGAATTATAAATAGTATCAGAAACCTTAATTATATTCTTTTGGTTGTGTTGTGTATATACCTGAAAGAAACCCCATTCTTTGCAAGCAGTGTCTAGTTTTTTTAGTTCAGCTTCATCTCCATTGGCCAGCAAGGAAAAGTTTATGATTGGTATCTCGGACGAAGCTGGAGAGAAATCAGAACCAAGTGACGCCCTGTTCTTGGGTTCTTGTATGTATCTTTCAGGCATTGAGTGAGAGTCATTCCTCACTATCTCCTGAACGCTTGGTACGGCTACACATGTTCCCCAACCCAAGCCCTTAGAAGATTGTAGTAATAAAGTAGCCACAGCCAAGCCGTCCACAGCTTTTGGCATTATTGAAGCCATAGCCAAGCCGTCCACAGATTGTGGTAATAAACTAGCCATAGCCAAGCCGTCCGCAGTTTGTGGCAATACACTAGCCATAGCCAAGCCGTCCGCAGTTTGTGGCAATATTGAAGCAAAACCAAATCCCTCAACAGATTGATGAAGCACTATTGGATCCATTTTGTGTTTCAAATATAATCTCCTTTATGCTTAGGCGCACACAAATATATTTATACATACATTGAAATTATACTGTACATTTTTTTGTTCAATGGAATGTGTTAGCACCTTTTTTATTGGCATGTATCCGTGACAAAACAAGTTCAATTGAGTTGTAATCTTTCATGAAGATCTTTGTGCAATTGGACTGGTTTCTGGCTGCTGTGCATCAGACATGCGTTCGTGGTGCGTTCGTTGCAGTGTTCGAACGATTGGCGTTAGTGCTGCGTTCGTTTGTGGGTTCGAACGTGTGGCGTTAGTGGCACGTTCTTTATTGGGTTCGAACGGGAGCATTCCAGAGAGCAAACGTTCGAGGCACGTTCTTGTGGGGTTCGAACGGGAGCATTCCAGAGAGCTCACGTTCGTTGTGCGTTCGATTGACGTTCGAACGAGTCTTCACAGAAAGGGCGCGTTCGTGTAGCGTTCTAGTAAGCGTTCGAACGCGACTGCGATCTGAACGCGTTTTTGGCCTGCAAAACCCTAGGTTTTCACCCTACCTATAAATATAACCCTTAGCCGCCATTCTCATTAGTTGAAGCATATTTCCCTTGAGCCAATACTCTCAAAGCTTTCAACTCTCTTTGATTTCACCTTGAATACTCTTTGAATCTCATGTCTTCTTTGTTAATGGTGAAATTCATTCTTTGATAAACCTTCAACACAACTTAACCCAAATTTCCTAATCCTTTAGAGTTCTTTAGGAGGAAGTTTGGTAGTCGGAGTTTCGGCGTCATTGGTGATATAATCTACTCAGAGACTTCAGAGGTTCTGAAGAAAACCGTGGGTCGCGGGCTTGAGGAGTTGCCTTGAGTTCTTGCAGTATTGAGGTACTTGAGTCGGTGGAGTTGCCACCATAGGTCTTGACCATCGCTGTAAGTTTTTCTCGATATAGTGGATTCAGGTGGTAGCCTATACCCGAAGTGGTTTTTTACTCGGAAGAGTTTTCCACTTCGTCACCAAAATCATTGTGTTGAATTTTGTGTGATTGATTTTATTTGCTGCTTAATTATTGTTATTGTTTTTATATTTGCAGCATATTTTATTTATTTGTTATTGTGGTTGCCTGTTAATTTGCCTGTTGCAATTCCATAGTAGCAGTAACAGGACTTGTCCTGCTTATTGTCTGTAATTCCGCATAGGGTCAGAACTTAGGATAACCCCGAATTTTCAATTGGTATCAGAGCCTGAACTCGATCCTTGACCCATTAGCTATGGAGCGTAGTCAACCCTTAAATTTTCCGCCATTTTTTGATGGCACGAAATATTTGCATTGGAAGGTTCGCATGAGAGCGTTCCTTAAGTCCTTAGATGAGAGGGTCTGGATGTCTGTTGAACACGGGTGGAAACCTCCCGTTGTTATTATTGATGGGGTATCTTCCCACTAAAGATAAATTGACCTGGACCAAGGACGAATTTGATGCTAGCAATAGGAACAGCAAGGCTCTTAATGCCATACATGGTGCTGTATGTTCTGCTGAGTTTAGGAGAATCTTAATGTGTGAGATAGCCAAGGATGCTTGGGACATCCTGCAGACTGTGCATAAGGGCACATTGTCTGTTAAAAATAATAGACTCCGGGATTTAGCTACTAGGTTTGAGGTCGCCAGAATGAAAGAAGATGAGACATTTGATGAGTTTTATGCTGAGATTAACGATATTGTTAACTCTAGTTTTAACCTATGTGAGACTATTCCTACCTGTAGGATAGTTAGGAAAATCCTGAGATCCCTACCTGATAAGTTCCTACCCAAAATCACCGCCATCGAGGAAAGCAATGACCTCGATCAGCTTAATTTAGATGAACTCGTAGTCTGTTAAAAATAATAGACTCCAGGATTTAGCTACTAGGTTTGAGGTCGCCAGAATGAAAGAATATGAGACCTTTGATGAGTTTTATGCTGAGATTAACGATATTTTTAACTCTAGTTTTAACCTATGTGAGACTATTCCTACCTGTAGGATAGTTAGGAAAATCCTGAGATCCCTACCTGATAAGTTCCTACCCAAAATCACCGTCATCGAGGAAAGCAATGACCTCGATCAGCTTAATTTAGATGAACTCGTAGGAAAGCTGCAGGTTTATGAGAAAAAGCTTCCTGATTATAGAGAGCCAAAAACGTTTGCGATGAAAATCGCTAAGGAAGTTGTGCATGATTCGTTTAGTGATGATGATACCATCAAGGATCATGATTTGGCCTTGTTTGCAAAGAAGTTTAAGAAATTTCTTAAACTTAAGAAGAGTGGCCATAGCGGTAATAGAGATAGGGAGGTTATGCCTAGAGAGAGTAGGCATAGCAGAAAAGAGTCTAGAGAGGATAGGGGTAGTAGATCCCGTGATGTCCAATGCCATGAGTGTGAAGGCTATGGGCATATTCGACCAGAGTGCCCTACATATCTTAGAGCTAAAGGCAAGAATGTCACGGCTGACTCTCCTAGTGATTCAGAAGGTGGTTATTCTTCTGATGAGTCTCCTAAAGGCAAGAAAAATTTTATGGCCTTTACTGCTAGTGTGACTGGTGAGAGAGAGATTGTGGTTAATGATGATGATTCAGAAGTCTCTCTTGATGAGTCTGTAGATGAGGAAAGTCTTCAGGTAGCTTATGTTGAACTGTTTAATGAGAGTTTAGCTATTATGAAGACTAACATAGAGGTCAATAAAAGGCTGAAAGCTGTTGAGCTAGAAAAGAATGAAGCTCAAGCCAAATTTGAGCAAAGCCTTTTGATGTTTGATGACCTGGAGGAGAGGAATAGGGGTCTAATTGATAAGGTCCTAGCTTTAGAGACTGAACTTGAAGATACTAGAACCCAGTTGTCTGTATTTTCTAGTGAGAATAAAAATGTGGACCGTATGTTAGGAATTATTTATGAGGCTAACTGTGATAAGGCTTCTTCTTCCAAAGCTGTGCCTGTAGCAGCTAAACATGACTTAGGCAAGAAACCTATTGAGTGTAGTCATGTTATTCCTCCATTTATTCCTCGTCATGTGACCCAACCTCGATCTAGAGGTGCTGTGGGTAAACCTCGCTCTTGTCCGAGGTTTGTGCCTGTGTGCCACCACTGTGGCAAGGCTGGACATATTAGGCCTAAGTGTTTCATATTGCACAAGCAAAAGAGAAGGCCTAAGAGTGTGTCTCCTAGATTTGATTCGTCAAATCTAATGTCTCAAGTTTCTGCACTAACCAAACAAGCTCAATTCTTGAGTGAGAAACTTGCTTTGTTGTCTGGGAACTCTCATGTGGAAGAGGTTTCTAGAAAGGTTTGGGTAAGGAAGCAAAATGAATACCCATCTTCTTCTGCGTGTCCTTATGGACATGATGAGAGTGCACTTCGGTGTAACTCTACTTAAAAGATGCATTTTTATTTTCCCATTGCATGTGTGTGTGTGTGTGTTTTATGTTTTTACACGTTTATTTTATTTTCACAGCATATGGGTGTGTGTGTGTGTCTTGTTTTTGTTATATGTCCCTTGGTATATAGGCTGGAAACCCGGACATAAATTTCATAGCCGATTCCGAATGGACGGTAGTATGATCTGCACTCGGGATACAACTCCACGTACCATTGGATGTTTTACAAGATGTTTTGTGTCTTTATTTTTTTTTGTGCTTTAAAACTGAAAAATCAAAAAAAATTATATATTTTGAAAAGACCAAAAATATTTTTATGGCTTGTTAGAGCATGAATAGCATGTGCATGTGATCCTGGTATGTAGGATATATGATTATGCATGTATGATATGCTGTTATTTTTCTTGATGCTCTATATCCATAAGTGTGTGTGATAAAAACCTTTGGTATATCATGTGCTTGCACCTCACATACACGTTTTAATTTATCAAGGCTTGGTCGCATGTATGAGTTTTTGGAATAGCAATCTAATTTCTATCTTATCCTGTTTACTGAATAGTGTGACCTTTGACTAGATGACCTTGCTATCCCCTTTTGTAAAAGTAAAAATAATAAATTTCAAAAGAAAAATGAGACTCAAGTGCAAAAGAGCCGAAATGGCCAATTCAAAAGATAATGGCAAAAACCCTTCACTCGAAAGAGTTGTTAAAAATGAGCATGATATTTCTGGGGTAAATAATATAGTATGCAACCAATGTTGCTTATTTTCAGGTCCTAGTGGTGCTGGGTTTGAACACTTATTTTGTGGACTTGGTTTGTTTAGAGATGAATTTCTTTGGCTGTGTCCAGCTCATAAAATAAGGTCTTAAGCTTTGATTCGTTATGCACTTATTTTTCACGCAAGTGCTTTATATGCTTTGGTGTTTATGTCATATGCATAAGTGTTGTATTTAGCCACTTTTAAAATGATGCATATTGTTTCATGTCATAAACAGTTGAATACTGACTGGGTATCATTGTATCAGCTTGAAATGCTGTTTCAGTCAGTTTTTGACAGGATTTTTATTTATCTCAGTATGTGCCTGTGTGTGCTTCATGTTATTGCATACCAACTTTTTTTCCTGTGCATTTTTCTGAGTTTTTGGTTTGCTTCCCGTGTGTTATTTTGCTAACTATATGTGTCTGTTAGTGTGGGGAGTAGTATTCCTGTTTGTTTATGCTCTTGCATGTGTTGTCTCATGTTCTCCTGTTATTTTTCCTGTTTCTTTTACCCTTTGTCATTTCGTGACAAAAAGGGGGAGAGTAATATATTAAGGGGGAGAGCCTTAATATATAGGAGGGAGTTGTAGAATATCCTTTAGATATCTCCGTTTTAAGGGGAGTTAAGATTAAGGGGGGAAGGATTTCTACTTGTACATGCATGAGATTTTTACCTGCTTTATGTTTTACTTGATTATCCCAATGCTTTTCATTTACGGTATTTGTTGTTTGTGGATGTTTCAGGTAGCAGGTATGTTGCTGCGGTGGCATTACTTCAAGACTACTTTGTTAGGTGTTAGATCGAGTCCATTTGTAATAAGTCACTGTTTTGATGGTTGACAGTTGACTATTTGTTTTTGGGTCTATTACCGTAGTCTTTGTATTAGGTAGTGTTTTGTCACGGAATGCTAAAGGGGGAGATTGTTAGCACCTTTTTTATTGGCATGTATCCGTGACAAAACAAGTTCAATTGAGTTGTAATCTTTCATGAAGATCTTTGTGCAATTGGACTGGTTTCTGGCTGCTGTGCATCAGACATGCGTTCGTGGTGCGTTCGTTGCAGTGTTCGAACGATTGGCGTTAGTGCTGCGTTCGTTTGTGGGTTCGAACGTGTGGCGTTAGTGGCACGTTCTTTATTGGGTTCGAACGGGAGCATTCCAGAGAGCAAACGTTCAAGGCACGTTCTTGTGGGGTTCGAACAGGAGCATTCTAGAGAGCTCACGTTCGTTGTGCGTTCCATTGACGTTCGAACGAGTCTTCACAGAAAGGACGCGTTCGTGTAGCGTTCTAGTAAGCGTTCGAACGCGACTGCGATCTGAACGCGTTTTTGGCCTGCAAAACCGTAGGTTTTCACCCTACCTATAATATATAACCCTTAGCCGTCATTCTCATTAGTTGAAGCATATTTCCCTTGAGCCAAATACTCTCAAAGCTTTCAACTCTCTTTGATTTCACCTTGAAGACTCTTTGAATCTCATGTCTTCTTTGTTAATGGTGAAATTCATTCTTTGATAAACCTTCAACACAACTTAACCCAAATTCCCTAATCCTTTAGAGTTCTTTAGGAGGAAGTTTGGTAGTCGGAGTTCCGGCGTCATTGGTATATAATCTACTCAGAGACTTCAGAGGTTCTGAAGAAAACCGTGGGTCGCGGGCTTGAGGAGTTGCCTTGAGTTCTTGCAGTATTGAGGTACTTGAGTCGGTGAAGTTGTCACCATAGGTCTTGACCATCGCTGTAAGTTTTTCTCGATATAGTGGATTCGGGTGATAGCCTATACCCGGAGTGGTTTTTTACTCGGAAGAGTTTTCCACTTCGTCACCAAAATCATTGTGTTGAATTTTGTGTGATTGATTTTATTTGCTACTTAATTATTGTTATTGTTTTTATATTTGCAGCATATTTTATTTATTTGTTATTGTGGTTGCCTGTTAATTTGCCTGTTGCAATTCCATAGTAGCAGTAACAGGACTTGTCCTGCTTATTGTCTGTAATTCCGCATAGGGTCAGAACCTTTGTGTAAAATCGAATTTTCAGAATGATATATAACTTAAACTTTCATTGAAGGATAAGAGGGCACTCTTGAAAGCTACTGGCGTTTCATGTAAAACGTGCCCATATTATATAATGGGGAATTTATTATTTTTGGACTGTCCAAAACTTTTTTCTATTAAATATTTAAATTTGGGCGTACTATAAAAATTATGCCCTTTAGCGTCCAATACTTTAGCGTCGAAACTAATTTCGACGCTAATAATCACTTTTAGCGTCGTAATTAATATTCGATGCCAAATATCAAGTTTTTAGCGACGAAAATCAAATTCGACGCCAAATATTCAACTTTTTTCGTCGAATTCATATATCGACGCTAAAAGTACGACTTATAGCGTCGAAAAGTATTCGACGCTAAATTTTTTTAATTATTCCAATAATCTTTGGCATCGACGCTAAATTTTATACTTTTAGCGTCAAAAATCATATCCGACGCTGAAAACTTAAAATTTGGCGTCGACGAAGTAGCGTCGCTAAAGGTTTATGAAGATACCACCGACAATCCTTTAATCTTTAGCGTCTAAATTTAATATCGACGCTAAAAATCAGACATTTAGCGTCGAAATAGGAGATTCGACGCTAAAAATCGGACAATTAGCGTCGAATTTAGTGATTCAACGCTAAAGATATATTAAAATGCAGAATGCCACCAACCCTTCTCCCCCTCTGCTTTTTCTCTCATCTTCTTCAATCTCATCCTCTGAAATCTGAGAATCTCTCATCTGCAACCTCACAACTCTCCTACAAATTTTTTTCTTTCTAAAAATGAACAAACACGACTCTCTTAGATAAAAATACCCATAAATTTTTTCGCAATGAGTGTCTCAAACCATCACAAGGTATCTCAAGCCTATTTTAGGGTGTCGTAAGAACCCGTCTCAAATCTTATACTTATTTTTTCTAAGTTTAAGAGACATAAAAAAGTATTTTTTATCCAAATTCATGAATTTGCCTATTGATTGAAAGAAAAATTTTGGGTGTCCAATTTTGATTTTAAAAAAGAACTTTTAAATTGCTCAAAAATAACAATTTCCTTATATAATTTTCTGAGTTTCTATCTACAAATTAATTAATTTTTTTTTTTTTATCGCAGCTATGATACCATGTGAATATTTTGAAAACCACCGTGTGTTATTTATGGCGTTAGTGTTTTATTTATAATCAATGTACAATGTGATAAGGATTGCAATAAAATTATCCTAGATAATTATATGAATTATCTATTTATAATTACAAAATAAATCATACATTGATCTTATCATTATAAGTATCCTTTCTTTAATATAAGGGTAATATTTATAATATTTTAACTACTTAATTTGACGGATATTTGGGTAGTTTTGGAGTTTCTGTCTTGGCCATGAGTCAGTTTTCTTCCCCGTCCCCCCTCCTCCTGAATTTATGGTGGCTATCTTGGTTATTAAGACAGCCTATGACAATGGCTGTACCAGCTCTAGTTAGATTGTGATTCTCTCAGAACCTTAAATTCACTGAGTTATTCTCTCATCTTTGGAATCTTCAAAACAGATGGATCAATTATAAAGATAAACTCTCTATGATGAATTTAAGGTGCTCTCATGCATACTAATTGTAAAGGAGAACTTTCTGCGGAAGAGGCCCGAAATTTACTTGCCCTCCCTTCGGAGGGAGTCCAGGATCCGGAGCCCATTGAAGAAGAAGCTGCTGCCCCTGTGCGGGCTGATCAGTAAAGGGTGACCCGAACGGGGCCCTATGTAAACTTAAACAATATACTTTTGTTTTGTAATGGTAATCGTAACTTTCCCTTTTTAACATTTATCTCAAATGCTTTTTGTTCTGCATTTTACACTTAGCTTATTTCGGCTTCAGATTTTCTGACTTACACTTCCATATCTCATTGCGACCTTGCTCTCGACCAATTTGAGTCTGGCCTCGAGGTGATGATTTGTCCCCGAGCCGAGATCAGATGCACTCGGTGGGATGTAACCCGACCCCGAGCTGAGAAAGACATTTGGCTTTGGGGGAATGTTACGTCCCCAGACCAAAGAGATTGACTCGGTGAGATTCACTCCGACCTCGAGCTGGGAAGGACATTTGGCTCTGAGGGAATGTTACGTCCCAGACCAAAGAGATTGACTCGGTGGGATTCACCCCGACCCCGAGCTGGGAAGGACATTTGGCTTTGGGGAAATATTACGTCCCCAGACCAAAGAGATTGACTTGGTGGGATTCACCCCGACCTTGAGCTGAGAAGTACATTTCGCTCTGGGGGAATGTCGCGTCCCCAGACCAAAGAGATTGACTCGGTGGGATTCACCCCGACCCCGAGCTGAGAAGGACACTTGGCTCTGGGGGAATGTCGCGTCCCCAAACCAAAGAGATGGACTCGGTGGGATTCACCCCGACCCCGAGCTGAGAAAGACATTTGGCTCTGGGGGAATGTTACGTCCCCAGACCAAACAGATTGACTCGGTGGGATTCACCCCAACCCCGAGCTAATGGAGCAGAGTATCGGCGGAACGAATCAAGCCCCGGGCTAGTGGAACAATTCAGTCTCAGCGGAACGAATCCAGCCCCGAGTTGATGGAATAAAGCATCGACGGAACATGTCCAGCCCCGAGCAGGTGGAATAATACATACTCGATGGAACGAATCCAGCCCTGAATTGATGGAGTAATAAAGACTCGGCGAAACGAATCCAGCCCCGAGCTGGTGGAACAATAAAGACTCGGCGGAACGAATCCAGCCCTGAGCTGGTGGAACATCTGAGACTTACACGAGGGAATAATTTCAACCTCTGAGGCTCTGCGGATCCCGGAGCGGGCGAGACCGGCGAAAAATGAAAATTGGAACAAAATAAAGTTAACAGAAAATGGAGGTGACTTAGCACATACCCCAAACAAAAATCACAAGCAAAAAATAGCTAATGCCCGAGGCCTCCAAAACACAATTGTGAACCTTACAATTCAGTGTCCTGGCTAACCAGGCTACGGATACGCCGATCCGGGGCGGTCAGGTAAATCCCCACGGGGGAGGAAGACACCCCGTGTGTGTCCTCCCTGGGTGGTTCTCAATGGGACTCACCAGCCGACTCGCAGGGGAAGAAACCTCACTGGGTCCGGTTTACCCGAGACTCCTGTAATCAAGGGGACCATTCGGCCAAGCCCAAGCCAGGTGTTTTGATGGTACACAACGGGATTCACCAGCCGACCCGCAAGGGAAGAAACCTCCATGGGTCTGGTTTATCCGAGAGCATGATGGTCATGGAGGCAATTAAGTCATCCTCATGCCATACTCTCCGAAAGTCTTCAACGGGATTCACCAGCCGACCCACAGGGGGAAAAACGTCACTGGGTCCGGTTTACCCGAGCTATTCCTCAAAAATACGAGCCATGGGGTAGTAACGTTCCGGCCTCGGGGATTTGATAATGACACCCGGGATTGGCGTGCCACGAGGGGTTCGTGCGTTTCCCGCATGTGCCCCATTCATTGACGCGTTCTGGATCCTCAAAGGTGAAATGAGTCAGGTCGGAACACTTCCACCTGGGGGTTTGATAATGACACCCGGGATTGGCGTGCCACGGGCTTGGTGCCCTTCCCGACTACCGAACATCCCTTCACATCGAGCAAATCCCAAGAATATTGAATATAGCTTTCAGATTCAATTACCAAACAATTAAAATGGACACGTTTCTTAATTCGAAAGAGAAAGTCTTATTCATATTCAATGGACCTACCGCCCTTCTTACAACTCTCTGCGGGTCATTTCGAGAGAGACTCTTACAATAATTTTCTGGTTCTTGCTTCGTAGTCCGATCACAGCTTCTAGTCTGAACTCCATTCTACAGCTCAATGAGGAGAGCTATTGTCGACCTTCTCTCTCCTTGCGATCTCTTTCCCTTTTCTGTTCTGACAAGCTTCTTCCCATTTCTTTCCCCTTCCATCCATTCTGCTGATGAACTATCCAATAACCTGTGGTTTCCACATTCTACCATCGTCTTACTACGCAAGTTGCTTTTTGTTCTATCCCCACAGACGGCGCCAACTGTTGACGGCTGATTTTCGTCCTAGGGGCAGTTTCAGGATAACTCCCCCGAGACAACCTTCCCTCAACCTTGAATTTGTTTGGTTATGGGGAGACCAAAGGAAAATTTAGTAAAAGGTGATAAAAACACACAGATTGATAAGATATTTTTAACGTGGTTCAGCGGAGTGAATCTAGCCTATGTCCATGCCCACAAAACGATGTGGTTGTTTTTATTGCCAAAACCGACTCGACCGACCGATTTTGAGCGAGGTCCAGATGTGGCCGAGCAGTGTAAAGAATTTTACAGGTGGTGTTCTTTCTCTCTAAGTTACAAGCTCTTTTTTTCTCAAAAAACCCACCCTTCCCAAATGAATCTACCATCCCTTTATATATTACAATGAATACACATTGTTCCTCTAATTTTATGACGCTCCCGCGCGCTTACCGACTGATTGACGGGCTCTCTACCCTAAGATTGTCTTCGCCGAAAGCAAAACCTGTCGTCTGACGGCCTGTCACATCACTCTGTGTTCTCCACTGCCATACGCAACATTCTGGATCCAGCCTGTAAAGTGCTTTTGAAATGATAATACGTTTTGGAGGGAAAAGTCCAACAACTCTGATCCCGTGTCGGTCTTGAAGAGATCGGCCAAAATGGTCTGCCGAGCTTCTCAAACTATTTCCGTCCTGACCTGAAATGTCCGAGCTCATCCGCTGGTTCCAGGGGGTAAGGCCAAATCAAACCGAGCTTAAGGTCAAGTGTGGTCGGCCTCGGCCCTGTCGTAGCCGGCCTCTGAAATCTGTACCAAATTGCATCCTCTGGTCGGTCATGCTCATGAAATCGGATGAGGTGAATTTTCCTCTCTGCCCTTACCGAACTGTACAAAAGACCTAGCAGCAGAAATCCCCATCAACAAGTACGTTAGATTAAGATACAAATGTTAAGGAGATAACTCCCAATTGATGAAAATAGTTTTTGGACTAATTACACGAGTTAAGACAACCTTTGATTTATGAACTAACTATTGAGTATAAATTAGCCAACTCATGTATGGCTCATGATCACAGTATGGTCTTAAAGATCCTTCAAAATCATGACCATATTATGAGCCAAATCCGATACCATAATATCATGCATATATGGCAAGTTCAATCATGGCCATAAACATGTTAGTATGACAAGTATACTTCTTTTTTTTTTCGAAAATATTGGAAATTCCGTCGCTAAATCATACGAGCGGAGTTGGTAAAACTCATGGATACCTCAATCTCTTATAAGAAATATACCACATGTATTCGAATTCAGGACCTAACAATCAAATTCCAAACTCTTTACCACCAAATCACACCCATTGAGGACGTATATATGACCAATATACATTCAAATGTATAAAAAATTAGGAATCCTCAAATAATTTAATTTAGTATGTTTATTTTATGTCACTCGTATATTTTTATGTAAACTGGATCTTTAGTCACGTTGAATAATAAGAGCGAAGTTTTAATATCTTTTTTTCCTATATACAATTGATCCATATAAGATCATTCAGAATAAATATGCACTATCATTTACTAGTGATAGCTAGCTAAGCTAAGCTAATCTTGTTCACCTTTTTGTCTCCATTGTTGTTATTAAGCTTCCAGCATTCCATCCACTCAACCAGACACAAGTAGTGGAGGAGACAAGACAAAAGCGACGTCGTAAATCTGGGGCGGCCTATTTATTTTCACGCGTGCCCTAGCTAGCTAGCTAAGAGACTTCTCGTTTCTCACTGAATCTTATCATTTTCATTTTTTTTTCCTTCACGTCGGATAGCTTTTTCATTATATATATATATATGTTTGCATGAGTTGAAGCATCTACGTGGACAGATATAAAGGACAACCAACAAAACAGAGATGGCACTCCTTTCCATCTCAGTAGTTCAGTTTTAAACCCTTCCTGTAAATTCTACTCTTTGTACATTTGTTAAATTTTTTTCTCTTTTTTTTTTCGAGAAAAAGTAATTGATTTGTAGTTGAAATATCCAACCCATCTCAGTATGTGTGTATATATACACAGCGCATTCAAACCTATATTATGTATATAAACCTAATTTATACTCAAAAGCTAACTCAATAAGAGTCTGATTATCTCAAGTTTAAAATTATTGTCCGAGGTTACATATGCTTATCATTCTGACATGTGCATTGAGATCTTATATACATGTAACTTATATATTGTTGATATATTTATCAATCTGACATATGCATTCAGAGCTTATATATAGCTTATATATATGAAATGCAATTTTTTTTTTTAAGTACTCTTTCATCAAGATAAAGAAAATCCTCATTTTTTTTTAAAATCGTTGGAAACTTCGCTTTCAAACCACTATTTTCGGGCTTAAGCGGAACATGTAAATCCCCCGATTATCCCAGATTCTTACAAGAAACGCACTCCCTGAATTCAAACTCAAAACCTCAAAATGAAATCCCGAATCAGACACCACCAAACGGATTGGGCTATCATTTCACATTTATATCATTTATCTCCTTTTAAAGGTTAGGATTTAATCAAGATAAATCTAAGGGTCAAAATCTTGACAACACATTAATGAATTTGATCCAAAAATTGGCTTGACTTTTGTGTTGGCAAAATAATGGCCATTAGATTTATTTTGACTAAATCATAACCATTAAAAGGAGATAAATGAGATAATGCAAAAGGATAGTAGCCCATCCCCCACCAAACTACTTGTCACGAAAAAAAATCATCCGCAAATGGAATACTTTTATTTACAGTTCAGAATCTTTGAATAAATTTTTTTTGACAGTCGTCCGTATTGTGTGATCAGACATTTGAATCTTATATTTTTTTCTACCAAAAATTAAAAGACTACTAAAAGGTATCCTAATCGTGTTGCTAATTTTGCTTATTGCTTGGAATAATAAAATAACAAATAGATAAAAACAGAGGCAAGGAATATTTTAGTCAGTAAGCCAGTAATATACATAGGAGTTAGAACTGGGAAAGCAGCAATCTTAGTGCCAATCTGCCAAGTGCTTAGAGACAAATTAATTTATTATTATTATTTTTTTAATAGGAGGGCATCCTTGGGAATTGCAGATATTAAGCTCGCAAAACAATAATTTGGCACTGCAACTCTTTTGACTAAGAGAAAAAAAAAATGCAAATGAACCTAAATCTCTACAAAGTTAGGATTAAAATATACCCCACTGGATCAAAGAATTATTGATGGATGTATACGTGGAAAAGTTAGCAGAGCATTTGGCCAAATTTTGACAGGTCCACAATAATTAATTAAAGCTTACTCAAACTAAGTTTAGCATCTGGTAGTTATCAAATTGCAGTCCTGAATTTGTAATCTGCTGTGTAGTAGCGATGAGTAGGATTCAAAAATTGGATCTGGCCGATCAATTGTGGAGAACCCTATCCATATCTACATCTACTGAAAATTAAGAATATGAATTCAATTATAATTTTCTATGACACATGTATTTATAAAAATAAATGATTAAAATTTAATTATGTAGAAATATTATCATAATTTATAAAAAAAGTTTGGACAAAGCTAAGATTAGAACTGAATCTAAACTTGATAATTAAACCTCTTATCGTAAAATTAGGGAAGAAAAGTGAGAACCATATCTCATTTTTTTTTTTGTTGGTGTATGGGTTTTCATGAACATGGACCAAAATTATTAGAACTTAGAAAGGATGCAAAATTACCCAAATAACAAATTGAAGATTTATCCCAATAATCTTGTAAAATTGCTAACTAATTAAACTAAATATTAATGAGTATGCTAAATCTCACCAATAAACATGCTTGTTGTTTTCACATTTTTTGCATATAAATATACATATTATTCGTTCAAAACGTGCTTCATCTAGCTAGTTTGAACTTTCTAGAGCTCCAACAAGTCATGAAATAATAACTCTTAGATCTATTATCTCACGAAGCAAATCCCAAAGTTTGAAGTTCCTATTACTCAAA
This sequence comes from Zanthoxylum bungeanum, assembly GCA_019454045.1. Lineage (NCBI taxonomy): Eukaryota > Viridiplantae > Streptophyta > Magnoliopsida > Sapindales > Rutaceae > Zanthoxylum > Zanthoxylum bungeanum. Next base: position 71,979 of record SKCR01026045.1, on the reverse strand, counting down.
AAATTAAAACCCACGCTTATGCTCAAATTTCTAGTGGCAAGACAAACCCTAAAGTACAAAAATGCTCACTTACTTTTGAGATCATGAGTTGAAGCAACTAATTAAATAAGTTAAAAAATGGACTTACAACATGTAGTGGCCTGAGAAAAGAACCGCATGACAAAAAAAATAATCTTAATTTCCTTACCTTTTGGCTTTTCATGGGTTGTCTCTTATCATCAAATTTCAATTTGGTGGCTTTGTTGTCTTCTAGTTTGTGTTCCCACTCCGTTAAAAATTGGTATAGGATTAGCCCTGACTTTATTTGACTGAATTCTAGTGATTTGGTCAACTTAACTTCAGATCACAACCGTCCAACAAAGACTAGACAATTTGATCACTTTGACTTTCACTTACATCAATTAACTTCGTTTTAAATACACACCCACTTAAGATAATTAATAATATAATCATTTGTACCCATTATCATGTTCTGTAGCAAATACGCTCTAGTTTATAAACAAAGCTTGGATTTACTCACATGTCGTAGTGATTTTGGACTCATTAGATTAGTCTTCATAACGCATGCATGACAAAACATAAACACATAAAATAATAGCTTATAAACTTTTCTGAAAAACACAAAAACCCTAACTCGAAAGAGACACGAATTTAATACAAAAATTCATATAATTTATTATTAATTAATTAAACTTACTTCTTTGTCTGCTCGCCGACCAAAACGTTCAGTAGTGGCAGCTTTTGCGCATGTCTCTTCTCTCTATCTCTGCACAAAAACCGGGCCAAAAACTCAATCTCACAAACCCTAAAATCAAAGCAGATTCCTATAAACAAAAGGATTGATTTATTGATTCTCTCATTCTTTCATTATCAAATTATGATCTAATATTGAACTGAGTTTATGTTAACACAGGAATAAGTGCGACTTAAATAGACGTACGTACAAGATTTAGTGTTCGACATAAACTCAATTCGATATGATTATTCATTACTAATTCAATAAAACAAGAAAAAATAATTATTTATTTGCATATACGTTATTATATAAATGCACACGAACTCATAATCTTTTGTGTTCAGAGAGAAAGTTAATTCACAGACGTCACTTGCACAATTCTATTACATCAAATTCAAATATGGACGAGGGCATGTCAGGCTTTTACGTTAAATCTGGACATGCTCGTGCTGGTAACGGTGACGATAACAGTAATAGTAACGCTGGTACAAAGTGTGGGCGCTGGAATCCGACCAGTGAACAAGTTAAAGTGCTAACTGATTTGTTCAGGTCGGGTCTCAGAACTCCGAGCACCGACCAGATTCAGAAGATCTCTACCCAGTTAAGCTTTTATGGCAAGATTGAGAGCAAGAATGTTTTTTACTGGTTTCAAAATCACAAAGCCAGGGAAAGACAGAAGCGTCGCAAAGTATCTGTTGATCTTGATCATCAAAAGGATCTTATTCGCCGCGTTGACAAGATTTCATCTCCAAAACGTAAGTTAATATTTCCAAATTACTGTTTTATTTTGCTATTTTAGTTTTATTTTCATCTACTTTTTCAAGTAATCGTATTCATGGTTGCTAGTTGCATTCCTTCAATATTCCATCGAAGCCGAATTTTTATCTTTTACTATCTAAAATAACGAATTCAAAAAGTAAGTTTTTTCATCTTTGAAGTTATTTTGTCATTTTAGACACCACAAGAATTCAGAGTACTCGGATAGTGCAGCTATCATTATTTAGTTACATTAAGTCAACACGTGTTAGTTCACTTAGTCAAGATATGTTAGTTCACTTAGTCAAGATACCCATAGATGTTGAGTTCGATTCCTCATTTACTAAATAAAGAATTCATATAATTATTAGTCTTTAGGTTTTGTCTCACAGGATAGGATATTGTTCTCATCCCTTAAGGGCCTAGTCAATGGTGACCCGCCAATTGAAATATAGTTTTTATAGAAGCGATAAAGACATTTTGAATAATATATATTTTTTGAAAACATTGGAAATTTCGTCGTTAAACCACCCGATCCAGACTTAAGCTAAGTAAGTAAAATTTCTGGTTGTCTCAAGTCCTAATATATTTTGAATAATATATAAGGCCGTAACTTATAAAAAATATATATATAGTTACCTTAATTTGTTGATTATTTTTGCAGATTTTGTTGAGGTTCATAATAATCAAATGCGTGTAGCAGCAGCTCATGATGATGAACCTGAACAAGTTATTGAGACTTTACAACTTTTCCCACTGAACTCGTTAGATGAACAAAAAACAGAGAAGCTGATAATGCATGGAGATGAATTCAAGGAGCAGACTACAACATTTTCTTATACAATTGGAACAGAAATGGATCATCTACCGTTGGATCTGCGTTTAAGCTTCCTGTAAAACAAAACTTTAATGAAAAAAAAGTTAAGAATTAAGGGATAAGATTTGGAAGTTGTATTAGTTTAAGATTTGAGTAGTGATGATATTTTATTTTTGTTTAAAAAATTAAAAATGCTTTGGACATTCTTCTCTGCTTGCGCATAAAAGACTCTTTTTTTCTCTGTGTTTTAGACTGTTGGATTTTTTTTGTATTTATGAATGCTCGGAAATTGGAATTTGCTTTCTCTCATGAGAAATGTCTTCTTGAAGTGCATAAATTTATTGGTATAAATGAGTCTTACATTGGGTCTGCTTCCATCTTTGAATTTCATGCATTAAATCTTACCTTGGCTTACTCAAATTTTTTTTATAAAATGAAATATAACTCCCGCAAGGTTTGAATCAGGGGGCCTTGAATTTTGGGAGGGTAACGAATTTTTAAATATGTGATCTTTTATTGATAAAATATAATATATTTTTTTACTTATTGTAATATGTATTAATTTTACATTTGATCCCATAATTTAGGCCAAAATTTAGAGGCCACAGCCGACCACTTGTGTAGATATGTGATTTAAATTTATATCTCTTATTTGGGCCAATGTACAAACAACTAATATACCCCTCACTAGGGTGAACAAAAAAATAATTAAAATTGAAAAATCCAATCGAACTGAAATGATAATTATTTTATTTTCAAAAATGATTGTTTGATATTTTAATTAAAAAACCGAAACAAATCGAATTATAATAATTTTTAACTAAAAAAAACGAATCGAATCAAATTAACTGAATAATTTAATTTATTGATTTTTTAAAAATCTAATTTGTTATCTTATAATTATATTTGTTACATTATTTAATTTATTTAGTCTTTATTCATGAATTATTTATAATTTTTTGCTTGGGTTATTATTCTTTTTATTTTCCTACATTTTAAATAATTTAAATGATGATTATATCTTATGAAAAAAATTATTGGTGCAGTTGTGATGATTAGAATAGTTACAGTATAAAAAAATTTAAGTAAATGTTAGATCTAATAAATGTTATTAATTTTTTATTGTTATTATTAAAAAATTTAAAAAAAAATTCAATTGTGTCGAACCAAACCGACAATTAAAAATAATTATAATTTTTAAATAAAAAACCGTACAGTTACTTTTTTTTTAAATCCGAATAATTATAATTACAAATCTTTTATAATTATACCGAACCGGACCGAACCGTTATTATTATTATTATTATTATTATTATTGCTGTTAATGGCACTGATTTGTAATCTTCTGAATTGTGGCTCCTGGGGTAGTTTATTAAAAATTAAACTTTTTACCTAGATATTATCAGTCTCGACTGATTTTGAAATCATAGATCTTGATGAAAATATTGATTTTCATGAACAAGAAGAATATTCACTTGGAGCAACTATTGATAATAAAAAGCTTGTAAAAATTAAAAAATTGGAGTTAAGTCTAAAACATCCTTCTAGTCTTATGACAAAATTAAAAGGTATGCATGTTAGACAAAAAAAAATTAATTCATGAATATCAAGAACTAGAAAGAAGCATTGAGATTTCCCACACAAAATGAAATATAAAGTTAAATTTACTTACACAAGATAGTGTAAATGAAGTCTTCAGAAAGATATCTCTTAAAAAGAGAGGTGAAATACAATATGTATACCTAGCCTGTATTCAAATATTATTTAAATCATTGACTCCTTAGGGTTATTTACTTAAAATTCCTAGAAAAATTATAACCATTCAGAGTTCAGTCAACACCACGTGGTGATACATAAGAAAAAATTGGTTTAAAAACATGGACTAATTACACTTATAAACGTGTAAAATGTCTAGAAGAAACCAACCTCATCCTAAAAGAGGTTAAGAAGGCAATAGAATTAAATTATGGACAAAATCAATAATAATAATAATAACAATAGTTCTCAATTACACTCATATACTTTTTTTTCATTATTATTATTATTATTCGAACTTGGACAATAATAAAAAAAGTATATGAGTGTAATTGAGAACTATTGTCATTAATCTAGCCTGTTCCCTTAGACAAAGTATATAATTCAATTTAAGTGATTTAAAAAATAAATAACTATGAAAACGTCTTTTCCATTATGATTTCTTTTCAAAATTGACAATTTTTTATGACTTTTATAAATAGTTTAAATTTTATAAGATTATTTCTATTTAGTCAGCTGATTTTATCATATTTATATCCTTATTTTAACTATCTCCATTCAAATATTATATTTTTTGCATAATTTTAAAAAAAAAAAAAAAAAAAAAAAAAAACTCATTGTTCAACGAAAAAATGAAATCCACTGTTTATATATATTATAGAGTTGGATATCAAATATATTTTTAGGTAATTATTTATGTGAATAATGATTTTTTAAGGGTTGGACATGTTAAAATATATTTTTAGCTATATAAAATGAGACTGATATTATAATTGTGATTGGGTATTTATAACTCTCATTGAAACTGAAAAATATGATTGAGTATTGTGTATGTGACCGGCATTATGACTAAGAAAAATATGATTGAGTATTATAATTGTCAATATAATTGGGAAATGTGGGTAAGAATTGTGTATGTGACTAAAACTGTGATGGAGGTATAAGTGTGAATGTGACTGTGAATGTGTAATTATAATTGTGTGAATGTGTCTCTGATTATGTGATTGTGACTGTGTGACTATGTGACCGTGATTGTGACTATGTGATTATAACTATGTGAATATGATTGAGCGACTATGATTGTATGACTATGACTATTTGATTGTGACTATTGCACCATAGTGATTTTGGGACTGATTTTTACTTTGTAGAATTCATAATTTTGGAGATGTTCCTTGATAAAAATTGTATATGTGAATGTTAAATGTACGTAGTATCTTACAGATTTGAAGTTCGGATGAAAAAGACATGAATGTTTGAAAAAAGCTTTATCAGTAATTTATAAATATAATGGTCAATTTCAACCCATTTTTTGTCAAAACATATTGATTATGGTACTTATTTTAAACCTTATAATTTGTAAATCAATAATGTATTATTTTTTCCCTAAAACACTTTATGTTTTAGGAGATATTTAGTTTTTAAATTTAAATATGTTAATGCTTAATGTATCATTTAAATTTTTACTTTCAAAACTACCCTTACATAATTAATTTATTTTATACCATATAAAGGTCCAACTAAACTTTTTATTTTATACAATCAATAATTGATAGTAAAATTTATAATCAAAATTGAAAATAAATCATAATTCCTATCACAAAATTATTTATGTGAAATAAACTACATACATAATATTCAATAATTTTATAGCTAATTAATTTTTTTTCAAAAAAAATAATAATATAATGTATATTGTGTATCATTCAATCAACTCTTTATTTTATCAAATTATTTCCCTAATTTTTTTTCTAACATGATATACAAGTTATGGAAATATAACTTTTAAAAATATAAATGTCAAATAACTAGTTTTTAGACATTTAAAATTAGATATTAAAATAGAAATAAACATGACACATGCATTCAGATCTATTCAGTATTTATTAACAGTCACATCTATTCAATATTCTATAATATTCAAAACCAATCCAGTTTTAAGAAAAAAAAATTTGAACGCAGCCTTAGTTTACGGTGTTCCTAATATATTGTTAGTGAAAAAATTCAACTAGATATTTAAGAATCTATTGAGATTCATAAATTTAGTTATAAAAAATGGTGTTAATAAAATTGTTTTAGACAATGTCCTAAAATTCTACTCTCATAATATATTGTCAGATGCTTTTAGTATAATAATCAAAACTCTAATGATAACGGGTTGAAAAGTTGAAAATGTGGTCTAAATAGCTTTTTTATAAATGGGGCAAACCAGTTAGACTATTATGTAATCTTCCATGTACGGGTCTCACCGGAATGCACTAAAATGATCCTTCGCAAATTGTCAGCACCGAAACGAAATTGGATTCTGGACTTGTGTAAACTAATTTGCTTTCAACATTATTTGTATATACGTAATTTTAAAATGTAGCGAAATTATATATATAATTTTGAAGAAAGCTACAGAGATGTCAGTTTTTTTTTATGAATAAACTCAGCAATGAACAAAATATCAAAATAAAATAATTAGCATTGATACAATTTTTCGTGGGATCGATATTTTATTATATTATTTATACGACCCGTGATATATGTACTAAAAGATTGAATAACGAAAGAATGCTAGCATCCAAACAATCCAAATTTCAGCAACTAATGACATTAAAAATCAACAAAATGGAGAAAACTAAAACATAAATATAAATTTTAATAAGATATAAACTTTTAGTGTGAGAATCGTGAGCATGAGCTGGCTAGTACAAAAAATAAAATAATTAATTTATTAATTACCTGCTTATATTGGCGTGGACATCTTTGATTTTAAAAAAAAAAAGAAGAAAAGACTTTCTCCTTTCTCTCTCCTTATTTTTCCTCTCTTTATTGCCGAAACTTCAAACCGCTGTAGCCGCTTCACCGTCGATCAGCCGCCACCACGCGCCGGACCAACAGAAAGCTGCCGCCTTTAGCTTTCCGTCGCCGCCAAGATCGAGCCCAGAGGCCGCCGGACGCGCCCACACGCGCCTCCAGACCAGGACGCCACGTCGCCGCTTCTCCTGCAATTTCCGGCCGTCTCCGGCCACTTATGACGACCACCTCCGGCGAGTGAGCACGTTTCAGGCCGAGACCTTTCCAACGCCAGTGGTCACTTCCCGATCCGACATCGTTTGGATTGTTTTCCGTGTTATAGCTTCGGTATTTCGGGAATTGTGTTGGGAGTGAGATCTGACCGTTGGATCGACGATCCGATCGCATCAGATTATTGCTCTCGAAATTTCGAGCGTTTTGATTTATATATTCGCCGTAGAAAATATTTGGTTGTGGGGTCCGCTTTTTGTTGGTGGGGGCCCGATCTTTGTTGTGGGGCCCACTTGCCTCGCTGAGCATCCTAATTAGTTCCAGAGCCGTTCGTTGCTGTTTCTTTTCTCAGCTTTGTTGTTTGGAATTTCGGGCTAATAATCGTTATTGACTTTTGCGTGAATCGAGGTAAGTACACTCTGTGGTGATTATCTCTTAACATTTGTTTGATGATTGATGGTTGTTGTGTGAGTTGGTAAATAATTTATATAACTCACACAACAACCATCAATCATCAAACAAATGTTAAGAGAATCACCACAGAGTGTACTTACCTCGATTCACGCAAAAGTCAATAACGATTATTAGCCCGAAATTCCAAACAACAAAGCTGAGAAGAAAACAGCAACGAACGGCTCTGGAACTAATTAGGATGCTCAGCGAGGCAAGTGGGCCCCACAACAAAGATCGGGCCCCACCACCAAAAAGCGGACCCCACAACCAAATATTTTCTACGGCGAATATATAAATCAAAACGCTCGAAATTTCGAGAGCAATAATCTGATGCGATCGGATCGTCGATCCAACGGTCAGATCTCACTCCCAACACAATTCCCGAAATACCGAAGCTATAACACGGAAAACAATCCAAACGATGTCGGATCGGGAAGTGACCACTGGCGTTGGAAAGGTCTCGGCCTGAAACGTGCTCACTCGCCGGAGGATGGTCGTCATAAGTGGCCGGAGACGGCCGGAATAGGAAATTGCAGGAGAAGCGGCGACGTGGCGTCCTGGTCTGGAGGCGCGTGTTGGGCGCGTCCGGCGGCCTCTGGGCTCGATCTTGGCGGCGACGGAAAGCTAAAGCGGCAGCGGCAGCTTTCTGTTGGTCCGGCGCGTGGTGGCGCTGATCGACGGTGATGTGAAGCGGCTACAGCGGTTTGAAGTTTCGGCAATAAAGAGAGGAAAAATAAGGAGAGAGAAAGGAGAAAGTCTTTTCTTCTTTTTTTTTAAAATCAAAGATGTCCAGGCCAATATAAGCAGGTAAGTAATAAATTAATTATTTTATTTTTTGTGCTAGCCAGCTCATGCTCACGATCTCACAATCTACCCACCTTACAAAAATTTCGTCCCCGAAATTTCTAAATCCTCAAATAGATCTGGATATTTCTCTTTCATATCCTTTTCCAATTCCCAAGTTGCCTCTCGAATATGATGATTAGTCCACAAGACCTTTACAAGAGGAATCTGTCTGGATCTCAACTCTTGAACCTTTCGTTCTACAATCTTCACAGGTTTCTCTTCATAAGTCATATTCTCACTCAACTCGACCGGCTGGTTTTCCAGGATGTGAGTAGGATCTGGTACGTACTTTTTCAGCATCGACACATGAAATACATTATGAATCCTTTCTAACTCCGGTGGTAATGCCAGACGATAAGCCACCTTGCCCAATCTCTCCAATATCTCGTAAGGACCAATATAGCGGGGTGCTAACTTTCCCTTTCGACCAAATCTCAAAATTCCTTTCCAAAGAGAGACCTTAAAAGACTCTATCCCCCACTTGGAACTCGAGGTCTTTCCTCCTACGATCGGCATAACTCTTCTGTCGACTCTGCACCTCTAACAGTCTAGATCGAATCAGCCTGATTCTTTCGGACGTCATATTAATCAATTCTGAGCCATGAACCTGTCTATCTCCAACTTCCCCCCAACAAACAGGGGTTCTACACCTCCTCCCATACAATGCCTCAAATGGAGCCATACCGATACTTGCTTGAAAGCTGTTGTTGTAGGCAAACTCTATCAAATGAAGGTGACCATCCCATCCTCCAGCAAAAGTCAAAACACATGATCTCAGTAGGTCCTCCAATGTCTGAATAGTTCGCTCTGACTGTCCGTCAGTCTGAGGGTGGAATGCTGTGCTCAAAGTAATCTTCGATCCCATCGACTTCTGGAAGCTCTGCCAAAAACGAGAAGTAAATCTGGCATCTCTATCTGATACAATTGTTGTCGGTACTCCATGTATCCGCACAATCTGCTCCACATACAGTTCTGCTAGCCTCTCTGGTCCCCATGTAACTCGAATCGGTAGAAAATGAGCAGACTTAGATAATCGGTCCACTATCACCCAAATTGCATCGAAACCCTTCCGTGTCCTCGGAAATCCAACTACAAAATCCATTGCAATATTCTCCCATGGCCACTCAGGTATAGGTAGAGGCTGGAGTAACCCGGCTGGATGTTGGTGTTCTGCTTTGACTTGCTGACAAATCAAGCACCGAGATACAAACTCTGCAATGTCTCTCTTCATTCCTGGCCACCAATAATTCTTCTTCAGATTTTGATACATCTTGGTGCTCCCAGGATGCATACTATAAGGAGCATCGTGAGCCTCATCCAAGATTTCCCGTTTGAGCGATTCCCAAATGGGTACCACAACTCTATCACCCAAAAGTAATACATCCTCTGAACTCAATCTGAAGTTAGAAGTTTCCCCCTTAGGAATCTCCGCTCTCCATTTCCTACATTGCTCATCCTCGCTCTGGGCTGTTTTAAGTCTATCCAACAATGTAGGTCGGACCTTTATGTGAGCAAGAAGGCCTGCTCCGACAGATATCCCAAAGGTCAATCGTAACTCCGCTAGCTCCTCGAACATCTTCTGTCTGACTCTTAGAAACTGTAATTCACCCACATTTTTCCTACTAAGGGCATCAGCAACAACATTGGCCTTCCCTGGATGATAATTAATAGTGCAATCGTAGTCACTAAGGAATTCCATCCAACGTCTCTGTCTCAAATTCAACTCCTTTTGAGTGGGAAGATACTTCAAACTCTTATGATCAGTAAAAATCTCACACCTTGGCACCATATAAGTAATGTCTCCAAATCTTTAAAGCATGAACAATTGCTGCCATTTCCAAATCATGAGTAGGATAATTCTTCTCATGGGTCTTCAATTGTCTCGAGGCATAAGCGATCACCCTTCCATGTTGCATCAGAACACAACCTAACCCCTGATGTGAAGCATCAGTATAAACCACATATCCATCAAGTCCGGAAGGTAAAGTAAGTACTGGTGCAGTAGTTAATTTCTCCTTCAGAGTTTGGAAGCTCCTCTCACAATCATTAGTCCACACGAACGGTATCTTCTTCCTTGTCAGCTGTGTCATTGGAGCAGCAGCAATAATAGAGAAATCTTGTATAAATCGACGGTAGTAGCCTGCTAATCCCAGGAAACTTCGAATCTCTGTCACTGTTCTCGGTCTCTCCCATCTCAGAACTGCTTCAACCTTTTGAGGATCAACATAAATACCTTCTCCTGAGATGATATGTCCCAGAAATACCACTTTATCCAGCCAAAATTCACACTTAGAGAACTTGGCATAAGTTGTTGTTCTCTCCTCAAAATCTCAAGTATCAACCGAAGATGTTGCTCATGATCGATCTGAGAAGGCGAATACACAGGATGTCATCTATAAACACCACAACAAACTTATCTAGATACGGCTGGAACACTCTATTCATCAAATCCATGAATGCTGCAGGGGCATTAGTAAGTCCAAACGGCATGACTAAAAATTCATAGTGTCCGTATCTCGTTCGAAATGCCGTCTTGGGAATATCTGTATCCCGAATCCTCATCTGATGATATCCCGATCGAAGATCAATTTTTGAAAACACGAAGCCCCCTGAAGTTGGTCAAATAAATCATCAATTCTGGGTAACGGATACCGATTCTTGATAGTCACCTTATTAAGCTGACGATAATCTATACACAATCTTAAGGTGCCATCCTTCTTCTTCACAAACAACACTGGTGCTCCCCAGGGTGAAACACTAGGCCGAATAAACCCTCGATCCAACAGTTCTTGCAACTGTTCCTTCAGCTCCTTCATTTCTGCTGGGGCCAAACGATATGGTGATATGGAAATAGGAGTAGTTCCTGGAATTAGATCCACAGTGAATTCTAGATCTCTACGAGGTGGCAACCCTGGTAACTCATCAGGAAAGACATCCTGGTACTCACTCACAACTGGAATATCTGCTATCTGAATCGATTTCTATTTTCCACTGTAATGATACTTGCTATAAAACCTTTACACACCCTGTCTAATCATCCTACAAGCTGACATGGCAGAAATGATGGGCACCACACACCTGATTACAATCACTGACCACCTTAAACTCTCCACTATTTGACTTAAACCGTACTTCCTTTTTGCTGCAATCAATAACTGCTCCATGAGTGGTCAACCAATCCATTCCTAAAATCAAACCAAAATCCTCCATTTCTAACGGGTAAAGTATAACTGGTAGTTGTCTAGCCTCAATCTCAATACTTAATCCCCTAAATACCACATCTATTCTAATGTCCTTCCCCGAAGGAAGACTCACAATCAAGGATACTTATTAGTCTCAGGTACACTATTCAGACAAGGAATACAACTAGTAGCAATGAATGAATGCGTAGAACCCGTATCAAATAAAGCTCGAACGAATATACCTGATATCCGCACCGTACCTGATACAGTACCACCATCTTGTGCCTCGTGCTCTGTCATAGCAAAGACTCGTCCCCTATCAACACCAGGTGCAGTATGAGCCTGAGATGTCTGTCCTCTACCACCATCCAATCCACTCAACGTTCCCCTGTCTCTGTTCTGTGTGAAACCCGAACCTCCCCACGACTACCATAAGAACTTGTCCCTCTACCACGTCCTACAGTCGGCTCAGCTCCCCGAGATCCACCTCTGATAGGACATTCTCTAGCGAAATGTCCAGGCTGCTGGCATTCATAACACATCTTTCCTCTGGTACAATGCACACTAATATGACCTTCCTGACCACAGTTATAACATCGACGAGGGCCAGTAGGGCGAGATGCCACACTCACTGCACTCTGATCAACCGATGGTGCTGGACCTCTACTCTGAACCTGCTCCGATTGACCCCTACGAAACTGTCCTCTGAAAGGTGCACTCTGCGTGCCTCTCGGTGGTAACCCGCTGTGAGTCGGCTGTGGAGGATACTGTCTACTGTTATATCTACCCCGTCCTCCTTCAGAAACCTCATTTCGCTCCCTCTTCCTACTCTCTTGAAAGGCAGCTCTATTTTCTTTCTCAGTTTTGATGTCACTTTCTGCAATCATGGCTCTGTCAACCAATTCTGTGTATGGCAGTTTTCCCAAAATCGAAATTCTTGATCTGATCTGTTGTCTCAATCCACTCTTGAATTTCTCACACTTGTCGTCTTCACGTCGTACCAATTCTGGATAGTAACGAGATAAGGAAATCATCCGTCTATCATATTCCATCACTGTCTCCTGTCGGTCCCTGAACCATGTGTTCGAACAGACGACGCTGCTCCATACGATAAGCATACGGAAAGTACTTCTCATTGAAGGCTTCCTCGAACATATCCCATGTGATAAACTGAGGTCTTTCAGGTCCATCAGTTCTCCAAAAGTCAGGGGATCTCAATCTGTCTATCAGTACGGTCTCAGTATGCTTCCACCACTCTCTCTGCTTCTCCTCTCATCAAAAAGGTGGCAAATCTAACCTTCTCTTGATCAGTCAAATCCAACACCCTGAATATATGTTGAATGTCATCTTTCCATTTTTCTGCAACTAGGGGATCAGCCGTATCCTGAAACTGTGGAGGCCTCAAATTAAGAAATTGATCCAGTTTGCTCGTGTTACCACTGCTGCTCGCAGGTACATTACTAGTTGGCTCTCTGGTAGCCATCTGTGCAACTACATCGATTAATCTTCCCAATACATTTTCTAAATGTGAGGCTGTCGGGGGAACTGAATGGGCAGCAGAGGTCACATTAGGTACAACTGCAGGAACATCATCAGGTGCAGCTACTGGAATAGTAGTGGGGATAGCTGCCGAAACTACTGGGGGTGCAGGTCTAGAACCTTCACCAATCTCAAAAACAGGTGGAATACCAGATGAAGCTACATCCGATACATGATCTACAGGCAGAGTCTGGGGTCTCTCTCATACCTATACTCGACATCTCACAAATCGTCGAGCTCTCCCTCTCCCGCGTTGAGTACCAGTTCCACGGCCACGACCAGACATTTTCCTACAAACAAAAAGCTACACCATTAATACCCCCCTCTAAAATATGTCTACAGAACCTATAAACCTAGGCTCTGATACCAAATCTGTCACGACCCCCTCCCTAGAGCGGGCCCAACCCTAGAAAGAGGTTCGAAGACTTCTTTAGCTCGAGCATTCTATATGACAAACAACCACTCAAATGCACACAAATATTACATCACTTATTATAAATCCAAACAGTATACATGACTGTTGTGGTTTACAACACAATATTACAGAAATAAATACAATAGATGACACAAATGTCTGGTCCAACCCAAATATACAACTGTGGCACGTGGATCCAATTCTGGTACTGCTACTACTGAACAGACGGACTACCTGAAATGTTATGGGAAAGGGGGGTGAGCTTATAAAGCTCAGTAAGTAAACACTCATTCTCTCAACAAGACCTCACCAACAAAATAAGATTATATAATAAATATATATATATAATATATGAAAATAACATATATTATTATATCATCGCACACAATCATCCCACAACAATTACCAACATCCATCAAACATGGCTGCTACTCTCCGGGTCTAGTATAACAGAGGTCTGCAATATACTCAATGAGGAAGCCCCCGTACTCCCCCATATCAAAACCAATGGAAGAGTCCTCAATGACAACTTCCAAGGTTTCCAACCATATCAACTCGTAAAATGTGAGTAAAATATACTCAAATAGGAAGCCCCCGTACTTCCTCATATCAAAACCAGTAGGAGTGTACCTCAATGACAACTCCCAAGGTTTTCCATCATCTCAAATCATCTGATGTATCATCACATCTCATCTCAAATCCGACCACTATTATACCAACCCGGCAGCATATCACAACAACACACATCATCCAATACAGTCACCTCTCGCATCCAAACAAATCAAACTCATCTCAACAATTATGATTTTATATTATCATACTTTCAATATCTCAATATAATATCTCACAAATATGAAAATATATATAAACAATATATATATATATGATAATGCCAATATATATTTATATATATATATTTACCAACTCACACAACAACCATCAATCATCAAACAAATGTTAAGAGAATCACCACAGAGTGTACTTACCTCGATTCACGCAAAAGTCAATAACGATTATTAGCCCGAAATTCCAAACAACAAAGCTGAGAAGAAAACAGCAACGAACGGCTCTGGAACTAATTAGGATGCTCAGCGAGGCAAGTGGGCCCCAAACAAAGATCGGGCCCCACCACCAAAAAGCGGACCCCACAACAAATATTTTCTACTACGCGAATATATAATCAAAACGCTCGAAATTTCGAGAGCAATAATCTGATGCGATCGGATCGTCGATCCAACGGTCAGATCTCACTCCCAACACAATTCCCGAAATACCGAAGCTATAACACGGAAAACAATCCAAACGATGTCGGATCGGGAAGTGACCACTGGCGTTGGAAAGGTCTCGGGCCTGAAACGTGCTCACTCGCCGGAGGTGGTCGTCATAAGTGGCCGGAGACGGCCGGAAATTGCAGGAGAAGCGGCGACGTGGCGTCCTGGTCTGGAGGCGCGTGTGGGCGCGTCCGGCGGCCTCTGGGCTCGATCTTGGCGGCGACGAAAAGCTAAAGGCGGCAGCTTTCTGTTGGTCCGGCGCGTGGTGGCGGCTGATCGACGGTGAAGCGGCTACACGCGTTTGAAGTTTCGGCAATAAAGAGAGGAAAAATAAGGAGAGAGAAAGGAGAAAGTCTTTTCTTTTTTTTTTTAAAAAATCAAAGATGTCCACGCCAATATAAGCAGGTAAGTAATAAATTAATTATTTTATTTTTTTGTGCTAGCCAGATCATGCTCACGATTCTCACAATTTGTAATACTACGTGGCAAAAAAAAAAAATATATATAATATATATATATAGACAACTTTTTTTTATAAGGGGCCGTATCACCTTTCCATTTATTTTTATTTTTCCTTAGCCTTTCTTTCTCTCTCATTTATTTTCTTTCTTTCTCTTTCTTTCTTTTTCTTCCAAAATACTCTGTCAACTTCAAACCGCCGCTGCCGCTTCACACCGGCCATCAGCCGCCATAATCCACCACGCGCCGGACCGCCAGAAAGATGCCGCCGCCAGATTTCCGTCGCCGCCAAGATCGAGTCCATAGGCCGCCGGACGCGCCCACACGCGCCGCTTGAAGGGGACGCCACGTCGCCGCTTCTTCTGAAATTTCCGGCCGTCTCCGGCCACTTCTGACGACCACCTCCGGCGAGTGAGCACGTTTCAGGCCGAGACCTTTCCAACGCCAGTGGTCACTTCCCGATCCGACATCGTTTGGGTTGTTTTCCGTGTTATAGCTACCGGTAATTCGGAAATTGTATTGGAAGTTGAGATCTGACCGTTGGATCGACGATCCGATCGCATCAGATTATTGCTCTCGAAATTTCGAGCGTTTTGATATATATATCCACCGTTGAAAGTTTCTGGTGGTGGGGCCCGCTTTTTAGTTGTGGGGCCCGATCTTCGTTGTGGGGCCCGATCTTCGTTGTGGGGCCCGCTTTCCTCGTTAAGCGTATCAGCAAGTTCCGAAGCCGTCACAGTGATCCTTGAGATGTTGGCTGACCCGTGGATCTTTCTTTGAGAGGTTTGGAGATCGTTGGAGCTCGATTTTTAGCGAGGATTAAGGGCTTTTGCATGGATAGAGGTAAGTACACTCTGTGGTGATTCTCTTAACATTTGTTTGATGATTGATGGTTGTTGTGTGAGTTGGTAAATATATATATAATATATATTGGCATTATCATATATATATATATATATATATATATATATATATATTGTTATATATATATTTTCATATTTGTGAGATATTATATTGAGATATTGAAAGCATGATAATATGAAATCATGATTGATTGAGATGAGATTTGTGGATTGGATGTGAGACGTGATTGTGTGGATGATGTGTGTTGTTGTGATATGCTGCCGGGTTTGGTGTAATAGTGGTCGGATTTGAGATGAGATGTGATGATACATCAGATGATATGAGATGATAGAAAACCTTGGGAGTTGTCATTGAGGTACACTCCTACTGGTTTTGATATGGGGAAGTACGGGGGCTTCCTATTTGAGTATATTTTACTCACATTTTACGAGTTGATATGGTTGGAAACCTTGGAAGTTGTCATTGAGGACTCTTCCATTGGTTTTGATATGGGGGAGTACGGGGGCTTCCTCATTGAGTATATTTCATACCTCTGTTATACTAGACCCGGAGTGGCAGCTATGTTTGATGGATGTTTGTATGGTTGAGGGATGATTGTTGTGATGACATTATATGCTATTTTCATATATTGTATTATAATATAAATATATATATATATATAGATATATATATATATAATATATATATATATATATATATATATATATACATATATATTTATATATGTTCGTTGGAAATTGATTAAGAAATCGGTAACTTGAGAACATAATGATGATACTAATTTGAGATATAAATTGTATATTCATACTATGAATTGAAATATTGAGTATTATGTGATATTGAGATAAGTTGATGGGTGAAATGAGATGAGATGTGTTGTATTGGATGATGTATGAGATTATGTTATGCTATGCTACCGGATTTAGTATGATAATGGTTGGAGATAAATGATGAGACATCAGGTGGTTTGAGATATTGATAAACCTTGGAAGTAGTGATGAGACACTCTTCCATTGGTGGCGAGTTGGTGGTAACCCTTGGGAGTTGTGATGAGATACTCTCCCATTGGTTTTGATAGAGAGGGAAACCTTGGGAGTTGTGATGAGGTACTCTCCCATTGGTTTCAATCCATTATTATACCGAATCCGGATAGCAAACCTTGATTGATTGAGATGTGCTGTTGTGAATATGTTTTGTCTGAGTTAGTTGTTATATATATAATTATATATATTTTCATATATATATATTTATATTTATTATATAATCTTATTTTGTTGGTGAGGTCTTGTTGAGAGAATGAGTGCTTACTTGCTGAGCTTTTTAAGCTCATTCCCCTCTTCCCCCAAACATTTCAGGTAGTTCGCGGTGATAGCAGGAGCAGTGCCAGATTGGTACCCACGTGCCACAGTCGTATTTTCGAGTTGGTCCAGACATTTGAGTCGTCATTTGCATTTGATTTAAGTCTTGTGTTGTAAATCATAAAGGTTGTGTATACTTTATGAGTTTGTAATTCGTGATGTATTATTCGTGTGTTTGTATTGGTTGTTTTGGCATATAGAGTGCTCGAGCTGAAGTTGATCGCGGACTTCTTTCTAGGGTTGGGCCCGCCCTAGGGAGGGGGTCGTGACAGATTTGGTATCAGAGCTTAGGGTTTTAGGTTCTGTAGACACGTTGCATTATATGAGGATATTAAATGGGTAGTTTTGTGTCCGTAGAAAAATGTCTGGACGTGGCCGTGGTACTGGTACTCAACGTGGGAGAGGGATAGTTTGACGATACCCGAGAATGACGTGTAATAGTGTAGAGAGACCTCACACTCGCCGATAGATCTTGAAATTGTTATAACTTATTTGGTGTTCATCCGATTATTAAGGATAATGAGGAGTTTAGACTTATACCATCAGTAGTTTCGACAGTTTCCCATTTCGCTATTTCGTAGTTGTTTCTGACGTGATTTCTACAGTGGTACCTAATGTGAATTTTCTGTCGTAGTTATAACATCGTCGTAAGTGAATAAGTCGAAGACATTATAATTTTGGCGTTTGAGAAAGAAGGAATAAGAGTTTATTGACACTTTTGTTTAAGCAAACAAATGATATAATACCAAGCAGCAACAAAATATAAGATTTATCATTACATTATGGAATATAACAACTTGGTTGTGTTGCAAGGACAGGATCATCTTCGAATTGGTAATCTTCCCATTGGCGTTTCGCACGTAGAGACATTGGAATGAGGCCGTCGATGACTTGGATTTCGAGACTGTCAGGAAACTTGATTTTATTGTAACCCTGGACGATACTTCTATATGATTCTTCGATAGTAGTGAAGATTTGCCAGTCTTTATCATTAGTATTACTTTCTAGGCTTCGACGGACTGAGTCTGCGGAGAGAGCTCTAAGATCACAGGATTGACGAAAGGTAATATCTGCTGGGAAAATATCATCGTATCCATAGTAAGCTCTAAGCTTTGGTCTAGATGGCCAACTACTGAGTCTCCAATTAGTGAGTTGATGTGATGGTATGATTCTTATAAGATGAATTGGGTGATAAATGAGTGAATAGTCGTCTGACCATTCTGGAGTAATGGTTTCGATCCAGACAGTAATACTTTTGTGGCGTTGATACCAACGATATAAGATATTACTGACGAAGGGGGAAGCTCACTTAGGCTGGCTTCTGAGATACCAGGATAGTTGGGATGGATTGGACTCGGTCCAAGGATAAATCCATTTAGGAAACCAAGTTCAAACAAGGTGCCAAGACTCCATTGGCAATGATTGAAGAAATCCTGCTGTTGATGAAAACTGTGGAATGGAATCTGTGATATCCACAATGAACAATCGCAGAATTATTTTTGTATTGGATTAAACCATTGTTTTACCATTCCAAATGGTTCTAAGAATGAAACACCATTTCAAGAAGTTTGTAGGAACTTTTGCCACGATATCCATTGCAATCTCCTTGGGCAGAAGAGCGGACGGAGCTTCATTGAGACAATTGTAGATGTCTCTCCTAAGGTCTCGAACATAATTAGAGTCTATAATTGCACGATCCGTGACTGGCCATTTACAAAGCTTTTGGTATATCACCTTAGCTCTAGCAGATTTTGAACAGGGATTAGGATTGGTAGATGAGGATGCCATGAAAGAAATTTGAGTAATTCCCTAAGAACTTATGCATTTCTTTATAGGGTGATAGCAATAATTTCTTCGTGAAAAGACGTTTTCACAGTGTCCATGCATAATTGGAAGGGATAATAATTGTCGTGATGATTAGATGTAAAGCAGATGTATGAGGGACATGCAAATCCTCTTTTCGGTAGTGGGAATCTTAAGTTGGTGGATTTTGCGTAAACTGCTAAAAGCATTTTACAGTTGTTGTCTGAGCGGGACCCTTAGGTGGAGCCTTTACCTTTGGAGACAAGATAGCCGGTTCGTCAGTTGGGGGGCACAGATTAGAATAATGATAATAATTGAGGGCATTATTCATATGATGATGAGTGTGAGATGCATAATGATCGATAGAGTTGAAATATGTATCTATTCAGAAATATCGTGATGGATTTTGTGGTATGGTTGTCGAAGACGCTGTATGGTTATGATGCAATTTGTGTAGCAGGAATCGATTGTATAGGTCTGCTCACTTTTTAGCGATTCGAGTGACGTGGGGACCAGAGAGACTAGTGATATTTAGTTGTGGAGCAAATTGTACGATTACATAGTGTACCCTTATCGATTGTATCAGATAGAGTTCTCGGTTTTACTTCTCATTTTCGAGAGAGTTTCTAGAAGACTATCGGATCAAAGATTTATACGAGCACCTCATTCCACCCTCAAACAGACGGTCAGTCAGAGCGGACTATTCAGATGTTAGAAGATTTGTTCAGGTTGTGTGTTGTGACATAAATGAGAGTTGGGGGTGAACATTTGCATTGATCGAGTTTGCTTATAAGTATAGCTTTTTGACTAGAATCGACATGACTTCATTTAAGGCTTTACGAGAGAGGCGATTTAGAACTTTTGTTTATTGGAGTGAGATTGGAGACAGACCGATTCATGGCTCAGACTTGGTAGATTGATGACTAATAAGATCAGGTTGATCCGAGTGAGACTGTTGGTTGAGTAGAACGATAGAAGAGTTTGGTAAACAGTGGGGGGTATGACCTTGAGTTCCAAGTTGGAGATATAGTATTTTGAAAGTTTTCTTATTAGAATGGAGGATTGAGTTTTGTCTGGAAGAGAAAGTTTTCGCCGAGCTGTATTGGTTCTTTCGAAATTTTGGAAAAAGTGTGAAAAGTGGCATATCATCTAGCATTATTACAGTGATTAGAAAGGATTCATTTAGTGTTTTGCATATTCGTTCTAAAGAAGATTGTACTAGACCATTCTCCGATTCTAGAGAGTCAACCGAAGGAGCCGAGCGGGAACTTGATTTATAGGGAAAGCGTGTGAAGATCGTAGATTGGAAGGTTCAAGAGTTGAGATCCAGATGCATTTCTCTTGTAAAGGTTTTGTGGACTAATCATCACATTCAGGATGCGACTTGGGAAGTGGAACATGATTTGAAGGAGAAATATCCAGAACCATTTGAGGATTGAGAAATTTCGGGGACGAAATTTTTGTAAGGTGGGTAGATTGTAATACTACGTGGCAAAAACAAAAAAAAAAAAAATATATATATATATATATAGACAACTTTTTTTTATAAGGGGCCGTATCACCTTTCCCATTTATTTTTATTTTTTCCTTAGCCTTTCTTTCTCTCTCATTTATTTTCTTTCTTTCTCTTTCTTCTTTTTCTTCCAAAATACTCTGTCAACTTCAAACCGCCGCTGCCGCTTCACCGCCGGCCATAAGCCACCACGCGCCGGACCGCCAGAAAGATGCCGCCGCCAGATTTCCGTCGCCGCCAAGATCGAGTCCAGACATTGTTTGGTATCAGAGCTTAGGGTTTTAGGTTCTGTAGACACGTTGCATTATATGAGGATATTAAATGGGTAGTTTTGTGTCCGTAGAAAAATGTCTGGACGTGGCCGTGGTACTGGTACTCAACGTGGGAGAGGGATAGTTTGACAATACCCGAGAATGACGTGTAATAGTGTAGAGAGGCCTCACACTCGGCCGATAGATCTTGAAATTGTTATAACTTATTTGGTGTTCATCCGATTGTTGAGGATAATGAGGAGTTTAGACTTATACCATCAGTAGTTTCGACAGTTGCCCATTTCGCTATTTCCGTAGTTGTTTCTGACGTGATTTCTACAGTGGTACCTAATGTGAATTTTCTGTCGTAGTTATAACATCGTCGTAAGTGAATAAGTCGAAGACATTATAATTTTGGTGTTTGAGAAAGAAGGAATAGTTGTTTATTGACACTTTTGTTTAAGCAAACAAATGATATAATACCAAACAACGACAAAATATAAGATTTATCATTACATTATGGAATATAACAACTTGGTTGTGTTGCAAGGACAGGATCATCTTCGAATTGGTAATCTTCCCATTGGCGTTTCGCACGTAGGGACATTGGAATGAGACCGTCGATGACTTGGATTTCGAGACTGTCAGGAAACTTGATTTTATTGTAACCTTGGACGATACTTCTAGATGACTCTTCGATAGTAGTGAAGATTTGCCAGTCTTTATCATTGGTATTACTTTCTAGGCTTCGACGGACTGAGTCTGCGGAGAGAGCTCTAAGATCACAGGATTGACGAAAGGTAATATCTGCTGGGAAAATATCATCGTATCCGTAGTAAGCTCTAAGCTTTGGTCTAGATGGCCAACTACTGAGTCTCCAATTAGTGAGTTGATGTGATGGTATGATTCTTATAAGATGAATTGGGTGGTAAATAAGTGAATAGTCGTCTGACCATTCTGGAGTAATGGTTTCGATCCAGACAGTAATACTTTTGTGGCGTTGATACCAACGATATAAGATTACTGACGAAGGGATGAAGCTCACTTAGGATGGCTTCTGAGATACCAGGATAGTGGGGATGGATTGGACTCGGTCCAAGGATAAATCCATTTAGGAAACCAAGTTCAAACAAGGTGCCGAGACTCCATTGGCAATGATTGAAGAAATCCTGACTATTGATAAAAAACTGTA
The DNA here is from genome assembly GCA_019454045.1 of Zanthoxylum bungeanum. Classification (NCBI taxonomy): domain Eukaryota; kingdom Viridiplantae; phylum Streptophyta; class Magnoliopsida; order Sapindales; family Rutaceae; genus Zanthoxylum; species Zanthoxylum bungeanum. Next base: position 49,757 of record SKCR01026045.1, on the reverse strand, counting down.
GAATGGAATCTGTGATATCCGCAGTGAACAATCGCAGAATTAGTTTTGTATTGGATTAAACCATCTGTTTTTCCATTCCAAATGGTTCTAAGAATGAAACACCATCTCAAGAAGTTTGTAGGAACTCTTGCCATGATATCCATTGCAATCTCCTTGGGCAGAAGAGCGGACGGAGCTTCATTGAGACAATTGTAGATGTCTCTCCTAAGGTCTCGAACATAATTAGAGTCTATAATTGCACGATCCGTGACTGGCCATTTACAAAGCTTTTGGTATATCACCTTAGCTCTAGCAGATTTTGAACAGGGATTAGGATTGGTAGAGGAGGATGCCATGAAAGAAATTTGAGTAATTCCCTAAGAACTTATGCATTTCTTTATAGGGTGATAGCAATAATTTCTTCGTGAAAAGACGTTTTCACAGTGTCCATGCATAATTGGAAGGGATAATAATTGTCGTGATGATTAGATGTAAAGCAGATGTATGAGGGACATGCAAATCCTCTTTTCGGTAGTGGGAATCTTAAGTTGGTGGATTTTGCGTAAACTGCTAAAAGCATTTTACAGTTGTTGTCTGAGCGGGACCCTTAGGTAGAGTCTTTTCCTTTGGAGACAAGATAGTTGGTACGTAAGTTATAACACAAGTTAGAACAATGATAATAATTGAAGGTATTAATCATATGATGGTGAGTGTGAAATGTATAATGATCGTTAGAGTTTGAAATATGTATCTATTCAGAAATATCGTGATGGATTTTGTGGTATGGTTGTCGAAGACGCTGTATGATTATGATGCAATTTGTGTAGTAGGGAATCGATTGTATAGGTCTGCTCATTTTTCTAACGATTCGAGTTACGTGGGGACCAGAGAGACTAGTGATGTTTAGTTGTGGAGCAGATTGTACGATTACAGAGTGTACCCTTATCGATTGTATCGGATAGAGTTCTCGGTTTTACTTCTCATTTCGGGAGAGTTTCTAGAAGACTATCGGATCAAAGATTTTTACGAGCACCTCATTCCACCCTCAAACAGACAGTCAGTCAGAGCGGACTATTCAGATGTTAGAAGATTTGTTGAGGTTGTGTGTTGTGACATAAATGGGAGTTGGGGGTGAACATTTGCATTTGATCGAGTTTGCTTATAAGTATAGCTTTTTGACTAGAATCGACATGACTCCATTTAAGGCTTTACGAGAGAGGCGATTTAGGACTTTTGTTTATTGGAGTGAGATTGGAGACAGACAGATTCATGGCTCAGACTTGGTAGATCGATGACTAATAAGATCAGGTTGATCCGAGTGAGATTGTTGGTTGAGTAGAACGATAGAAGAGTTTGGTAAACAGTAGGGGGTATGACCTTCAGTTCCAAGTTGGAGATATAGTATTTTGAAAGTTTTCTTATTAGAAGGGAGGATTGAGTTTTGTCTGGAAGAGAAAGTTTTCGCCAAGCTGTATTGGTTCTTTCGAAATTTAGGAGAAAGTGTGAAAAGTGGCATATCATCTAGCATTATTACCGTGATTAGAAAGGATTCATTAGCGTTTTGCGTATTCGTTCTAAAGAAGATTGTACTAGACCATTCTCCGATTCTTGAGAGTCAACCGAAGGAGTCGAGCGAGAACTTGATTTATAAGGAAAGCGTGTGAAGATCGTAGATTGGAAGGTTCAAGAGTTGAGATCCAGATGTATTTCTCTTGTAAAGGTTTTGTGGACTAATCATCACATTCAGGATGCGACTTGGGAAGTGGAACATGATTTGAAGGAGAAATATCCAAAACTATTTGAGGATTGAGAAATTTCGGGGACGAAATTTTTGTAAGGTGGGTAGATTGTAATACCTTAAAAAAAAAAAAAATGTTTGGCTATAAAAAAAAAACGTGTGGGGATTTCATTTTCAATTCTTCCTCTCTCTCCTAATTTTTTTCTTTCTTCTTTTTCCTCTCATTTTCTCTCCCTCACTGTCAAATCTTCAAACTCCGCTGCTGCCGCTTCACCGCCGCGCCATCGCCACCACGCGCCGGACCTCCAGAAAGATGCCGCCGCCAGATTTCCGTCGCAGCCAAGATCGAGTCCAGTGGCCGCCGGACGCGCCCACACGCGCCGCTTGAAGGGGACGCCACGTCGCCGCTTCTTCTGCAATTTCCGGCCGTCTCCGGCCACTTCTGACGACCACCTCCGGCGAGTGAGCACGTTTCAGGCCGAGACCTTTCCAACGCCAGTGGTCACTTCCCGATCCGACATCGTTTGGGTTGTTTTCCGTGTTATAGCTACCGGTAATTCGAAAATTGTATTGGAAGTTGAGATCTGACCGTTGGATCGACGATCCGATCGCATCAGATTATTGATCTCGAAATTTCGAGCGTTTTGATATATATATCCACCGTTGAAAGTTTCTGGTGGTGGGCCCCGCTTTTTAGTTGTGGGGCCCGATCTTCGTTGTGGGGCCCGCTTTCCTCGTTAAGCTTATCAGCAAGTTCCGAAGCCGTCGCAGTGATCCTTGAGATATTGGCTGACCTGTGGATCTTTCTTTGAGGGGTTTGGAGATCGTTGGAGCTCGGTATGTAATTATTACCGTTTTGGGGGTGTAAATGATAGAATTGGAAAGTTTTGGATATAATTGTAAATTTGCTTAATTAAGAGGATAAAACTGTAAAATCTGCTAATTAGGGATTAAATAGTAATATTAAGAATTTTAGGACTATTTGGGCGTATCGGAAAAATATAGGGGTAAAATCGTAATTTTGGATAAATTGAGGGACCTGATCGTAATTTTATATTTTTCAGATTTTTAGCGAGGATTAAGGGCTTTTGCATGGATAGAGGTAAGTACACTCTGTGGTGATTCTCTTAACATTTGTTTGATGATTGATGGTTGTTGTGAGAGTTGGTAAATATATATATAAATATTTATTGGCATTATCATATATATAATATATTTTCATATTTGTGAGATATTATATTGAGATATTGAAAGCATGATAATATGAAATCATGATTGTTGAGATGAGTTTGATTTGTTTGGATGCGAGATGAGATTATATTGGATGATGTGTGTTGTTGTGATATGCTGCCGGGTTTGGTATAATAGTGGTCGGATTTGATATGAGATGTGATGATACATCAGATGAGATGATAGAAAAAACCTTGGGAGTTGTCATTGAGGTACACTCCTATTGGTTTTGATATGTGGGAGTACGGGGGCTTCCTCTTTGAGTATATTTTACTCACATTTTACGAGTTGATATGGTTGGAAACCTTGGAAGTTGTCATTGAGGACTTTTCCATTGGTTTTGATATGGGGGAGTACGGGGGCTTCCTCATTGAGTATATTACAGACCTCTGTTATACTAGACCCGGAGTGGCAGCTATGTTTGATGGATGTTTGTATTGTTGAGGGATGATTGTTGTGATGACATTATATGCTATTTTCATATATTGTATTATAATATAAATATATATATATATTATATATATATATATATATATATATATATACATACATATATATTTATATATGTTCGTTGGAAATTGATTAAGAAATCGGTAACTTGAGAACATAATGATGAATACTAATTTGAGATATAAATTGTATATTCATACTATGAATTGAAATATTGAGTATTATGTGATATTGAGATAAGTTGATGGATGAAATGAGATGAGATGTGTTGTATTGGATGATGTATGAGATTATTGTTATGCTACCGGATTTAGTATGATAATGGTTGGAGATAGATGTGATGAGACATCAGGTGGTTTGAGATATTGATAAACCTTGGAAGTAGTGATGAGACACTCTTCCATTGGTGGCGAGTTGGTGGTAACCCTTGGGAGTTGTGATGAGATACTCTCCCATTGGTTTTGATAGAGAGGGAAACCTTGGGAGTTGTGATGAGGTACTCTCCCATTGGTTTCAATCCATTATTATACCGAATCCGGATAGCAAACCTTGATTGATTGAGATGTGCTGTTGTGAGTATGTTTTGTCTGAGCTAGTTGTTATATATATAATTATATATATTTTCATATATATATACTTATATTTTTATTATAAATCTTATTTTGTTGGTGAGGTCTTGTTGAGAGAATGAGTGCTTACTTGCTGAGCTTTTTAAGCTCATTCCCCTCTTCCCCCAAACATTTCAGGTAGTTCGCGGTGATAGCAGGAGCAGTACCAGATTGGTATCCACGTGCCACAGTCGTATTTTCGAGTTGGTCCAGACATTTGAGTCGTCATTTGCATTTGATTTTGTCTTGTGTTGTAAATCATAAAGGTTGTGTATATTTTATGAGTTTGTAATTTGATGTATTATTTGTGTTTTATTTGGTTGATTTGGCATATAGAGTGCTCGAGCTGAAGTTGATCGCGGACATCTTTCTAGGGTTGGGCCCGCCCTAGGGAGTGAGATATTGAAAGCATGATAATATGAAATCATGATTGTTGAGATGAGTTTGATTTGTTTGGATGCGAGAGGTGATTGTATTGGATGATGTGTGTTGTTGTGATATGCTGCCGGGTTTGGTATAATAGTGGTCGGATTTGAGATGAGATGTGATGATACATCAGATGATTTGAGATGATAGAAAACCTTGGGAGTTGTCATTGAGGTACACTCCTACTGGTTTTGATATGGGGAAGTACGGGGGCTTCCTATTTGAGTATATTTTACTCACATTTTACGAGTTGATATGGTTGGAAACCTTGGAAGTTGTCATTGAGGACTCTTCCATTGGTTTTGATATGGGGGAGTACGGGGGCTTCCTCATTGAGTATATTGCAGACCTCTGTTATACTAGACCCGGAGTAGCAGCCATGTTTGATGGATGTTGGTAATTGTTGTGGGATGATTGTGTGCGATGATATAATAATATATGTTATTTTCATATATTATATTATATATATTTATTATATAATCTTATTTTGTTGGTGAGGTCTTGTTGAGAGAATGAGTGTTTACTTACTGAGCTTTATAAGCTCACCCCCCTTTCCCATAACATTTCAGGTAGTCCGTCTGTTCAGTAGTAGCAGTACCAGAATTGGATCCACGTGCCACAGTTGTATATTTGGGTTGGACCAGACATTTGTGTCATCTATTGTATTTATTTCTGTAATATTGTGTTGTAAACCACAACAGTCATGTATACTGTTTGGATTTATAATAAGTGATGTAATATTTGTGTGCATTTGAGTGGTTGTTTGTCATATAGAATGCTCGAGCTAAAGAAGTCTTCGAACCACTTTCTAGGGTTGGGCCCGCTCTAGGGAGGGGGTCGTGACATTTAGTTTCTACAATCTCACCAAATACTTCATACTTCAATGCAAAAATCCCAAAAATTTAATTTGACACAAACTGAATACATGTCACTAAAATCCTGAAAAGTATACATAATTTGGTAAAATATTATTGCCTCGGCAGAAGCCGCAGAAAATACACTCTCATGTCATCGCCTTGTCACTTTCTTTTGCTTGATGAAGATCTAGTCTTTTTTGCACTGTAATTAGTAAAAGTGAAAGAGCATAAAATTAAAGTTATTAAGTCCCTTCTTTTAGAAGATACAATACATACAAGACAGAAGAACTTCTATAATCTAATTACCTCTTTACAGCTTGTTGAACAAAAGTTGCAGGTTGAACAATAATGTTCTTGATTGATTGTAATTCATGGACAACAGTGGTTATGTTCATTCGATCTTGTGGTGACTCCATTGAACATGCAACTCCAATCCTGATCACAGAAATGAGACATTCTATTATATTGTTGAGTCTTGCTTGTTGCTGCCTTGGGTTACAAGTAGTAGCCAAATCTTCATAATCATTAATCAAAAGTATTGGATCTACAATGTCCACCACATGATCAGGTAATGCCATTCTCGAAAAGTTATGAAGATTTAAGTCTCCCTCAAACATAATGTTTGTAGGTTTTTTTCTTGTCATCATTTCTAGTAGCAATATCCCATAACTATAAACATCTCCATTTGCTGACACCTCACTTCCAAGGCCATACTCTGCCATTTAAAAATAATTACATGAAACAATATAATTTTTTTTAAAAATTAAGAGCTGCAAATGTGTAAAAACAATTAATGGATTAGAATGTAACCTGGGGCTGCATAGCCAATTGTTCCTCTTACTGCAATAGAGCTGCTTTGATTTGGATTTGAAACTTCTTGATAAAATCTTGCTAGCCCGAAATCACCAATATGAGCAATCAAGTCATTATCGAGAAGAACATTGCTCGGCTTTAAATCGCAATGGAGGATTTGTTCTTGACAGTGGTGATGAAGATAATCTAGTGCAGATGCCACATCAATTGCAATGCTTATTCTTTGAAGAAGGGTAAGATTCTGAATTTCAATTTCTTCATCTATTCGTGGAACTGCATCTGGATGCAACCATTTTTCGAGACTCCCATTTGACATGTGCTCGTAAACTAGTGCTTTGAAGGCGTTGCCCTGGAAATCAATACTTGAGCAAGAAGTTATGACACTGACAAGATTTCTGTGACGAACATTTCTCAAGGCTTTACACTCAGCCATGAAACTATTGGAAGCTCCTCGGCGTTGAAGGTTAAGAACTTTGATTGCAACAACTCCATCTTCATCTAATATTCCCTTGTACACAGAACCAAAACTACCCACACCAATCAAATGTGTTGAAGAAAACCCATCAGTTGCTTTGAAGAGAGTTTTATAAGACACTTGTCGTAATGCTTTTATTAGCATGGGACCTGAAGGCTGTTTACTTAATTCTCTTCTCCTTTTGAGGCAAGAGAAAATGATAAATGAAACTAGTACTAATCCCACAAAGACACTTATTGAGATTATTATTTTAATTCCTCGAGAGAACTTTCGATACCTTCCATTGTTCTTAAAACTACAGGTTGGTAATTGAAAAACAGGTAAGCCACCACAAACCTTATTATTTCCCATAACTGATGTAGCACTTGCATTCTTAAAAACTCCTTCTATTGGAAGGTTTCCCTCAAAGTTATTACGAGACAAATTTAAGTACTCCAAAAGTTGAAATTCTGCCAAAAAATTTGGAATTTCACTAGAAAAATTGTTGTCAGCCAAATCTAAGACTTTAAGACCTCTTAATGAACTCAGAGATGATGGAATGGGGCCTCGGAAAGAGTTATTATTCATGGCTAATATTTCCAATTTTATACAACTCGCAAGACCACTTGGAATCTCACCTTCTAACATGTTCCCTGAAACATTCAATATTTCTAGATTTTTCAAATTTTCAACTTCTATTGGAAGGGAACCTATCAATTGGTTTTCAGACAAATCAATATATAATGACAAGGATGACAGACCAATGAGTTGGGGAGGTATGATGCCACTAAGATTGTTGTTAGAAAAATCAATTCCAGTCAAGCTTTCGCACTCTCCTAGGCTTGAAGGGATGTTGCCCTCAAGCAAATTATCCCTCAAACTTAGTTCGATTAAAAATTTCAAATTCCCAATAGAAAGTGGAATATTTCCTGATAATAGGTTTTCATCCAAGTACAATATCCTTAAATTTTGGAGCTTCCCTATTGCAGGAGGAATGGTACCTGATAATTGGTTCTTCCACATGTCCAGTCTTTGTAAGCTGACTAACTTCCCAATCCCAGTTGGGATGCTTCCAAATATTTTATTGTTGTCGATCAACAAAAATTCAAGAGTGGTTGATAAGTTGCCAATGCATTCAGGTAGTAATCCTCCGAAATTGTTGAGATTTATATCCAATACCTCCAAACTTGCATTAGTCAAAGAGCAGAGGAAGTTTAAATCACCGCGCTCCCCACTCCCAAGATTGTTGGATGTAACTACGAATCGATAAAGTCTATGTAGCTTTTCCATATTAGGCACTTCCCCGGTTAATTTATTGTACTGGGCTTGAAATTCTTCCAACATAGAGGCATTGGATATAGAAGGCGGAATAGCACTACTGATTTGGTTTGATTCAATGCTGAAAATTCGTAGATTTGGGACACTAGTACCGAAGTCCAGGGGAATATCCCCATGAATCTTGTTGTCTCCCATATCAAAAAGTTGGATGGAAGAGATATTGAAGATAGAGGACGGAATAGTACCCGACAACTTATTTACATCCAGTTCCAGCTTCACAATATTCTTCAACCAGCCAAAAGTATCAGGAATACTTCCAGCCAAGCTATTACCAGCAAAAGAAATCATTTTAATGGATGATAAGTTTCCCAAAGAAAAAGGTATACTTCCTGTCAAATTGTTATCGCTCATAAATAGAATTTCAATTTTTAACAAGGAGCCAAATTCTGAAGGAATTATTCCCACCAACTGGTTAAGGGATAGTCTGATGTCAATAAGGCTTGAGCAACCGGATATGTTGGAAGGAATTTCCCCTCCAATTGAGTTGTTGTTAAGAGCGAGGACTTCCAATCTTCGCAAACGATCAATTTCTGAAGGAATTCCATGGCTGAAGCAATTGTTTTCAAGATGAAGTTCCTTTAAAAAGCTCAAATTTCCAATGTAAGGTGATATAGAGCCTGCAAGTTTAAGGGATTGCAAGTCCAAGATTGTGACTCTCTGATGTCTAAGACTACATGTAACACCATGCCAGTGGCAGAAGTGGATGGATCCATTCCATGAGCCTAAAACACCAAGAGGGTCATCTGTGATCTTGGACTTGAAATCAAGCAAGGCCAATTGATCTGTCTCGTTCCCAATAGCCATAGAAGCCCCTACCCCGAGGAACTCAGGGACCGGTAAGCTAAAGCAGATTACAAGAACAGCACTCACACATAAAACTAACCAAGACATTCCTGTGCGCCTGTGCAAAGGAGCAGGAGTTGAATTCAGCGTTGTGTTTATTTGGTGGATTTGTGAACAAGGATTGCAAACATGGCCCTGTATGCTTTTCTCCTGAGAGCTAAATATTGATGACAAACTCGTGGTGGAGTAGTTTTTCCCAGGAGAGTAAATGATATGTCTAAAAAAAACACAGATCTTATAACAAAATCACTATAAGATAAAAGATAAATAACTCTATTTATTTTTAATAATTTTGTGTTTATTTTTGTACTAATTTTTCTGAATGTATTATTTTTATTTTGAGTCACCGCTTGCTTTAGTAAGATCAGATATTATTTTAAAGTTCATCCATGCCCAATTCGGACCCAATTAGTCAAAAGATTCTTTATTTATTCCAAAAAATGATTATTTTACAATTTAATAGGCTCCCGTACCCAATTATTTAAAGTTCATCCATGCCCAATTCGGACCCAATTAGTCAAAAAATGATTCTTTAGTTACTAATCTTTTGTTGGGGAAGCAAGACAGCCTGCTGGAGATAGCATGGACAATCGATGACATCATGGAGGTTTTGAAAACTCATGAGAAAGTGGTAGTGTCTCATATTTATAGAGAAGGCAATTCATTGGCTCACTCCTTAGCGAGTGCGGCGGTTAGTTATGCAAATTCTGTAATCTGGATGGGAGAATATCCTACATATATCCAGTCTTTGTTAACCTACTGATTCTTTATGAAAGTATATGTTCTTTTTCAAAAAAAAAAAAATAGGCTCCCGTACAAAATATATTGGAATTTGCTCCTATTACATTTGGGCCGTTGGATCAGATTTGGAGAGAAAATAATCTTCTCTTTTACCTCTTTTACTAAACCTTAAATTTTAGATTTTTAGACATTGATGTATAGATTAAAAAGTGATTAAATAAGGACTAAAATCAATTATAAAGTATTGATATTTTATAATTAAAATATATTTTATGAGAGATTTTAATTCCTATTTTGTCTCCCAACCATTTTCCTTTAGAAGCACAAATTCTATATTTCTTTTATAGAATCAAAGTATCAAAAATAACCTCAACTAATTTTACAAATTTATCTATCAAAATGATTTTATTATTTTAAATAAATACTCTTATTGTTAATTAAACAACAATTTTTTTTTAAAAAAAAATTATTCAAAACTCAATTTGTAAAAACTCTATTAGAAGAATATCTCGAAAAAAATAGCTATACCTATAAGTTTCTAATTATAATTAGAAAAAAGGACATCCAACTTCCCAAGGTACATTAAACATTCAGACCCACCCCTTATGTTAAATTCTTTATATTTAAATGGAAATAAGGGCATCACATAGTACAATAATTATAGTGGTATGTGTAGTATATTAATGTCTTTATGTTCATTCAAATAGGTGAAATAATTCACTGATATAAGTAGTTCAGATTCATTTATATAATGTTGGAAGAATAGTTGTCTGTTCGTTGGGACTAACTATCCATTCCTGTAATCCAATATTTTTTTTAAAAAAAAATGAATAAAAGTAATATAACAATAGGTATACACAAATTAATATTAAAATAACACATAAATATTAAAAAATAAATAAAATTATTTATCATTTAACTAAATTGTATGTATCTTTTAATTTATTTGCGTTGTATTAATTTTTGTATATCTATCATCAGTGGCGGAGCCACAGTGTGCCCAGTGGGGCAGTTGCCCCCACTGGACACACTAATTTTTTTTTTTTTTTGTTTTATAAATTATATATATATATATATATTAAAAAATATAAATTATTAAACAACACCCATAAATACATTATTTATTAATTTTTTGAGTTGTATTTTTTAATATAATATGTAGGCCCAAGCCCAAATTAGTTAAAAAAAATCGAATAGACTTTTACATCGATCTTATTTCTTAAACATATCTAAAATAATTATATTTAATTTGTATGTGTATAGATAATTCATTATTTTTCATTTTAAATTCACTCATTTATGTGTTTTTCCATTTGCAAAAGAATAGAGATTTCGTTACATTTAAATAAAAATAAAAATAAAAATAATTGTGTTTATACTTAGGTTTGATTTTAGTATATAATATACTACATAAACTTAAAATACATAATTTTAAAAATAAAATTTTACTTAAATTTTTAGGGTAAATTTGTATTTTTAGAAATTATGAATAAAAATATAATTATGAAAATTTTGAGTTAATTTATAAGTTTAGAAATTATGGGTTATTTCATAATTTTCAAAAATATAGGAATCATCTTGTAATTTCAAAACATATGTATGAATTCATTATATATTATTTTGATAAGAAAAATTTTTGCCCCCGCTGACTGGAATTTCTGGATACGCCACTGTCTATCATTGTTAACGGAACATTATGTCACCAATGACGGGCCGGGCCCGGATTTGTTAGAAAATACTTTTTTTGATTTTGATAAAAAAAAATTATTTTTAACTTTTTTTATACTTAAAAATGAAAAAAAAAAATAAGAATTTCAATATTTTTATTATTTTTTGTATCAAAATTTTAAAAAGTTAATTATAAATGTATATATTTAAAATTAAAAATTGATTTATATAATTTAAAAAATTATTTTTTATTAATAAAATCGGGCCGGGGCTTGGGCTTTTTTGCCAAGCCCGGCCGGGGCTCTATAATTTTTTTTTTTTGAAATCGTTCTTTTTTTCCATTTAAAATTTCAATTTTGTTCACGTTTCCACTTTTATACATTAAATGTATAATTTGTATATTTTTTTACTTCATCGTGTAAAAAAAAAAAGTGAATAATTTTTAAATTATAGATTGAAAAGAAAATAAATTCAAAATTTTTATTGTAAAATTATAATTTTCGTGATAATTGACACTTACGAGTTCTTACGATATATATTGTTATATATTGTTATAGTATTTTGGCCATTTATCCTTAGCCGGCCTTTTAATTTGATATTGACAGGAATATTTTGGCCATTTATTATTATTATTGTTACAGTATTTTAGCCATTTATTCTTAGCGGCCTTTTATTTTTTTGAAATATGAAAATTAATTCCTACATAAAACATCACATAGATGTAATTACACGGTCATAAAAACTCGAAAATAAATTTAGAATATTTATAAAATTCAAGTCTAGTTAGGATAAACCTAACAAATATAAAACAAGAAATGTCTTACCGTAACCAGTAGAAATACATATTTACACCTAAAAACTATTTAAAAATATGAGAAATTACGGGACCAGCCTTAGTGCAAAGTTGATGACTACATATCCCTAATTATAAGTTAAATAACATAATACACTCATTATACATATAACTTTTACAACAGCACACAATTAATCTAATACAAGAAAATTAATAAATCTATCCGAGAGATATTTCGGGGTACTTAAAAGCTTCTGCCTTCATCACTAAATCTATTCATTTAACTTGCACCAAATCTTGTATACGCTTACGAAAAGATAATTATTTTTGTAAAAAAAAAAAAAATAGAAAACATAAACTAACACAAAATTAGACATATACGATATACCATTATATTGAGTGGATTTACAAATCGACAGATCTGGATAATAAACACAATAACAAATGTAGAAAGAAAAGCAAAAAAAAAAAAAGCCACAAAGACCAGCATCTACTGGAAACAAAGAGAGAGGGAGGGAGCCGGCCTTTGATATTGACAGGAATGATTTTATTCAAACTTGAAAACTTATATGTTGCTTCTTATTCGATATAACTACATCTATATATTGTTTCAGTATTTTGGCCATTTATTCTTAGCCGGCCTTTGATATTTGACGGGAATGATTTTATTAAACTTGAAAACTTCTATGTTTCTTCTTATTCGATATAACTATATATAACTATATATATATATATAAATTTCAACATTTTGGCCATTTATTCTTAGCCGGCCTTTGATATTTGACGGGAATGATTTTATTAAACTTGAAAACTTCTATGTTTCTTCTTATTTTATATAACTATATATATATATATATAAATTTCAACATTTTGGCCAATTATTCTTAGCCGGCCTTTATATGTATTGACAGGAATGGATTTTATTCAAACTTGAAAATTTTCTATCTTTCTTATTCCATATATTTTTCGGTTGATGTGAGATGATATGATATTTCTTTTTAATTAGATGATATGATATTTTTTTAAAAATCGTTGGAAATCACATCGTTAAATCATACGAAGGTCAAATCCTAAATTCTACACCATCAAACCACGTATCTTGAAAACTAGATGATATAACACGTTTACACAAACTACACTAACACCCTCGTTAACTCAAGTGCTTCAAACAAACTTAAATACAAACTTCCAAAAATTTTATTTGAAACGGAATCAATAAATGTAACTGAAATCCACATGCAGGAGTTCACATAATTTGGTGAAAATACTCTTCTCACGCGATCATCTTCATCATCTAATATCAAGCTTGATGAAGCATTTAACTTTTTTGTCCTGTCTTTAATTCAACTATCAAAACATAATGACAGAAATTAATTTAAAAAATAAAAACATAGGAATGAACTTTTTTTCTCCTTCTAAAATGATGCAATGTGAATTTGCTTTGGGACTCGATCTGTACCATCTAAATATCTAATTAACTCTATTACCTGTTGAACATATATAGTTCCACGTTCAAGAAGAATGTTATTGATCGATTCCAATTTCGTCGACAATATTGGTCATGTCGTTTTGATTTTACGATAACTTCAGCCAATAAGCAACTACAATTCTGATTATAGAAATGAGACTAATAGATAGGGAACGTGCACAAAATACAATCAGTAATGATCTGAATAGTAATATTGTTACAGTGACATGAATAATGTTTTCTTATTATGTTTTAATTGAATCATTTCATTAAGGGTAATAAGAGATGCATACCAAGACAATATTCAAACATGAACTTCGAGTTATAAAGGATTATAATGGGATAATGGGATGGTATAGAGGATTCATAAGATTAGAGGTGTCAACATAGTTGGGATGTTTAGTCTTATTTTGATATTCACCAATTATATTAAAAAAAAAAAACCTTCGAGTTATATATGCTAATCTCGACAAATTAATACTTCAAACTTACATACGAAAATCCCAAATTTTGTAATTGAAACCCAAAATAGTACAATTTTATTTTCTTCATTGTCCTTTTACCATTAGGCAACTTCACTATGTCACAAGTGTGGTTCTCATGCAAAGATTTCATCTCTTCTTGCATGGCTTTAACCCACTTTCTTTTCTGTTGATGAGACATTACTTCTTCAAAATATTCTAGTTCTCCTCCATTTGTAAGTATCACATACTCTTGTGGATGATATCTAGTGGAAGATTGCCTCTCTCTAGCGGATCTTCGATATTCGAGTTCAATTGGTATGGTTATGGAGGTACTTATTCAACATGTTCTGTTGGACCATTATCATCAACTGTATCATCAGAATCATCCTCTCTAGTTCCCTCATGATCGTCATAAACTGCAGGTGGAGAAACTGAACTCGGACTAATATGAATTTCTTGAGATGATTCAAGCTCATCACTCATTTCAACATCACCAGCTACCTTATCCTCAAGAAATACAACATATTTGCTTCTAATGAGTTTCTTTGTCATTGGATCCCATAACATGTATCCAAATTCTTGTACAAAGTTCCGTAAATATGTCATCGGGCTGTAACATCCCAGATTTTCGGGACTGTTCTAGGAGATTCCCAGACTGTCAATTTAGTCTTGGAATAGAATGATAATGAATAATAAGTGTTTAAGTGATGGAATATGGATCAGAATATTATGAAATGAATATTCTTCGCGTTAGAAAACTCGTGGGACCAAGAATCAGTTACGTGATTTTTTTTATTATATGCGTATAGTTTACAGTTTTGGGCATGAATTTAGCAAACGAACTCCGATCGAGTTGGTTCTTGAACCATCGGACTCGTTTTTCCGAGACGAACAACTTTCGTGTTGAACACATTTCGAGAATCGTATAAGAAGGGCTTCGAAAGTGGTGATTTCCGAAAGTACCCTTATTAGTGGGGACATATTGGTAATTTTCGGATTTAGATATTTTTATTATTATTTTTATTATTATTTATTATTTCAGCTTATACAGAATAAGAAAGAGAAGAAAGACAGAGAGCAGGCGAGAGAAAAGAAAGAAAGAGAGCAGAGAAGTTTTGGGTCCCGATCCGTCTTCAATTTGCGACCGAGCCTTTAAGGAAAAGTGTAGATCTCATCGAGAGGATCATTTTGGTGGTGGTTTCATCTTGGGAAACTTCCAATTCTTGAAGAGATCTCGGTAAGAAACTTTTTATGGTTTTTCTTGATTTCCCGTTGATCCGGAACTCCGATCGACGAACCGTCAGCGCCATTAGATCCGGGAGAGAGAGGGGAACGCTCGGCCGTCGGAAAATTTCCGATCGAACCGGCGCGTGAAGATCACGCGCCCTATGTGGCGGCGCGTGAGGCCCACGCGCGGCCTGGCCAATCGGCGCGTGTCCACCACGCGCCGGACAGAATCTTCGCGCCGATTTCCCGAGTCTCCTCCGCGAATTTCAGACCATTCCGAGTAGTTACGGACCTCCGAATCTTAAATTTCGTTAAGTTTACGAGAGCGACCGAACCACGTTTCTTACATATTCTTTCATCTATTCTAGTTAGGATTATGTTCCTTATAGTAAATTCTTTTGTCTGTTAGGTGATCGTGATACCGTAAGCAGGGACGGTCCTGCTGCCTAGTTCATTTCTCAGTAGTCATCTCACCAGGTGCGTGGATAAACCTGTAACATTGATGTTTTCAAAAGTATATAGTATATATGTTTTCTTAAATGAATTTTAAGGTAATGCATTAAATGAGTTTGTTTTCAGAAAGTTTATATATTTTGCTATAAGGTATGGATCGAATATTGATTATGTTGAAATCATGTGTTTATGATATATGAGAAACTTGCATGATTTGAGATATATGAGCATGAATTTTGGAAATGATTTTATGTTAGGATGCACCCCGTGTACTTATATGTGCCAGATTATTGCCATGAGATAAGGTCTCATGTTGCCAGTTATTGCCGTGAGATAAGGTCTCACGTTGCCAGTTTGCTCCGGATGCCAGTTTTGCCGTGGGGAAGCCCCATGTTGCCAGCTTTGCCGTATTTGTCATGAGGTTATGCATATAGATGAATAAACAGATTTATCATTACAGATTATTTTTGAGCAGTATGAGTTTTATGAGAAATGAGATTTATGAATCGAGTTTTATGAGAAATGAGCTTTATGATTTCAAGTAAATGTTTGAGATATCGATTTACAGCTTATGTATTTATTTATATTATGAAAGACTTGTTCGATCCACTTTGTTACTTGATTATCCACGGCACTGAGCTGTGATCCATTGCACTAAGCGTGAGCTTACCCCCCATTCCTTAACATTTCAGGTTCAGCAGTTTAGTAGATCATCCTTTCCATCTGCTGTTTCGTCATCATTTCCTGCCAGTAGAGAAAGGTTGTGCCAACAGTAGAGTGTCTTTGTTATGTATTTTTCTTGGGAGAATTTGTATGTGATTATAGGCATTGAGCCTTTAATTGATACTGAGGATGTTGTGTTTCCTTTATGGATATTGTTGAGTTGGATCATGGAGATCCTAGTTTTATGTTATGATATTTTATTTTTCCAGTTCAGATTTTTCCTTGTATTTGGAGGATTAGTCCATATTACAGGGGAAACTCTGCCAGTTTCTAGTCTCCGTCTCACCCCTACTCTACCTAAGGGGACGGGTGTGACACGGGCGATGACCGTGGCACCTTTTATCATTCTCTAAGTGTCATTGCTAAAGTGTCTAGCATAGCCATGTTTGTCAAGAGCTACCCCCGAGAGTAAGTTTAGCCGAAGTTCAGGGACATGTCTTACCTCCTTCAGGGTTATTGTATACCATGCATTTGTCCGCAACTGAATTTCATCAATTCCCACTATCTGAGAAGAACTGGTATTTCCCATCTTCACCGCTCCAAAGTCTCATGCTTTGTATGTTGTGAAGAAACTCATGTGATGAGTGACGAGGTAGGATGCTGCAGTATTTACCACACATTCGACATCCTGAGTTGCGGTGTGAATGCATGCTTCTTCCTGGCCGGAGCATATAGCTACATCTCTTATGGTAACTACTAGTGTCTCCGTATCATTTTTCTTCGGCTGATTATTGTCTTGTCCTTGCTCTCGTTGTAGTTTCCAGCAATTCTTCTTTAAGTGACCTTTTATGCCACAATTGAAGCACTTGTATGTGGGCATTCTCCCGTCCGTGGATTTGCCTCTGCTTTTGCTTCCGCCTTTTCCTCTCCTTTGATTTTTCTCTCGTTGTCTTCATCGATGCTCCGAGACAAGGGCTTTTGTTTGATCTGAGACCACGTCTTTTCTTCTGGCTTCTTCATTAGACATGACGTATTTTACCATAGGCATGGTAAGTTTGCCTCATGAAGCTGAGTTGCTGAGAGTAACAACCAATGTCTCCCAACTGTCAGGAAGAGAACTGAATAGTAAGAGGGTTTAAAATTCATCTGTCAGTTGCATGTCTACTGCAGACAAATGGTTCACTAGGCTCTGGAACTCATTAGTGTGTTCTACAATGGAAGTTTCACTTCGTAGCTTTAAGTTCACCAAACGCCTCATTATTAAGGCTTTATTCCTAGCTGTCTTGGCTTGGAACATGTTTTCCAATTTCCTCCACATTTCGTAAGCATTTGTATCATGTGCTACGCGGTGGAAGATACTGTGACCGATCCACTGTCTAATCTGACCCAAAGTTCTGTTATTGAGTTTATTAAAGTCATACTCTTTAACAGATTCTAGTCTCACTCTCTTCACCTCGATAACATCAAAATCTTTACAGTGAAATAATCTATCATCTGAGGTCTCCAGAGGGAGTAATCAGTTGCTGTCAGCTTGATCATTACACCAGAAGAGGAATCTTCCATTTTCATTTTAAGTTTTAAAGTTAAAAATGAAAATAGGTTAAAATCAGGGCTGAATTTCACTGTTGCGTCCGGAATGATCAAAAATGGTGGATTAGACACTTCGTTGGTCAAAATCCGACTCAGGGACTGATTTGTAAATTTCTAAAACTTCTGGGGCTAAACTGTAAATTCCAAAGACTTCAGGGGGCTCAGTAAAATTTACCGGGGTTGCTGACGTGTCTGACACGTGGCTGCTGACGTGGCAAAATTGAGACCGGCTTGCTGACGTGGGTGACATGTGGCGCTGACGTGACGGATGACGTGACTGCTGATTGTGTGATGGCGTGGCGCTGACTAGGCACTGATGTTTGCTGACGTGGCGCTGACGTGGATGCCACATAATCGTCTTCAACCTTGGATCAGCGCGTGTCCGAGAGTGGGATTCACACTCCTGCGCGTGCAGGCGTGTGAGGGCTCCTCGAACCTCCGTTTGATCGCCGGAAAATACCACCGAGCTCGTCTCGACGTGAACTAGCTGATGGTATCCTCAAATTTGATTTTTGACAACTTTACCGGAACCCGAATTTTCCGAACCGAGCTCCGTTCTTCGATTTTACAACCCAAAGTAGAACCAAAGCCCTGATACCACTTGTTGCGATTCTCTGACCACTCTAGAGTGTATTTGAGGAAAAACCAAAACCTTCTATTACTTACAAGAATAGAATTACAAGTGTTGAAACTTACAAAAAAAAACCTCACACAACACTCTCTTTTACACTTTAGGATTATGTGAGGCTTACTACAAAGCCTGTATTTATAGTACAAAGCTTGCACACAAATTCAACACTTGAACAGTGTTCCACCAAAAGCTTTGTTGGTTGTTTCTTCAAAATTTTCAACTCCCTGAATTTATGGCAATTACCACCTAAAGTTGTATGGCTTTTTCTTCATTAGTCTTCAAATTGTGGTTTGCATATCTCATGCATGTCCATGCAGCTGGTGGCAGCTGGATCTTACACAAGACTGTAAAAAACATAAAATAAAGTATTGAGCCTTTTTTTCACTTGCGTGACGCTAAGGAGAATATTGTATCATCTAGTTACCTCTTTCAATATTGAACACAGTTTCAGGCAAGAAGAATTTTTTTGACTGATTGTAATTCATGGATAACTTCAGTTATGTTCATTCGATCTTGTGGTGATTCCATTGAACAAGCAACTCCAATTCTGATAATAGAAATGAGACATTTTGTTATGCTGTCGATATTTGTTTGCCTTAGCATTTGGTTATCAGTACCACCAGCCAACACTCCATCATCATTTAGAAGTCTTGCATCCACGATGTCCATCACATGATCAGGCAAGGCCATTCTTGCAAAGTTATGAAGATTCAAGTCTCCCTCAAACATAACGTCTGTGGGTTTTTTACTTGTCACCATTTCTAACAGCAATATTCCATAGCTATATACATCTCCACTTGTTGACACCTCACTTCCAAGACCATACTCTACCATTCAAAAAACATGCATAATGTAGTAGAAGATTTTTAAGAAAAAATTAGGAGTTGCAAAGAGAAAAAAGGAAAAAACAAAAGCAACTTAATGGATCTGAATGTAACCTGGGGCTACTTAGCCAATTGTTCCCCTTACTCCAACGGAGCTGCTTTGAGTAGGATTTGAGACTTCTTGATGAAATCTTGCTAGTCCAAAATCACCAACGTGAGCAGTCATGTCATTATCGAGAAGGACATTGCTTGGCTTTAAATCGCAATGGAGGATTGGTTCTTGGCAATGGTGATGGAGATAATCCAGTGCAAATGCAACATCGACTGCAATACTTATTCTCTGACGAAGAGTAAGATTTTCAATTTCAATGTCTTCATAGTTTTGTTGAACTGCATTTGAATGCAGCCATTTATCAAGACTCCCATTGGGCATGTACTCATAAACTAGAGCTTTAAAGTCATTGCCTTGAAAATCAATACTTGAACAGGAAGTTATGACTCTAACAAGATTTCTGTGACGAATATTTTTCAAGGCTTTGCACTCAGCCATGAAACTCTTAGAAGCTCCTTGATATTGAAGGTTAAGAACTTTGATTGCGACAATAGTTCCATCTTGCCCAATTACTCCCCTATATACAGAGCCAAAGCTGCCCATACCAATCAAGTGTGTTGAAGAGAACCCATCAGTTGCTTTGAAGAGACTTTGATAAGAAACTTTTTGAAGAGCGTTTCTCAGCATCGGTTTTGAAGGCTGATGTGTACTTAATCCTCTCCTCCTTTTAAGCCAACAGAAAATGAAAAAGGATACCATGATTAATCCTGAAAAGGCACTTAAAGTTGATATAAGTATTTTCAGCCCTCGTGAGAGCTTCTGATTTTTTGAATTGTTCGTGATGCATTTAGGCAGTTGCAATTCAGGAATGCCCCCACAAAGTCTACTGCAACCTGCAACTGATATTGCACTGGCATTTGAAAATACTCCTTTTGTTGGTACTTCGCCCTCTAAACCATTGGAAGATAAGTTTAGATACTCTAAGGAAAGGTCCTCGAGGAATATTGGAATTTGGCCAGAAAAATTATTGTGAGAAAGATCAATCTCTCGAATAACTATCAAAGAACTCGGCGAGAGAGGAATGGGTCCATGGAGGAAGTTCCTGGCCATATAAATCTCTTCAAGACCAGCACATAGACCTAATTCACTTGGAATTTCACCAGACAAGTTATTGCCTGACACATCAAAACTCCTTAAAAACACCAGATTACCGATCTTTGGAGATATAGATCCAACCAAGTGGTTCCGGGCTAAATTCAGTGACTCTGACAGATGTGTTATGTTGAAAATTTCTTCTGGGATAGTTCCACTGATGTCATTTTGGTTCAGGTGGAAAATTGCCAATTGTTTTAAATTTCCTAGACTAGAAGGGATGACTCCTGATAAATTGTTATTGTCCAAGAAAATTTCAAATAGTGATGACAGATTTCCCAGAGAAGAAGGAATTTCTCCTGAGAGTTGGTTGCCATGAACATCCATCGCTTGTAAGCTCTGAAGCTTACCCATTTCTTCAGGAATTTTGCCTGTAAGTTGGTTATCCTCCATCCCTAATATATATAAGTTAACAAACACACCCATTCCTGAAGGGATGCTTTCATATAACTGATTACCAGAAATGGCCAAACGTTGAATTTGAACAGACAGATTAGCTATCGAATGAGGCAATGCTCCTCTAAATTGATTTACAGCTAAATCCAATTCCCACAATTTGCTACAGTTGGCCAAAGAATCCATAAAACTCATCTCATCACTTTCCCCACTTCCTAAGTTATTAAAGCCTACTCTTAGGCTTGAAAGATTTTTCAGGACTCCGAAATTAACTGAAAGTTTTCCAGAAAAATTGTTATGCAAAACGTGAATCACCTCAAGTTGTGAAGCATTGGATAAAGATATTGGAATAGACCCACTAAAGAAATTATTTGTGATTTGGAAATACTTGAGATTAGGAAGTGTATGACCTAAATTAGGTGGAAGACTTCCATGGAGTTTATTCTCAGATACAGAAAATATAGCGAGGAAGGAAAGATTGTAAATAGAAAGAGGCATTGTACCGGAGAGGTTGTTATTGCCAAGTCCAAGAGCTTTCAACTCTTTTAATTGGCCCAATGAATGAGGAATATTTCCTCCAAAAGAATTGAAAGCTAGAGATACAAGTTGTAGTGATGATAGATTCCCAATAAAAGGTGGGATGCTTCCTGTCAAATTATTTTTGTGTAAAGATAGTTGTTTTAGTTTGTATAGAGAGGCAAACTCAAAGGGAATACTACCTACTAGCTTGTTGTATCCTAAAAATAAGATTGTGAGCCTGGAACAATAAGACAAGTTGGCAGGAATTTCCCCAACAAGGGAGTTATTGGCCAGAAGAAGAATCTCTAACCTGTAGAGACGCCCCAATTCACGAGGGATTTCAGCCTGGATAGTGTTGTTCATAAGATTGATCTCTCTTAGGAAGCTGAGGTTGCCAATATAAGGAGAAAGTGAGCCAATCAAGCCTTTTGAATTCAGGTTTAGAACGGCCACTCTTCTATGCCTTCGATTGCAAGTAATGACCTCCCACTGGCATAAATTATGAGAATCATTCCATGAGTTCAGTACTCCTTCTGGGTCATGACTAATCATTGACTTGAACGCCAGCAAGGCAACTCGATCTGGATCCTGAAAGGCAATGGATGAAGAACTGGCAACTCGCATCAGTACTGTGATTAAAAAAAGAATCATGGATGGAAAATTAACAAGATGCCACATGCTTGTACTCATTTCTGCAAGCGACTAAGGCAATTTCTGCCTTTTGTTAACCTAAATGTAGCAAGAGACTTAAAAGTTAAAACATACACTTGACTTCAAACATCGCCTAACTTTCAGAATTCAAAATTCAAAGACAACATCGAGATAAGATATTAATGTGAACATATACTTGAAACAAGTTTTAAATCTGAAAATTAGACTTGACTTATTCATTGCCGCACAATGTGAACATAGACTTGTAAATGCGGTCATTTATTCTTGGTTCACCTTCGATATTGACAGGAGTGATTTTATTCATTGGATCTTTATGAACTAATTCAAGGCAAGCTTGACTGACTATTCCACAAAACGCTGATATACACACACAGTGAGACTCAAGTTGGGTTCATGTGAATTTTTTATCGTCCATATATATATAAAGTATTAATATTAAGTAAATTTTAAAAAAATACATGATAAAATATTAATATTTTTGGTATATTCGGATGATAAAAAATTTACATGAACCTAACATGAGAATGATATATATATATATATATATATATCATCAGCTCTGATAATAAGGAAATAATTTATTCTTTGGAAAAACATAAATGTGGGACAGCTCCAAAATGACTCAAGTGAATAGTGTCACACTATAGCAATAGTGTCGTGTGTTCTATTGGTTTTTTTAAAAAAAATTTCTGCACGGTTTTTTTTTTTTTTTTAAAGAGAACTATATTTGGATTCGATGTTCAAATTACAAGCAATAAGAGAGGGAAAATTATCCCTCCAAAAACTTGAAACATGATAGTTACAGGCAATTTTTGCCAAAACATAAGCCTCAACATTATAATTTCGAGGTTTGAAGAAGATCTTAAACTGATCTGAGTTTCTTATCGCATCTTTAATCTCCATGATGATCCATGATATTTCTTTGAAGCTAGTGATAGTGCTTTTAATCAAATCCACTACATTTTTAGCATCTGATTCGATGATCAGCGGCTCAAACCCATATTGCGTGGCAATCTTAATCTCCATCTTGATCGCTTGAGCTTCTGCTAACTCGGGATCCTCTGTGTATTTCACTTGATCTACGGCAACCCCAACGATTTCATTCCTGTGATTTTTAAACACTGCTCTCATGCCAACCGTATTGCTTGAGACATTGATCCATGCATCTACACTCACATTGAACCAATTCTCTGAAAAAATATGACCTGTGAGTTCCCCTTTGAGTTTGAAAGTCTATGAATACCAGCTCTTCCTGACACTTGGTGGTCTCAGCTACCTCGCAAATGCTCTCAACTCGTGACATGATCTGTTGAACTGAGGAAACCGTCTTCTGGAATAACAGTTGATTTCTAGCCCCCCAAACAACCCACATCAGAGATATTACCTCTTTAAGCTCTTCCTTAGGAAGGGTTTCGCAATACCTAACAATCAACAAGCTGATTGTGCTATTCTTAACTGTCTTAACTAAATTGAAAAAATTTGAACTTCGCCATCACTCTTTAGAGAACTTACAGAGGAAAATCGTGTGTATGATAATCTCTTTAACTTTGCCACACCTCTGACAATTGTCCCTCGGAGTAATCTTCTTTATGAACAAGTTTGAAGCTGAAGGCAGTAGTCCTAATATACATCTCCAAATAAAGATTTTGATTTTTGCAGGGAGGACAATTTTCCAAATTCCCAACCATAATCTGGAATCAGTTGAGGAGCTACTCCCTCTGTCCTGAAACTTGTCATCATAAGCTACATGGTATGCACTTTTTACTAAAAAAAAAATCCCTTTTATTATAGTGCCAACAATACCTATCTTCCTGAGGCTCTCCCAGCAATACCTATCTTCCTGAGGGTCTAGGGAGAGAGATTTTTCAGTATCTCTTGCACAATTATAACCTTGGAAGTTAACAATTTTTTTTTTAACAGATGTATTTAGTTCTTTTTTATTATTCCGTCAATTTCAAATTTATTCAATATTTCGAGGAAAAAAATAAAAATAAAAAATAAATGCCACCTAACCCTATAAGAAATGTTTGTTTGGAAATAAATAATCAATCTATCTATATTATATATATATATAAGCTAAACATTTTTAAGCATCATCATCGCGTCTTCATATTAAAATTATAAAATTAAATTAATATATCTATTAAATAAAAATCATATTATAATAAAAAAATATTATAATTTTATAAGAATTCTATTATAACAATAAAGCATATTATAGTATATTATTAAAATAAAAAATAAATAACAATTAAATTATCTATAATTAACATAATCTCTACAATTAATTTTTTTATTATTAGATTACAAAATTAAAATATCTCCACAATTATTTTTTATTATTAATTTATAAAATTAAAATAATAAATTATTAAGATAGGAAACATATTACAATATAAAAACATAATCTACTATTAAAGTAAGAAACTTATTAATTTAATTAATTAATTAATATTTTAATTTATTATTTTTAAATTATAAAATTAAAATAGAGAAACCGATTATAATAAGAAAACATATTATAATCTCTCATTAAAATAAAAATAAAAAAAAACATATGTGGCATTTAACATCTACAATTAACCTCTACAATTAATTTTTTATTATTAAATTATAAAATAAAATATCCTTACAATTAATTTTATATTAAATAAAAAACCTATTACAATAAAAATACACATCATAATTTTATAATAACTGTATTATAATAAGAAAACATATTATACTATAATATTATAATTAAAAAATAATATTAATTTATAAAATTAAATTAATAAATCGATTAAATAAGAATCCTATTATAATAAGAAAACATAATATAATATCCAATTAATTTTTGAATAATATCACAGATAATCCGATAAAGAATATATATATATATATATAACTTAAATATTTTAAGATTTCTAATAGCGTCACATCACATGACACATAATCTTTACAATTAATTTTTTTATGACCTATTATAATAAGAAAATATAATATAATTTTCTATTAAAATAAAAAATATATGCGACACCTTATCTCTATAATTATTATTTTTATTATTAAATTAATAAATTATTAAAATAAAAAACTTATTACAATTTAAAAATATAATCTCTTATTAAAATAAGAATCATAAATAGTAGCCGCCCACGAAACCAAACCAATTTTTTGGATTTTGGATTTATTGTTATTTGTATTTTATTTTGAATTATTTTTATAAGTTTTTTTTATGAATTTTTTATTATTTACTGTGTTTTATGATGTAGACTCTGACTATTAGTTCTTGCACAGTGAATTATAATATTATTTGAGAACTGAGAATAAACGAATTAGGAGACATAAATATTATGTGTAAGTAAGTCAATTATTTCATTTAGATTATAAAACCGACAAGATTCAGAGCATTTATAATATCAATAACTAAAATATATGCTCAACTCGCATAAAGTGATGGTCATTTACTAGTTTTGAAGAATTTTTTAATGTTATCTTGTTTGTAAGATGAACGATCAGAAATAAGAAAAACAAAGGGAAAAAAGTTGTTTAATTGGGGTTTAAGAAGCAAATTACTACCTAGAAAAGAGACATGATGAATGGGGTTTATTTAGGGGAAAGATTTAAATAGGGATATTTGTGGGAAAAAAAAAAAGAAATAATATAATTCTATTCAATTAATTCAATAATAAAATTTTAAGTCGAGACTCGAAATAGCCATACCCTTCTTTAAATTATTAACATGGTAGGTTTGGAAATGGGGTTTTAAGAGGAAATATATGATTATTTCTCTTTACTTGCATAATTATTTTCTCCTCAAATTAAAACTCTTAAAAAATATAAATATAGTTTATTTAGGATTTAAAACAGATAAGAGTTTATAATATGGGGATGTCAAAAAGTTGCCGAGGAAAAAATTGTATAACGTGTGGTGTGTGTATAGAGTTTTTAGTAAAAGAAAATTATTTATGTCATGTATGTTGATGAACATTACAAAATATATATTTAATAAAAAAAAATTAATTATGCTGATAGTGTTTTTCAGTTCCTAAGAAGTCAGAATTCATATGAGGGGTAGAATGAGGATTGCAATTAATAGGTAAAAGTCCAATGTCATTATAAAGATAAGAGGTCAGACAGAGGGGCCCGAGCCCGAGGTACATGTTCGATGTGGTCGGGTTCGATGTGGTCAGGTTTAAGGTGGTCAGGACCGAGGTGGTCAGACTCGAGGGCACTAGAGCACTTGCGAAGATTGACCTGAGGTGTTCAGGTCATGTCCGGCATTAGACTCTCAGGGCAGCCTCGGCATTCAGAGCGTCGTGTCAGCCTCTGAAGTCAGAATCGACTCCAGCAGATCAGATCCAGTCGAGGAAAATATATGAGGTCAGAGCAAGCACTGTGAGTCTCAGCACACCGACCCTACCTGTTAGCAGATGCAATGAAAATATATTACCCGTTCCGACAGACCGACCCGACGAAGTCATATGACCCTTTCAACCCGACCTGGTTAAGAAGAGATGAAGAGTATCCAATACTGATCGCCTCAGTATGCCGACCTACCTAGGTCGAGGCTGCTGAATCTTATGCACATATATGGATGACGTAAGCCCTACATGAAGTATAGAGCCGTCAAACCGTTGGATGGGTATAACATATTAGTAATGAGCAATAACGCATGAGTAATGAGCGGTAACGTCCGAGTAATGGGCAATAATGTACGCATAATGGGCAAAGGAAACGTGGCCAACGTCATGAATGGTTGTAACATTTGAGTAATGGGCAGTTCACGTGGCTGACGTCATAAGTTGTTATAACAGTAGAATTTGTCCTGGCATATAAATGAGTTGAGAACTCATTTGTAGGGGGTTGGCTAATTTTTTCGATAACTTATAAAAAGCTCTAAAAAGCTTAGTGTAAGAAATGGATAATGCAGGTCGGTCTGACCCGGGGTGGTAATAAAAACATCATTTTATTTGTGTTTGTGGACGTAGATTGGATCTATTCTGTCGAACTACGTTAAATCCTCTGTTTTGTCTGTGTGTTTTCCATCTTTTGCTAAGTTTGTATTTAGTCCTCAAACCAAACAAATTCACAGTTGAGAGAGATTTGTTCGAGTAGTAGTTTTTCCCGAATTACCCCTGGAACGAAAATCAGCCGTCAACAAATTATTTTACACTTATAATTTCAATAATCCTCTTAATTTAGCACATTTATGAAATAATAATTAAATTTTATTTTATATATTTTTATTGGGATTTTTATTTTTTATGTAGG
Organism: Zanthoxylum bungeanum; assembly: GCA_019454045.1. Lineage (NCBI taxonomy): Eukaryota > Viridiplantae > Streptophyta > Magnoliopsida > Sapindales > Rutaceae > Zanthoxylum > Zanthoxylum bungeanum. The sequence goes on along the minus strand of SKCR01026045.1, from coordinate 22,452 downwards.
TGAAATAATACTTTAGATACATAACTATAAAAATGAATATGACATTTGGATTTTAAAGACTATTGACACGTTCAAAAAGTGATTCTTTACTCCCAAGTATAAGAGTGTCGAAATAATAAAATAACCCGATAAGTCCGGGGTCGATCCACATGGAATATATTTAGTAAAATAAAATAACAATTTGAGTAAAAATAAAAGGCTTGATTTGTTTGAAGATATTGGAAAAATTTAAATTAGATTGCAACAATAAAATAAAAATACTGGGATTAGAGGATCCACTTTTAATATTTCAAATTTAGAAATATCACTTTTTATAATATATAAATTGTCGTTATTACCCAATTAATTTATTTCAGGAATTAATTATGTCAAAACATATAAAACCAGCTATAAAGCCAGTGATAACCTTTGTCTATAACAAGTCCAGTTAGGTACTCAATTATGCCAAATAAATAAAATCAATCATGTAGGCGGTAACAAAGTTTGTCAATAATTAATCCAGATTTAAATTAAGTATTAATCATTAGATTACAATTTATATATTATAATATAAATGAGATTAATATATGTTTTCATTTTACAAGCTTCACTATTTACCCCCGCATGAAGAAAAAATTAGCTACTTATAATTTGAATAAAAACACACATAATTTTCATTATTGAAAGAATAAGATAATACCCAAAAAAAAAAAAAAAAAAAACTTAAAAAAACAAAACACATAAAAATTAGATCATTTCTCAAATTTTCAGAACGAATTAATGTGAAGGAAGTTGAAGATTAAGGTGTGCTTTAGCACCTGATCGCAAATGGAAATGGAGAAAATAACAATCAACAAACGGTGGATTGTCATTTTCCATTTAATTTTTTAAAAGTCAAGAATCATACATCACATGTAGACAATAGCCAGCTAATCAGCAACATAACAAATAATGAACCAAAATTTTTAATTTCTTAGTCATGTTCTCTCTCTTTCCTTTTTGCAAGACTTGACATCTTCCCCCAAGCATTCAAATGTCCAGCTGCTGCATTTCCTCTTATGTGGACTAGTGTCTTCCTCTTTTTCCCTGAATTTGGGCTTTTGAATCGAGATTTCATTTCCACTTTCCTGTTGAGTATTTAAAATAATATTTTGTCTATATAATAAAATATAAATATAACTATTACTTAATAAATATGTTAAATTTAGGTGATTAATGAAATTACAAATGTAAAACAACTAATTTTTCTTTTAATAAATATGTATTTTTTAGTGTTCATCATCTATAAACTTAAAATGGTGTTCTAACACTGTACAATTTCAGAAATTCCGACATTGCATAATTTTCATATTTTGGCCATAATTTTTTACCTCGATATCAGATTGAGTCAATTCCAGTTCCAAATGAAAGAATACTCAAATATTTACAACTTTGTTGTTTACAAGATTTTCTAATTCTGAAGTTTTCAATGCTGAAATTGATGAAAAATCCAAAATATATTATATGTAATTATTAAAGCGTACAATAAGAAGAACACAACAACAAAAAAGAGAGAGATATATATATAATATCGCAATAAGTTTATTGTTTTAATTTTATAATTTTAAATTAAAAAATTAATTTCAGATATTTTTGATTTTATAATTTAATAATAAAATTGTAAAGATCAGGTAACATGTATTAAATTAATAGGTTTCTTATTTTAATAGGAGATTATGTTTTTGTTTTAATAATATAGGTTTTTTATTTAATTTTAATAATAAAAATTAATTGTATCGATATTTTAATTTTGTAATTTAATGTATTATTATTATAATAGGTTTCTTATTTAATTATAATTTAATAGAATTTAATAATGAACCGTCATGTGGTACGATACAATAAAGCAATGTTGTTTTATTTATTGACTGGTAAAGCAACGTAATATATATATATTTTTAAGTTACTTCACTAAGGAATCTGTTATTATTAATAAACCATATGGATTTATATACGTATTTGAGAGGAAGATCAATTTGTTTTTTTTTAATCAAGAATAAGATAATTTAATTTATATTTATTAAAATTAAAATTAAAATTATTTATTTATTTTTTTTATTTTTTATTTCAAAATTGTCGTCTACGTGGCACATTGAGAGAGTTAAAAAATGTTTAATTTTTATAGATATATATATATATATATAGGTTTCTTTATTTTTATTTTATAATTTAATAATAATAAATTAAAATATTACTTAATTACTTAATTAAATTAATAGGTTTCTCACTGTAATAATAAATTATATTTTTATATTGTAATATGTTTCTTATGTTAATAATTTATTATTTTAAATTTATAATTTAATAATAAAAATTAATTGTAGCTCTTAGGTACTTGTATATAATTTAATAGTGTTTTTTCTTAAATTAGGTTAATGGTAAATAATTTAATAATATATTTTTATTTTAATAAGATACTATAATATATTATTATAATAGAATTCTTATAAAATTATAATATGTATATATTTTTATTGTAACATGATTTTTATTTAATAAAATTATTAATTTAATTTTATAATTTTAATATGAAATCAAAATTTGAAAATTTTCACAGATTTATACTGCCAATAAGCTCTCTATTATCCCTCACTAATCAGTTCGAACCGGTCCAAGCCATTCGGCCCATTATTAAGGACTTTGGGATTCAACATACTGAGGTTGTTTGTTTGTTTTTTTTCCAAAAACCAAAAAAAAAAAAAAAAAAAAATCAAAAACTAAAACGAAAACGAAAACGAAAACGAAAAAGGAAACGAAAACTATAAAATAAGAAATGGGATTTCCTGGAGAACAAGCAATCAAAACAACTTCTTCTATAAATTAAAATGCCAAATAAATAATAAGAAGAAAAGTGAAAAATAAAAATCACCAGATCAAAATCCGAGATATCGCGAGATGGACGTGGTAAAATCGCAGCAAATATCGGCGAAACCAGTAGAGAAAGTGATAGTGCACCCACTGGTTCTTCTAAGTATCGTCGATAATTACAATAGAGTCGCTAAAGATACTCGCAAACGCGTTGTTGGCGTTCTTCTCGGCTCATCTTTCAAAGGAACCATTGACGTCACTAACAGCTACGCAGGCGAGTTTTTTTTTTTTTTTTATTTGCTCGCCCTTTATTTTTTTCAATTTTCGTAGATCTGTTTTGCTGAAAAATTAATTGCATGAATTTAATTATATGAATTATATATTAATTTAGGTTAATTGAACTGTATGTTAAATTTTAAACATTTGTTGAATTTTAGTTAATTTTGATTGTGTTATAAGAATTAATGTAATTTGAAAGAAAACAAGAATATAAAAGAGATATTTCTTTTGTAAATGCTCGTTTCATTACTTGTAGAGGATATAAAACAAATTTTATATATGTTGCCTGCTCCTACCATTTGGCACTTGTTAGTTAATATTCCTTGTTGACAAGATTTTTTTCCTATTTCTAATAGGCTTCTGGTGCTACTTATTGATTTTGAAGGAAACATATTATTTATGTTATATGTGATTCTTCAATTTTCAGTGCCATTTGAAGAAGATGATAAGGACCCTAGCATCTGGTTTTTTGATCACAACTACCATGAATCAATGTTCTCCATGTTCAAGAGAATAAATGGTATTATTGAGATCTATATTGAATCCCTTGACTTTGTGTCGATTTTTTAATTTTTTTTTTGAAGAATGTTGTCATCGCAATAACAAATTTCTTTTTTCAGCAAAGGAGCATGTTGTGGGATGGTACAGCACAGGTCCAAAACTGCGGGAAAATGACCTGGATGTTCATGGATTATTTAATAAGTATGATTACCAACCTAGAAGCGTTAGATGAAAGAAAATATTCATGAAGTTGTTAAAAAACATACTTTCACTGTATTGGGTTTACTGTTTCTTATTCCATTGCTTTATCCAATCTGGTATCTTTTGGTATAATTTGTATCTTGATCTTTGTCCTTTCTGGTTTTGATGCAGCTATGTATCAAATCCTGTCTTAGTCATAATTGATGTCCAACCTAAGGAGCTAGGAATACCCACAAAAGCATACTATGCTGTCGAAGAGGTGAAAGAGGTGAGAACATGAGTTTCGACACGTGTTTATTTGATCAATCAGGAGAATATGATACAGCAAAAGCATACATGTTTATTTGCCTTCTCCTCTAACTGCTGACATCTGCACCTGAAACTTATTAATTGATCCGTGTGTGATTACAGAGTGCCACTCAGAAAAGCCAGAAGGTGTTTGTGCATGTGCCCTCAGAAATTGCTGCTCATGAAGTTGAAGAAATTGGTATGCTCTTGTTTTGTATATGAAGGCAGTGCTCTTTATTTGATTAATTTAATCATCAATTATTGTTTTGGTTTACCTTCCCTTTGCGCCATTTACAGGTGTTGAACACTTGCTTAGAGATGTGAAGGATACAACTATAAGCACCCTTGCAACTGAGGTCTTGTTTATTAACATTTCAATTTTACCTTGCCATTTATGCTGAAGTTCCGAAGCATCATTGCTTATATATGTTGTGACATTTTTGTTTATTTTGTACAGGTGACTGGAAAGCTTACAGCTCTGAAAGGTTTGGATGCACGACTTCGAGAGATACGGAGTTATCTTGCTCTTGTTATTGATGAGAAACTCCCATTAAACCATGAGATTCTGTACCATTTACAGGTTTTACTTTTAGACTTCCCCTGGAATTTTTTTTTTTTTTTTGAGTCTGCATTTATGCATTTGCATTTATACTTATGCATATACTTTGTTTTCCTTTTTCTATGCGTTGCTTTATGTTAACTTTTCGTTCCACTTAATTATCCTAGTAATTTGTATTCTTACGTCCTCTTCTTTCTAAAATTATGTAGAATGTGTTCAATCTACTTCCAAATCTTAATGTGTCCGACTTGATCAAGGCTTTTGCAGGTAAAGTATTTGACATAGTCATATATGCTATCCCTAATCTCATTTTCTTTCACTGCTGATTTTTTGGGTTAATATATATGTCCACTATTTGCAGTGAAAACAAATGATATGATGTTGGTTATTTATCTTTCTTCCCTCATCCGAAGTGTTATTGCTCTCCACAACTTGATCAATAACAAGGTGAGATTAGTATCACACTTGAGTCTATTATTATCTTTGGATAAATCTACTGCTTTCTAGTTTCCATGCACCCGCTGAATTTACTTTATTTTTCAGATGCTCAACAAAGAGCATGAAAAGGCTGAAGATTCAAAGCCTGTTGCTGTACCCACCGCAGCTGGAAGCTAAGTTTGGGGAACTACATCTGCCATTGATTTTCTACTAGAGGTTTTATTCTCTTGTTACAGATTGTTGTATCATCTTTTGGTCTGCTCTTGTAGCTTTCGAGAAACTGGAGTTCTCAGAAAGAGAGAGAACAAGGATCGGTACTTACGGTTTTATGCTTTGCCAATGTGTCATGTATCTTTAACTGTTATGTCAAAACAGAAAATTTGGTGGAAGTTATGTGCTCTTTCGATGGCACTCAAATTTTACTGATGTTTCTTCTTCCTTCCTTATTTCATAAACCTACCAAGTTACGAAGTGGGATTGATGTTACACCATTCTGAACAAAAACGGCCCAAAATTCATGTGAAAGTAATATCAACCAAGAATTGTCATAAAACTTTTGTAAAATTAAGAAGGTATGCAGTAGATAACAGGGTGTCTGACAAATGGTTCCGAGTAAAATATCTCAAATCGGTTGAGATAAATAATTAAACTCAAAATATAAACATTGAGCAACCTTCAACTCTCAAATTGGCTTTTGGGTTGAATTAGGCCCATGAATTTCAATATGGTATCAGAGCCACACTAATGCACGTGTGGGCTCACACTACCTGTCAACGTGACATGAACCAGTCATAAGAAATCTCTTTGAAAAAAAAAAAAAAAAAAAAAACCATAATCGAAAAAAGAGCCCGAGGAGCAGCTGAGAAATCCAAAATGCGATTGTTGCCATTGTCTCCTACCAGACTTGTCACTTTCTCTGAAGGAACAAAGACAGTAAAAGCAATATCTTCTGGCAGCATTTCAATCATCATCTCCATTGATGATGTGCATAAGGGGAGTTTGAACTTTGCTATGTAGGTTGTAGCGGTACAATCAAGAGTTTCGGATTCTTGCGGGAGTCGGGAAACATGCGGGACTTGACCCTCGTGTCAAATTTGGTGCAAGAGGCAGCGAACTTGCGGTAAGTCGCTGACATTGGCACGTTTCTCCTACAGTGAGCACAACTGTTTGTGGAAATATTGGGATGTAGCTTGGTGTTAGCGGAATCATGGTCTCTAGAACACAAGCTTATTGGTTTGCTGCATAGGGGACTATATTTGTGGAAATTGGTGCGTGGGGTAAAGCAAGCTTGCGGTAAGTTACTGAATAGGGCGCACAGTTTCTATATGGGACTGACTTCAGTCATTGGGGGCAGCTCGAGGGGTTTGAGGCTATATTGAGGCTTGTTGTGCATCGAGACTTTCATCCGAGGGGTTCAAGGCTTGCTCAAAGGAACATGAGGGTTTCAGAATGTAATATTTTAGGGGAAGCATCTTTGAAGAGAGACTTGGTCTAAGATATAGCGATGGAGCTAGTACGTGTGGTACTTACTAGTGGGAACGCTAACCAAAGATTGGGTCGTGAGAGCTTGGTTCAAGTGCGAAGTTTGCTCAAGGTTGTGGAGAGTCACGGCAAGACATGTGATTCTTCAACGAAGATGCAACGATGGCGTTGCGTGAATTGGATGGGGGAGAGTGTCACGCCTCAACTTATTTGCTCCATGCGTGACGATTCTTGGTGTGGTAACACGCCTATTTTGGTGGTCCAAATACATGCCAAGTATTTGGCCAACCTTGGGAGAGCATTTCAGCCCATGATTTGCAATATAGAGTTTGTTGGGTGCCTTATTTTGGGTGGTTTTATCTTATTTCAAGATTCAATCTCTTAAGGCTAACTCGGGACCTTATTTAGGCTCTCTCGTCTTAGTTAGGAAAGTATTGTCTCCTAAATAATATAAAGGAAGTAAGGAACTACATGTATTTAGTTTCCCTTATTAGCTAGATTCTTCATTATTATAGTAGGATTTATAGCATTAATTGTTTAACTACCTTATACTAGTAGGTTTATTTGATGTGTATATAAATAAAGCCTCATAGAAGATATTAAAAAAGTTATTCAACATATTTTCCTTCACAAATTTGTAGCTCCTCCTCTCTAAATAAAACACACAAAAGAATTGCTTGAACACAAAATATGTAAATTCACTACTTACTAAAATATGTAAATTAAGGTCGTAATAAAACACCAGATCATTCCTTAATAAAATGCAATGCCTCCTCTCAACAGTCAATAATGATACTTTTTAGTATTTCGCTCGGTTGACTTTTCATCTTATAATTCAAAACATAAAAACAGCATTAAATTCTAATGTCCTACATTTCAGAAATTTTTAATATTCCTAAGTTTTCTAAGTAACCAAACAGAGGAAATGAAAACCCACAATAGAAATCCAAAGCAAAATGATCAATGGAGCAGTATTCTTAAGTAAATGAATTTAAATTATGATGGGCCATGAAGTTACCATATAGTTTTTTTTTTTTTTTTTTGAGTAACCACTGAATTATCCAAGAATTCAATTGATTTGAACATTAAATGAGAATCACGAAACTTTAAAATTAGGGTTAGGGTTAAGATTTCGAAGTTAACAACTAACAAGCTTTATTTGGGATGGATGGGATTGGGGTTAAAATCTGAACGGTTATATTTTGATCCAATAGTCCAAATTTCAAGAATAACAAATTGGAGAGAGAAATTTTTTCTCTTTCCAAATCTGAGCCGTTGGATCAAAATCCAACGGTCTAGATTTTTTATATACCGGAGCTCCTCGGGTCTGGGATGGATACATGTCGAAATATTATTCAAATGGTCAAATTTGATATTAAAAAAATATTTAGTGTAAGAATTGAGTCTGGCCCAAATATAATTCGAGAATTTCCTAAGTTTATATTCCAGTTTTGATGGCCATGTAATTATATTCATGTGATGTTTTTATATATTTTCTTCTTAAAAAAAAAAATTTTCAATTCAAACAAATTAATTTTAACTGTTTTCGAAGGATTGATATATTATTATTTATATCAATATCAAATTACAAATATACTGATCTTACCACGAGTAGAAATGAGGTGTTTTATTATTCAGTTAGTTTATGGTTTTCATTATATTGTACATTAAAAAAATTAATAATTGATATATTTTCATTGCCAAAAATAATTTCACACCAAACCAATAAAATAATTATCTTAAGCATTTCAATAGATGCGGCTTTTGAGGTATGCTTTGAATACATAGATCATATAATTATTATTTTTCTTCTTATAAATATTAAGATAATCAAATTATGAAGTTTTCTATTATTTTCCTTGGGCAAAATTATTATTTTTTTCCCATTTTATATCAATAAATCATGGGCAATTGCATAAAAAGTGGACGATGAGATAAGATGGTAACTTTACAAGTGGATTTTTGTGGCAAAAACATGTCTCAATTCAAAGTTTTGTGTTAGTTGGGTTCTGTTCTTTCAAGTTTTTTTAAGTAATATTATCTTGTTGGGTTCATTATGTAATAGCCCATTGGTTGAAAATGGACTGAAATGCATGGATGTCAGTGTCATTGAAAATGATGGGGCAAAAGCATCTAATTTGATTTTATTCTTACAAAATTGGCAATTTGGTGTACAAAAATTTTACATCCATTCATATCCATCAAGCTTTGTCTTGTTTGTATGGCCTTTAGAAGTGCGGGAATTGAATTCTAATAAAATCTTTAAAGACTCTTGTAATAGGAAGAACAAGTTCACTAATTGTGAAAAGTTTGTTAGCCTATAATCTTCAATTCTAGCCTTTGTTTGGAACAATTTTGACCGAAAAAGATTTGATATAGTCGTCTTTACATGCCTATACTTTGTGATATTGTTATTCTTTTTGGGTTCATAATATATCATTTCGAAACTAATGAAAATAAATATAGACGTCATACGATTCACGTTAATGGTCGATTAACATTCTCAATTTTATTCATTTTGTGCCTTAACTATAACTTAAAGATTTCTTTTCCAGTGTATGAATTTTCGTTTTTGTTGATAGTGATTTTGGTGACGAAGTATTTGAACAGTTCGGCAATGGCAGAGATGAGATTTTCCCTTTTGAAGGATTAGATATTCGGAGGATTTGGGTTGTGCCTCAACCAGGAAGAGAGTCCGGACATAGTTTCTCGGATCTGGCCGACCCGAGGATATAACATGATGCGAACTTCAGAGGCCGACAACATCGAAGCCGAGACCGACCACAATAGACCGGAAGCTCGGTTCAGTTCTGTTTCGCCTCCTGAATCATGATGGATAGCCCGGACATTCCGGGTCAGGTCGGTAATGTCCCTTACAGATCTGTAGATCAAACGACCGACCTCTTGAAGCCCGACCTGTGATCAGGACTGTTTGGGTTTTACTCCTTAAATATATGTTTTCGCACAAGAGACTTTTACATGCTCCCATCATTTATGACAACGTATGGCAATGTACTTTACGGCATGATGTGACAGGAAATCAGAAGGCAGATTTTTACTTTCGGCGAGGCAGTTGGGGCAGAGAGCTTGTCAAATCGCCGGAAATATGCAGCGTTGACGTCATAGGGATATGAGAACAGTGCCTTGTATTCGTTAGTATATAAGGGGAAGTTGAACTCATTTGTAAGGGTTGGAAAACTTTTCATTTGAACGTTATTTGTAAGAGAAACACAAATAAAACAATCGGCTCGGTTTTTTCTTAGACCTTTCAGTAACAGGTTGGCCGAGCTCGGTTTCGTAATAAAAAGCAACACCCCACTTTGTGTCCGTGGACGTAGGCTGGACTTGCTCCACTGAACCACGTTAAACTCTCTCTGTCGATTTTTGTGGTTGTTTTACCTTTTGCTACATTTGCTTTTGGTCTCCCATAAACAAACAAATTCAAGGTTGAAGGAGGATTGTATCGGGAGGATTGTTCTGAAACTGCCCATGAGACGAAAATCACCCGTCAATAGTTTTTATTAGCTATTTTATTTCAACATTTTGATTTTATTATGTCTATAATTATGATCTATATATTCATGCCCTTATGATTTTAGTATCAAAGGGTATTAAATCCCTAATATACCATTCAAATTATTCAAATTATTCTAAACCTTCATATTCATAAACACTCATACATGAAGTTCACACACACTACACATTCATATACATTTGTAGTGAGCTTGGATCACTTGGGTAACCAACTCACACAATCTTCTTTATCATTATGAGTGCCCAAGTGTGTTTTACAACTTCTTTATACAAAACACTTGTGGTTTGTGAAATCCCATTGTTTTGGTAATTGTAAAGGTTTTCGAGTGAGCCTACGTAGAAAACTCAAAGTGTAAACGTTCAGAGTGCACCTTGCGTAAACCTCTTGGTTGCGAGTGAGCCACGAAAACTCGTTATTAGTGAAAAGCTTCAAACGCGGCTTGGGGGAGTGGACGTAAGCATTGTTGGTCGAACCACTATAAATCTCGGTGTCGTTTTCTATCCTTATACTCTTTACATATCGCAAGTTTTATTTATTACATGCTTATATATTAGAAACTTGCATATATGTTGTTTAAAATACAATAGAGAAAATTGATCTTAAGCTTAATTGGTAAATGAGCTTAAAATTGACAACGATTTTTATTTCCGTATATTTTAGTCGTAACCCAATTCACCCCCCTCTTGAGCATATAATTTGGTTTATCGCTATTTCTTTTAGGTAATTTCAAACTAACATAAAGCTGACGAAAGAAGAAATCCGCAAATCACTTCATTCAAGTTTTGGAATTCCCCTATCACTCTAATGAGACAATAGAAAGATAGAAGGACCTTGGTCACGCTATCATAGGTGATGGTATTATGATTGTTAATTAAGGGTCAATTTGGAGCTTTTTCCTGATCGATCTGGTGGGTCTTTGAGCGGCGCAAAAAAAACTCCTCGAAATGGATATGTCACTCAATATAAATGATCTAGAAATAGGGAGCCGGATGAAGTTTGGTTATCATTCAAATAATTCAACTAACATTCATATTATTCAGAGACTAAGAATTTTTTATCTTCCATGTTCTTGTTCCGTCAAATTTCATTATCTTTAACATTAAAAGTTTTAATATCGTCGTAAAAATCGTCGCCTAATATATATTTAGCGTCGATTTATTTCAATGCTAAAATATTTAACATCGATTTTTACCTCGTTTAACGTTAACATTTGATGATACTTAAAAATCGAATTATTGTAGTGTTTATAATGGTTCAAATTCGTGTACATATTTTAAAGATTTATATATATGAGACAATAATTAAACTTGATTCATGTTGCGAAATGTATGATGCTTGATCATAATTTTGAATGTCATTGTTGGTATGGGGAAAAAAGAGATCAAGAACCTCAATTATGAATGTAAGCAGACATTTTGGATTAGTGATTCATTTTAGGCAGGTCGAAGATGTGAAATTTGATATCAATTTTTGTTATTTATCCCAATTGAGACAATAATTTAATGTGATGAGCCAAGTCCCACAAAATGATTAACAAGTGTTTCCTTATGTAAGAGAAGTCAACTTCTTCCTTATCCAAAACATCACTTGAAATTTCAAATTAAAAAAAAAAAAAAAAAAAAAAAAGAAGAAGGACGGAGAGAGAGATTAACCAACTTGTCAAGTTCAAAGGGAGCAGCAAAATTTAAATTTAACTATGAAATGAAAATAAAACGGCTTCACCGATATCGCAACCCTCCTTCCTTAAACACAAAACATCCTCTACCCCTCCTCCCTTATCCTCCTACACCCAATCACAACCCTTAACCATCTTGACCCCACCAATCCAACGGCTCAAATCAAATCACGATACATACTTCATGAACTCATAATCAGATTCAATGGCAGCCATTGTTTCTGGCGCCAAAACGACCTCCAGATCAACGGTGCCGCCACCTTCTCTCCCTGGAAAAGCGGAGATCTTACCGTCAAATTTATTGGCCTTGCCACTTCTAACAGCCAAAGGCGGGCCCCATCCAAAATCATTATCGTACATCGGGAATCTGGGAGAGCTGCCCATCGTGATCGATGCACCGTCAAAGTTCCCTAACGGAAACACCCGAGGGTTACTCTCCCAATCCTCAACAAAACGACGCACCGTTTTATAGTCATGCGCATTCACATTCTTGTTCAGCTGCTCAGCGCACCACCGTAGATCTTTTGACAACACGTCACCTGCTGACGCGTAAGTCGGTATGCTTTGAATGGCGTTACCGAAATACAACGGATCCAGCTTCGGGTTCAACCTGTGACGGCAATTCACTGCCATCCTAAACGTCGTCGTTTTACCCACGTCCAATTTCCTCGCACGTGTCACCGCCCGCCATAAAAGCGCGCACAAGGACTGAAACGACGATATCTCAAAGTTTGACTCCGTTTTCTTCAACCAATACGTGTCGTTACTTTGCTTGCCGAGTAACTCAACGGCGTCAACATCGCCGTTATCTATCCATTTGTTCATTTTGTTGTGGTCGTTCACTACAGCTTTCAGTTTTAAAATAGATTCTCTACTGAAACTAAAGATCCTTTCACTCAACGGCTCGTTCTCGTTAAACGTCACCTTCAGTCCTCCCTCGGGAATCCTCAACACCGACGGGGAAATCAACACCGAGTCACGACAAAAATCCGGCTGCTTCGAGATCTTCTTAACGCCTTTTGTCAACTCAGCAAACGTGTTGAAGAAATTCCAAAACGACGTGCCGTCTGTGACCGCGTGGTTCATGGAACAGCCAATGAACACGCCGTCTGCGATTTCAGTAACTTGAACTGTCAAAATAGGCTTGTAATGTCCGTCGTAACTGATAATCCTGTCAAGAGCGAAGAAGCTCTTGACAATATCAGGAACGCGAATTGGACTGAGGATGTCACGAATGGACCAAACGGTGGCGGTTTTGTGGATGAAGTCGACACCGGCGTCGTTGCAGGTGATGTAGATGTAGCCGTCGGAGTCAGTGGTGAAGCGGCCGGCGAGGGGAGGAAAGTGAGAGAGGGTTTGAGAAAGAGATTTTTTTAAAATTGAAATTAGAAAGTCAATTGGAAAAGGCGGGCGAGTGAAGAGGCCGCCTTTTTGAATATAGTGACAAGAGAGCATTGGAAGGTCAGAGACAGAGAGCTTCAAGTCTCCGTGGTTTGACTTTTGGTCTGGCAAAACGGTGCACTTTGTGACCAGAGTTGGAGTTACCAAAGCTGATGAAGCGGCAACCATTTTAATTATAAAAAAAATTGGCTCTCTGTCTCGCTCACAGGCTCTGTGTTTGATTTTGCGTGGGAGGGGGGTGGTGATAAACAAAAGAGGTGATGAAGCTATTTATAGTGGAGGTCGAGGAATCGGTGCATGAACGTGCTGAGGTGGCAGTTGCTGTAATAAAATACCAATACATTTATTTTTTTTGAAACATTCAAAACCCCGCCATCAAATCACGACTCGATCTCAAATTTAAGATCTAATAACTAAATATTAAGTCATTTTATCACCAAACCAGACAACACCAATACGTGCCACGGTTTTAATAGGGTGGCTATTTGCATCTATATTTATTTATTTGATTATAATTTTCATTATTTTTGTTGTTCTTTAATTAAATTCTAGATGTATTGAAGATTATCATAGAAAAATAATATATTTAGATCTGATAGATAATTTTAATAAATTGATTAATTATATATTTCAAACATATGTGTGTGTTTAGATATAATTAATATATATAAATTACAATAATTTATATCATTTAATCGTGTATTAAATAATAAATATCGATTTCAGATTAATTTATTAAACGAATTAAAAATGAATCATAATGTTAAAATTTATTTAATAAATAAATCGAATATAAATTTATCACATTTTAATTTAATTTATTTAAAATTCGATATAATTTCAATTCATCAATTCGTTTAACCATAAGTATTATTTTCTAATAAAGTCCGGCAAATTCTTTGGTGCGGCGATGAATGAAGTTATAATCAGCTCGTGTGATTATTATAAATTAAAAAGACACTAATCAGTGGGGTAACGACATGTGTCCAAATATTTTAAGCAATATTATAAGATTGCACTTGGAAATAGGAAACCCCAATAGGGCCAAATTGACACTAATTTTATGTCCTTATTGACCAATTAATGACAAAATTAAGAAGAGGGGAAAAAAATCCTAGAAGATTTTGCCTTCAAATCTCAGCCAAATCAACTTGAAATTACACAAAGCCCACATATGCGAGATATGCATGCTTGGAAGGCATCCAAATTTGTATGCAGAATCCATTAATGCCAATAGATATATCTTGAAGCTGATCTACTCTTAAAAAGACGAGTCTTACGTGGCATTCTGCATGCAATAGTTTTGGTCCTACGTGGCAGACATGCAATTTTTTTTTTAATAAATGATTTCTATAGCACGAAAAACATTAATTAAGAACAAGCATCCCAACTATAACGGACATCAAAAACTTATAAAGCGGATAAATAATCTCATGGAAATAAGGTGCAGAAAAACACCTTCGAAAAGTTATCGGCGGAAAATTTAAAAAAGAAAAAAAATCGACCTCCAATCAACCCATATCTAAGAAAAAAAAATAGAAAATAAAAATAAGGATGAAAAGACCATACCACATAACAATATGCCTGTTTTGGTCCAAAAATAACATCAAATTGTTCAAGAAAGGATTTCCAATATTGATATACTGCACGTTTTAAAAATAAATATTTAAATTTAAATAATAATAATTAATTAGAATTTAACATAGTATTGTAATTGTTGAATTTAGTCACTAATTCGTTCGTCACACAAAACAATCGGCAATCAAGAACGCAAGATTTTTACCGTGTTCACCGGAAAATTCTCGACTACATCCACGTTGAACTCCGGAACAAGGAGCTCGCTGCACTAATCACTTTCAAGATTACTCAAGAATCTTGAATCCGTTTACAAACAATAATTTCCCAAAATCACTCAATAAACCCTAATCTCTAAAAGTGTAAATCTCTCAAATTCTCAATTGAAGATTACACTAACTTGGACTAGGAACAAGGCTTAACACTTAGCCAAATAATAGGAGAAAAATATGTGTAAAACAATTAACCAAAAACTAACTAATTCTCCACCTAAGCACCCTTTATATATGATGAGCAAATTGATGTAATTGGGACAACGACAAAGATTGCGCCACGTGTCCCTTATCCAACGGATGGATAAAGGCTTCACAATTTTACAGTAATTATACATGGTTATCTAGTTTCAATTTCTTATTTTATTTTTTTATGCCAACATTTGTATTAGAGAATGCTCTCTTAAAATGTCTCAAATAAAACGAGAAGAGTGTGTATCGATTCTAAAATAATATTGCATAATAAAAATTGTATTAACACATAGGTCTGCACATTTTAAAATATAAACTTGGAGTTCAACAATTCAACTTAATTATATGTATTTTGTAACTAAATATTAAATGAAGTTGCCCCATTAAATATTAGAGAACTCTTATATGCATTTTAATTATATATTATAAAATATATATATTTAATGATGTTTTTGTATCTCAGAGCAAACACACAATTAAGTTAAATAATTAAATGATTTGACTTAATAAAGAACCCCATAATCATTTACGATCAAATAATTGTGAGAGCTCAATAAAATATGTTGGAATAAGTACGTTAATATTCCCAAAAGCAGTGTCGTAAATATTTCGTAATTTTTTTTCGATTAACATAAATATTTCGTAATTAATAATAATTTAAATGTACATTTTTATACAAAATGGCTAGTTGATTAAGCTAGGAGCCTAGGATCTATATATATTAAACAAATTCTTAAATGATTTGTCAATCATTTGCCAATTGAATTAGGATTATGGGATTTTTTTTTAAATAAATTATAATTGATAGTTATCAAATAAGAATATATACACACATATATATGTGTGTAAAATTTAATTTTAATAGTCATTGATCTCCAAATGATATAAGATATGTTTAATTTAGAGTTTGAGTGAGATGATAATTCATTATAAATAAAAAATACATATTTTTTAAGAAAAGATTAACATTAGATCCAAATTATGGCCAATTAGAATCATACACATTTAGATTATTAAGAAGTTTGGTTGACCAAATCTATATAATTCTCATGCAAAAAATGAACTAAAAATCCCAAAATCCAATAATAATTCATATGAATTGCGCCGACTATTTGCGTTCTGTACGTGGGCTGTTATTCCCTCAATCCCGATAAAAGTTTGCCAGAATATTAACTATTTTAGCGTAGCTGAGCTTAACTTAATAATTTAATCCAATAATTCTAAATATTATTGTACGGATTAAATTTGAGATAATAATCCAAATATCATTATATCTCATGTCTAGATATCAAACAAGACTCAATTAGCATCAAACAACTATGAGCCACACACATGAGTCATAGGCGGGGCCCATGAGTCCATATGCCCTAATTGGCAAAGACTCAAACGGCCTAGAGGCTTCTGAAAGCCTACACGATTTATAAGGATTTCAACAAGATCCTAAACATGTTAACTCGATGTCCCATTCAATATTATCGAGCTAGTCTTCGTCATAATTCCTTCTCTATAAGGAAACTAAGTTTTTGTATCATGACGAACTACCTACAAACACGGTAGTCTAATCCAACTAATGTAGGGATTATATCTAGTCCCGGATATTTAGGCACTCATAATTTAACCATGATTCAACTACCATTTCCTAAATAGACTTGCAATACGACTCCTAAAATGAATCATAATCAGACTTGGATGCTACTTCACAACCTATAAAATGAGAGAATGTCTAAGGGATTGAGACACAAACTTTGACACTCATACTCGAGTTCTCAAATTATACAATACCCCCTAAATACCAGCCTATCGTCCTCACGACAATCACTGACTTGAGCATCATAATGGCTACGGCATCCACCACACCGGTGGGTAGAAATTATGCGCTTATTTTACTTTTATTTTGCGGTTGTTCGTGTCCAACATATAAATTTTCGATTGTAAGCCGAATACGAAAATTAGCGTCTACAATTACAGGCCACTTGCCACTTGGAATAATTAATAATTTAATTTTCATATATCGTCTGTGAATTGTGAGATTACATGCAAACAAAGGTCGGTTGATTAAGTTATATAGGAATCTCCCAAAACCGCCATTTCTGATTTGTCGGTTTGTTACATTACTTAAAGCAAGAAAATGCTTTGTTTATTACAAGGACACATTTTGGTTTTATTAATAAATTGTTTGACTTGTATGGTCGAAAGAAGTTGCAGATACATTGACATCTGCCACGTGTATGACAGTTCAATACCAACTGATGATCCCATGAAATTTAAAAATATTTCAATTAATTAATTTAGTTAGTTATGTTGTTTATTTGTTTGCTACTTATTGAGGCTTAATGTATGATCAATTTCTTTTATCATAGATTCATTGATTCCATTCCACGGTGTCTAAGTTTTTAGGATATTGAGTGTGTTGTGTTGTGTTGTGTTGCAGTGAATCTTGGCATCTGTTAAAAAAGTGACAGTTCAAGACCAGCCATGCACATTCATGAGGATCTTTTTCTTTTTTCTATTTTTTTTTTCCAATTAGCTTGGCCACAATAATTTATTAATAATAAGATTATAGATCAATTGATTATCCAAGTAATCAACAAGAAATAAAATGTGCATATATGTGTAACTTGGATGGTGCTGAATGTCCTTTATACCAACGGTATCCAACACATAAGAAAATGTGCATGTATAATTTGGATGGTCATGAAGGCACTTAGTATCAACGGTTTTTTTTTTTTTTGATGATAATAGATAAAAGGATGGTATTTAATAGATGAGGTTTCTCATCTCCATCGAGACATTTTGTTGACGTTGATTTTCATTTCATGGGTAATTTGGGAAAACCACTCATTGAACAATCTTCTCTGAACTGTGAATTTGTTTGGTTTGGGGACCAAATACAAACTTAACAAAAGATTAGAAAACACACAACAAAACAGATGATTTAACGTGGTTTGACGGGATGGACCCGACCTACATCCACGAGCACAAACAGAAATGAAGTTTTTATTAGGACTTCGGGTCAGACCGACCTCTCTATCTCTCGCTTACACGCCTGACCGACCTCTTACCAGCTCTTGCTTATAATAAATATTTTGCTCTATATTACAAGTGAATAGATCAATTAGCCAACCATTTTATAATGAGTTCTTAACCCCTTTTATATACTAGGTTAAATTCTACTGTTACACCAACTTCGTGATGTCAGCCACATGAACCTGTCATCTGACACAACTACTTTCTGCCACCTATATCTCATTAAACCAAGCTACTCTTGGCCACTGATATACGTTACCCCACAAAGTCAGCTTGTAATCTATCAACTCTCATGTGATAGCGTGTGCTATAGAAGATAAGCCGGTGACCTGCTCTCGTCACGTCATACCTCTTTAGAATGTGCAAGTTCACATACAGGGCTTATGTCATATTGACTTGATCATAAAGCTACTACCCCGACTAGGTCAGGAACTAAAATAACCGACATCATGTCCTGTTGAGCTACCAGGTCGGGTCGGTGGTCATTGACATCATCGGGTTAGTTTTTCTCTTATGCTTAAGTGTTGCTTTAATATTTTGGATCTGCCATCGGGTTGACTTTCTGCACTTCGGGTTCAGATATTTCTGTATGACCTCTCATCATTTACAATGACTTCGGACCATCTCTCAAGTGCAAACCTCATCTTACCCTTCCTCGAGATTCTGATTTTTTGTGGGCTGAAAACCACCATAACACCTTTAAAATAATATACATCAAAGAACATAATAATTAAAAAGGGTTGATGTAACTGCCCAAACTTTTTTTAATACTCAAATTGAACATATTCATGCATGAAATCCGTCGCTATATTTTTCATACTTTTTGTGCCAAATTTGGGACTAAATTTACGACAGTCCCTTTTTCCGTCTCTATGTTCGTCGTAAAATCTTTCGTTGAATTCCCGCGGTGTTACTGACGCTATTTTTAAGGACGGAATTTTTATCTGCCGCTAAATTCAGTAACTAATTTCATTATTCATTTTAATTCCGTCGCTTTTCCGTTTCTAAATTTTGAAACAGAATATTTCATCGTTAAATTTCGTCGTTATAACTGTAATTTCTTATTGCGATGTAGAAAATTATTCTAAATTATGGACAGCTTAATTGGTTTGGTCTGATTTTCCGTACAATGTCCATGAGATGTATAAATTGAAAATAAAAAATAGAAAAGAAAAAAAAAACTACTTTGATTTTTATTGCAGTTTAAGAATTAAAGAAGTTATCCAGTGAATTATGTTACTTTTATATGTTTTTTTGTTGAATTATGATCATTGTCATTATTCATAACTCATTATAACTGTAGAGTGGGCATAATTCATAATTAGTGTTAATGGTGATTTCCTGATTCGAGAAGAGCCGAAGTATGAAGAAAGGTATAGAAGAGATTTTCACTTTCCGAATAAGGGGCTCAGGCCCAATAGGTATAATTAAACATCCGGCTCGATGAGAAGATCATAATTGGTTTGCACTTGATGTCCGGCCCAACTTGGTGGGACCGATTGATTATTTCTATTTGCAGACAATCATCTCAATTTCCCGACCCGAGGATAGGGGTCAGGGTTGTAGCATTGTGTTCTTAGATGGGCGACGCAAGATGTCAACGAAGTTTGGGTTTACCAATAATTGATAGGATAGAAGTGGGTCAGCGGCTGATGAGACGGAGCAGGGCTGCGAGCTTATTGACTGACACACGCAATCGCCTAGGAGTGTTTGGAATACAGGCTGACAATGTGGCATAGCGTGTAGCAGTTACCAAAAGTAGCATGATTTAATGAGATTTAGGTGACAGGGAGTAGTTGTGTCAGATATAGGGTAATTAGGGAAGAGAGCCTGGGCAGCGATGGCAGGTTCATGTGGCTGACGTCACGGATTGGTGTAACAGTGAAATTGGACCTAATATATAAAGAGGTTGAAAGTTCATTGTAAATGACTAAATGGTTGGTCAATTATTTTCTAGCAAGAGATAATTGTTTCTTCACTTGTAAAAGAGAGAAAATAGTTATGAGTTAGAGAGAAAAATATGTCTTGTCCGTTGTTTCCATTTTTTGCAAAGTTTGCATTTACTTCCCGATAAAACCAAACAAATTCACAATTGATGGAAGTTTGTTCGATGATAAGTGATTTTCTCGAATTATCCCTGGAATGAAAAATAACTATCAACAAGTAGTAACAAATATATATAATTAATTCATTCTTTATAAATAAATTGATGAAGTTATCCTGTGAATTATGTTAATTTTATATAATTATTTCATAGTAAAATTAAGTTTGTGATTCTACTTTCAGTATAAATTGAATCCAAGATACTGTATTCATCTGTATCTGTGTCAGTTGTAACATCACTTAACAAAAAGTCATAACACAACGAAAAATTCAATGAATATAGAGTTGATTTGTCTTTAATCAATCAATTTATTGAACAACAATTATAATTATCCCCATAACAAATGAAAACGACAGCAGTTCCACTGCAGCGTAAAAGGAATAGCAGGAACAGTGAGTTTGTTAAATCCGCGCCCATAAATTTTTTTTTTTAAATTTCTCCTCTCTCCAAAATTTTAAAATTTATAATTTTTTGAAATTTCCAAAATAGAAATTTCAAATTTTCTGTCATTCAAAAATTTTCAAATTTAAAAATTTCCGATATATCTACGATTTTAATTTTTTCTGCATCTTTAAAATTTAAAAATTTATCACCTCTCTAAATTTAAAAATTTCCTGCCTTTGTAAAACTTTTAAAATAAATAGGTACGAATTGTCCATCGCTAAATGGCTACGGAAATTTATTCATTTGCTATTTAACTACAGACTTTCCGTCGTTAAATGGCTACAAAAGCTTATTATGTCTTTATTTAGTTACACAATTTCTATCGCTAAATGGCTACCAAAATTTATTTCGTCGCTATTTAGCTTCAGAATTTCCGTCGCTAAATAGAAACGAAAATTAATTTTGTCACTACCATCGCTAATTTTAGCAACTGCTGTAATTTTTCTGTCGCTATTTTTTTGGCGATCAACAAAATAGCGACGGAATTTTACCTTCACTTATAGGCCATTAGTGACGGAATATCTATGGATTTTTCCGTCGCTATTTGACTCTTTTCTTGTAGTGATTAAGGTTTTGAATTCAGTTTAAAAACAAATATCTATTAATTCTTTAATGAGTATTGAATCCTAGAGAAATAATTATTGGGTTTTAAATGGAGTTGAAAAAGAATTATATAGATATAATTACATTTAAATAACAATATTAAATTTGAA
Source organism: Zanthoxylum bungeanum (assembly GCA_019454045.1). Taxonomy (NCBI): domain Eukaryota; kingdom Viridiplantae; phylum Streptophyta; class Magnoliopsida; order Sapindales; family Rutaceae; genus Zanthoxylum; species Zanthoxylum bungeanum. The sequence goes on along the minus strand of SKCR01026045.1, from coordinate 940 downwards.
AAAATTATGCGGATTTAGTAAATACCTGCAGCAAAAATCTGTTATAATCACTACAAAAATTAGACCATTTAGCGTCGAAAAAATTCGACGCCATAAGTCACATTTTTGACGCAAAATACAATTAGCGTCGAATTAATTAGACGCCGAAATGTCGACGAGAATCACTTTTAGCGTCGAAATAAATAAATGCGACGCTAAAAACTATATTTTGCATCCAATTTTTTTCGACGCTATATGTTATATTTGGCGACGAAATAATTCGACGCCAAAAGGTAAACTTTTAGCGTCGAAACGTATCGACGCTAAAATATATTAAAAAAGTAATATCTGTATACTTACAGCGGCCATTTTTTGTTACTATTAGCGTCAAAATTTTCGACGCCAAAAGTCAATTTTTAGCGTCGAAATATTCGACGCTAATAGTTAAAAAATTTGTTTTTTAAAAAATTATTAATTTACTTCTCTTTGGTCTAAAATATTTAATTTAATTGAAAAAAATCTAATTAATAACAGAATTACGAAATATTATAATAAATATTATATTGAAATTTATTTTAGAAAAAATATATATTATATTAAATCTATTTGTTCAAAATGTTTATACAAAACCAAATATAAACAGTGATGGGGGACGCTCGAGCCCAATGCACCCTGACTGATTGAAGCCTCGAACATCTGACGGAAAGCCAACATTTACTGTTCCAACTGCTCCATCTTCTTCTCGTGGTCCATCATCTTCTTCTCGTGGTCCACCATCTTCTTCAAATCTGTAATGAGTTTTAATTTATATTATCAAACCCGTACTAAATCCTATTTGTATTAGATGGGTAGTGCCAACAAGTTTGCAGGTGAAGTAATAACATGACATAATGGAACCAAACCATTGAACCTTTTTTATAAATGACAAAAACAACATTAATTAATTAATTAATTAATTTAC